>VZTA01028945.1:0-34594 GCA_013398855.1 Mohoua ochrocephala
AGCCCAAACCCGCGACAACCTGAAAGAAATAAAACCAAATATGCAGTGTATGATATTGGACAGATTTTGCTAACATTAGAAGCATTACATATTTATACAACATTTACAAACAGCTTTACAGGTATAATGCTTAATCGAATTTAAAATAAATTAGACCCAACAGTAATCAGAAGTTGTCCTAGATCTGAAAAAACTTTAAAATCCTCTGCTTTTCTACATATAAATATACAGCTAAACCACCCTTTTTCACTCAGCAAGATTAGCTTTTCAGGCTTTATTAAGTCAACTTTTCAGACATGAGTAGAACAACAACAAAGAAATTATTTCCTCTCACACGCCCATAGTGTCTTTGTCATATCCTAACTACAATGCAGATTCCTTCACTAAGCCTCAGTATCTCTGACAAAGCCCACAGGTCCACCTAATTTGGATCAGTTTAGCTGAAGTTGAAGAAGGGGTTTAATTAAGCATAATATGTAGGGAATTATCAGACAAATGTTGCACAGATATACTTTCCCAGATTAAGGGTTTCAACAGCTGTTTGTAACATTAATTAATGGGCCAAAAAGATCGTGGTCAATAATGGTGTGCGAAGATATCTTCAAGATAATATTCAGATCTTTAGATAGATAATAGATAATACTTTAAATCACAAACTCTTGTTGAGAGGAGATAGATTGCAATGCTCAAATGGTGAGAGGGTTCTTCAGATCCAGGATAGCTACTAGGAAATCAGTAACGAAATCTTTGGAAGGGGTTTTCAGGCTAATGCTGAACATAATATCTAAAAGCCCCCAGTGGTTTTCTGTGTGAAAACTTGAGCCCAAATCTCCTGCAACCTCAGCATCAAACATATGTGCAAAGACACACTTTTGTCAGAGAAAGAGACTTTTGGAAAACCCTTTTTTATCACAATGACACAGGTGAGTTAAAACCGAAATTATTTCAGAAAAAAGAATTCATCAGTTTCTGTATGTGTTCCTGTCATTGCTTTAGTTAAACAGAGTGAGGTGCAATTTTAAAACTTTTGTAGCTTTGACAGTTCTTACCACGGCAACAGTGCTATTATGGACTACCGTTTTTCTGAATTGAACAGAGATTGTTCATTGAACAAAAGTTATCAATACAAGAATATTTTAATTGTGAAGATTAGGCCTAATTCCTCCTCAGCAAAATGTAGATTTCTTCTCAATTTGAACACATCTTTCTGGAATGGTACATTTAATGTATGTCTTTCCATGTGAACAAACCTGAGGTTCGTTAATTGACCTTTAGAGAGTCTGCAACAGCAGTGACTAAGCTGAGATGTCTATGAGTTCCTCCAGGAACCAAAGAAATCTGGCATTAAGCCCTCATGCCCAAACATGGGTAAAAAACAAAATGCAAAACTTTCCTAGCGATCTTTGTAAGTCAATTTTTTTTTCCTATTGTAAAAACTGAATTTATATACACAGCAGAAATACCCAACTTCCGGTGAAATAGAAAAGCTATATTACATTATACCCAATAGCTGGATAGAAAAAATAAATATTAAGTTAAAAATTTCTGGAGAGCAATTTGAGGACCAAGCAGAAAGAATCCTCAGATCAAACCAGGCCCAGAGGTGTCCTGTGAACAGTCTTAGAGTACAATACGGCTTTAGAAGAGCATGTAGTGATAGGACAAGGGAAAATGGACTTAAACTGAATGAGGGTAGGTTTAAATTAGATATTAAGAAAAAATTCTTCACTCAGAAGATAGGGAGGCACTTGAACAGATTTCTCAGAGAAATTGTGGATGCCATATTCCCCACTGCTCAAGGCCAGGTTGGGTGGGGCTCTGAGTAACCTTATCTCATGGAGGGTTCCCTACCCATGGCAGGGGTGTTGGAACTAGATGATCTTTAAAGTCCCTTCCAACCCAAACAATTATAAGATTCTATGATGTGAAAGCATATAAAATAATAAAATATGTACATTTACAAGCGTAACAAAATGTGCCCATTGTTTGTATTTTCAATATTAGCCATGCACCTTGGTGTTCCAGTTGGATCATACAAATATCCACTGGGCATGTTGACATATCTTTCCTTCTACTGTTTTCACTTTGGCCTATGCTGGTCACTATTTAGTAGTTGCAAAAATGCTTGAAACTGGGAAGTCACAAGGAAGCCTCCTTCCACCTTCCATTAAGCATGGTGCTGTGTTATTCCAAACATAATCCTTAATCTGTAAATCATTCTCTGTGTTACAGCCCTTATCTGCAAAGCTATACCTGTGCTATCATATTCTCGTCACATAATACCAGTATTCCCAAGACATTACCATACAGGATATAGTCCTCAGTTGTCATACAAGGAAAAGTCCCCACTCCCTTTTCACATAATAGGATTCAGCCCAAGACTTGTAGAGGTTTCAGGGTTTTGTTTATGACACAACTTCATTTATGTTACTGAAGATCGAGTTCTGACTTTGTATCAAAAGCAAGAATAATATTACTGCTATATAAAAGAAGTTCAGGTTATTGTAATTAACACTCTCTGTCTGGAGATGGGAAAGAAGTTTTTAAAAATGTTCAAAGAACACTTTGTGTCCTTTCCTCCTGTTGATCAGCAAGATGTAACAGACTGTTATCATATAGTTACAAGTTTAAAGCCTTGTCTTCAACAAGTAGTGAGATCTTCAGAGTATTACACTTTACAAGTAGGCTTAACAGACTCCAGTACGGAACAGTATTCTGAATGAGGCTGAAACTCATTTCTCAAGATACTTCAGTGATTTTTTGCTTCTGTGGTGTAGTTTAAAGCTTTTAAACAGCAGCAGTGAAGAACTTAATCAGAGTTTCTCTTCTTGGCAGAACTAAGCTTATTTCCCAGGTTACTGTTCCTTTCTTTTGATTTTCAGCTTTCATTTTTATTCCTTTTCAGCTCTAGATTTGGTATTGACTGACCTTTACTGTTACGCACTACCAAGAAACCCACTTGTGCTATGTACCAGAACCTGAAACAGGAAGGAACTGTGTTATAGATTCTTTAGCCACACCTGTGGACATTTTAACCAGTAGCTACTTGCATAAACAACCACATTGCAAAAGCTGGCTAAAAGGGATTCAGACTAAACTGTGAACTGCAAAATTGTCTTTTAAGTGTGTCTTCATCAGTTCAGTGGAGGAAAATAAAATACCTCTATTCTTCCTTTATAAAACATTAAAAATGCTTAAAGGCTTTCAATATTCAATCAATAGATACAACCTAACATGTAAAGCAAGAAAAATAGTAACACTAGATGCTCAAGGAGTACCAGGTACACTATGCAAACTGTTCATCAAAACACTTGCCAAAGAAAATCACCATCTTTTCCAACAAAATTTGTAATTCCTGCTCCTAGAGTTTGAAGAATGACATTCTCTTTGCTGATACAGCCTTTGGTCTTTCTAGCTGCCCTCAATCTATACTAAGCAAGCAAATAAAATTAAAATTACAAAAAGTAAATGAATAAAGTAAATTTTCCATTTCCATTTCTCCTAGAGGGATTCATGTTACATATATTTGATGTTTCTTCTCTTCTTAGGAATTAGCTTTCTCTTCCTGATTTCTTCCTCCCAAGAGTAATGTTCAGATTACTGCATGCCCACATTTGAGCGAGAAAATCTAACCCGTAGTATAAATTTCTACAGACAGACAAGCTATCCCCATAGTGCATGTAATGCCGTACAAACTCTCTCTTCTCTTTTCATACCGTTTTTGGTAAACATAATTTTAATTCTATTAATTCTGCCATTTATAATAAAAGCATTATCTTCTGAGAAAGGATATGAAAATAACTACTTCTATGGAGGGCTAGAGAATAGAAAAAGAAGGGAAGAAAGAGACTTAGAACAAAGAGGTTAGGCATTCAATCATGCTAAGAGGATATAAATCCTAAAAATGGGGGATTAAATTCCTAAAATTGTAAATCTCACAGATAATTAGCAAAAGACAATAGAAAAAGCTCTGATAAATTAACAAAAATATTTACCTATTTAAATAAAATATTAAATTTTCAGTTGTTTGCATTGTGGGCCAAATTATGCTCTGTGATGCAGTTCTGTAGGCTATAAAAGCCAATAAATCAAACTAACCTCAAAACATAATTGATAGCAGAAACTGTCCCTTTGAAAACTATTACGTCTTTAACCTTCTCTGCTTTTGACAATCAACTACAATTGTCAAGAATGTAAAGACGTTCACATTTGAATGTAAACAAAATCACTGCAGAAAGAAAATACATGTTTGTATTCATCCCAAATTTGACAGGGCAGTGCAAAAGCACCACATAAAAGCCCTACTTAACAAAATTTCACTCTGGAAAAAGGTTCCTTCTCCCTTTTTTATCAATGCCTCGAAGTGTCTTGTTGATTTAATGGGAAAAAAAACTGCAAAAATCATCTAGCTTTGCAAACTGCCTGCCAAAGGTGCACAGCTCCTACAATTCTTTCGGTGAAACATTCTGTTTCCATTCCAAAAATGGTAATTTTTTTCTTTCTTTCTTTTTTTATTTTCTTCTTTCCCTAAAACCTTCTACTCCCTTGATATTTAGAAGCCGATTCTTAATTTTCTTGTTCGAAATGATCATAATTGGAATTATCATAGACCCAGAAGTGATACTGACATCAGAGAATTGGTGTAGGAGGTTTCACAGTGCACTTTAAGCCCTCTCCCTGTTGCTTAACACAAATATGCCATTCAGAACGCAATAAAGCTTTAGGCCACCATGATAGCAGCACACATGTATATGCTGATTTCTTTGAAGAGTGCTCCTTTATTCAGGCCAGGTTTCTTCCTTCTTTTTATTATTTTGTAAAAATTAGGTGGGGTTTTTGTACTAAAAATGCAGCACCTGACACATTTTATATGCCTTTTTCAAAATTCAGAAGATTTCTACCATCTGATGTTCAATATCCGTGGCCAATTCCTGTCTCAGACACTCTCATTTCTTCATAATTTTGTTTATTATTTTGCTTTCATCCTTACGTGCATAATTTTCTATTTGGTACTTCATAAATTTTATCCAGCTTCTACTACTTTCAGTGCTAATATTACGCAGTTCTCCGTGATATTCTGTGCCTTTCTTTTGGCATGGCCAGCCAACATTCAGAAACCCACAAATTTCCTCAGCACACTGGGATTTTTTTGCAAGCATGAACCAAAATATTTACTTTAATCAGGCCCTTGAAAAACACAAATAATAGATTTACTGCATCTTTTAAACTGACTCTTTATTCTTAAATTCTTTACTTTTTCCATGCCACTTTCAATCCTTATGTAAAATTTAATCAATCTGTCCTCAAGGCTTCCAACTCCTCTTTCTTCTTGCAGGAAGGTTTCAGCAGCAGAGCTCTTTGTTTCAGGATATATGTCGCATAATCATGCTTTCTCTCAGTGTTTTCATCTTCACATAACACTTCAACATGTTAACAGCAATGTTCTACAACACTTGGTATACTAATTTCTCTTTCAATCCCCTCAAAGCAAAACCTTGTCCTTCAGGAGATCTCATTGAATAGAATAACCTACTCATAGCCAAAACTTACTCCTTAAATGTATTTTCTGTTCTTTGTTTTAGATGGTACCACACCAACAACTTTCCTTTAGGCCAGTTCTCTGTAGAGGGGAAACCACATCAGGTCTAATCTCTTTGCTCTAACCAGGATGGTCTCAGTCATGTCTTCTGTCTTGTCTGCCAAGGGAGCACAGGAAAGACTGCACAATGGGCTGAGCTGTCAGTGAGGGTCTTTCAGTGTCCTTCCCCACATTTCTTACATGCACACCACGGGAATTGTATTCCTTTGTACACTCTGCTATTCACTGAGACATTTAATAAAACTTCCAACCAAGTCCCAGCAAAACTGTATTATTTGAATTACACAGATAGTGGAACAGATTTGAGTTTTCCTATTATTTTCCTATGCTCTTGTGTTTCTGTGGATAGAGGGTTATGTGATTTTGTGCAAGTCCAGTGTTTAATACAACAGACACTAATCTAAACTATATATTTGAAGTGATGCATAAGTAAAGTTATGTAAATGTCACATTATAATGAAGGAAGTCTCTATCCACAGAAAACCACATGGATATATTCATAGAGTGTATACACTTCAGAGACACTCTTCTGAGCAATATGGCTGTTAGGAGACCAGAGTAAATTTGGAATTTGCAATATCATGCAAAAAAAAAAAAAAAGGAAGGAAATATATACACCAGTGAAGATGGCTGCTTTTTCAAAAATTTATTCTAAAGGAAAATTTTATTTCTGGTGAGATTTTCCTAAAATTATTCTTGAATATTTTATCACTGAAGTACCTTAAGGAGAATTGCATGAAGGCTACGGTGACCTAAACATTTATTTTTTTCCTATCCACAGGGTGGACAATGGCAACGTCCAGTCCACACATGGGCTGGAAGTGTTTCTGTTTGAGGAAATATTTGCTTAATTTTATGAGCTGTAGCTACATTGTTAATTCAGATCTGGTTCTTAAGTTTCCAGGATAAGTGGTCACCTCAGGCTAATACTCTATGCTGTAGGTCTAGTAAACGAATAAGTACAGCTTTCCACTGTGCTCTACCTGCCAGCTCTCAACCTTTTCATCTGATATATTTTTATGGAAGAATTTCTAGTCACAGCATAAAGTCTTATATTTATCTCAACTTGTAGTCTTCACCTCCTCTTCTGCTGTATGTTGCTTTTCATGCGGTTCCTGGATATCCCATTTTAAAACCCAGCACACCCAGAAAGAATGCAGATTTTTTAGCTTAAAGGGAGAAAATTTCTAATTAAAAGGTGTAAATCCTTCTGTTCCACATATTTTTAAAAAGGGGCTAGAGCCAACACTCACAATTTTCCGAGAACTATCCCTCCAGCTACTGTGTGTACTACATAAGGGAGTAGAGCCAGTTTTAGCCACTTATGAAACTCAGTGTATTTGCAGAGGGGCCAAATACAACAATCAACTGTATGAACTACAGAAACCTTCAGCAATCCAGTGGTGAAACAGCTGGATTTGAGCCATTTTTCCATTTAAATGTAAGGAGAAGTAGTGGGATTTTTACTGTTTGCACTCTGAGCTTGCAGAAGTTTCCTGTGTATATTTTCTTTATTTAAGGAAGTTTTAAAAATAAAAAATAAAAAGTAAAAAGTAAAAAAACCCCAAAATAGAAGCTGTACCAGCAAGTCAGTAGCTACTTATGACAATGGGAAGCTCTTTCATGAAAAAAGTATTTTTGAGAAGCGAAATAATCCTGGCTAAGACATGCATACAATTTCTACCTCTTAGTTTAGCTAGATTAAGATGAAAAGATGACAAAATATAACTTCTTCCTTCTAATCTGAGGGAAACAGCAGGGCCCCCCTGACTCTGGTTAGGTCCCAGTGCTTGAGCATAGTTCACCACAATATATTTGTTTACTTAACACAGCTTAAGTTGGTAAGAGTATTGTAATTGTAAAATCTGAAAACATAGGTGGATAAAAAACCAGAAAAGTATTGAAATCCTTTCTCCTCCAACACCTAGATTTCTTCCAAAATCTCCAAGGAATAACCTTCTTAATTTTCTTCATGAAGATAATTTATGTTGACATGATATGTCTTTCTTCAACTCTAGTGAAACCTGAGCTACTAATTAAAGGCTTCTTCTCTTCCCCCAAATTCAGCAAAGCTGAACTGGCAGTATTAAGATTTCAAAGGGAATACACAGTGAATGTAACAGAAAAAAAATGGTAGTGTGCTCCCAAAATTAAAAAAAAACATCAGCAAACACACAAAAAAAAGACTCCTGCAATGACAGAGGCGACATGGGAACTGCTACTGTGGCACAACGTAAGATTTTTGAGATTGTTCTATGTTAAGCAATCCCCATTGGCCTGTATATTTTATATTCTTACTACAACCAAGTTCCTGATACTCAACTTTAAGAATAAAGAAGACATTCAAAAGTTCCCTCAAATCGGAGCGAAGAATAACCACAGATTTTGTCGGTTTCAAAAGCAAACTCCAAGATCAACGCATTTCAAAACGTTCCAAATGGTTTGTCTGTCTACAGTTGGATTGTCCCATACTCATAATTTGTTTGATCATTTTTATTGTTTGGAAAGCAAAACACGAAAGATTTGATACAGTGACACCTGCCGGATTTACTAACTTTATAGAGCACTTGCAATTCATTTTAGCTGTGAGGTTGACCAAATGTCATCATTTGCTCTACTTGAGATGTATTCCATCAAAGTAAACAGTCATAGGATGAAATTTGAGATCCAAAGTACTTTCACTTATTTTTTATCCTCAGGGAGTGACTCCTCAAAGCATACTGTCAGTCAACAACTATTCTTATTCTCTCTCTCCTCCTCTCTTTCCTCCACCATAACATAGCTTAAAAACATACCAGTATGACACAAGGATTCTTGCCCTCACGCTTCGAGATCTGCCTCTACATGTAGCACTCACCAATGCAACACAAGCCCCTATACAGGCCTTTGTTGGGACATTTGGATCAATGAACAATCATATGCAGCATTTTCTATTTTCAGGTTTCATGACTGTACTAGATCATCCAGTCTTATATCCTCTTTCTGGATGGGACCAAGCACTTCATACAAAGTGCACTAAAAAATGAATAGTAACCGTATTGGCTGTGTAAGGACTTGATCGCTACCGATTTTCACAGTTTTAATTTGTTTTCTCTGGATAGATTAGAAGTTTCAAAAACACTGGGATGACAGATAATGTTCCTCAGTAAAAAGTAAAGAATTACTGTTCACTCTGGTATTTTTTCCTTTGGAAAAACACAAGAGGAAGTTTTAATTCTTTGAAAAAAATAACCTAAATAATGAATAAGGACTAAGATTTCCAAAGTATCTCAATACACAATAGCTTCTTTTTAGGCATCAAAAAAAGCCTGAATTTCCTGAAGAATGCCTGATAAGCAAACCAAATGAAAACCCAGATGTCTGTGAGGATTCAATAAGTCCACTGAAATTTCCCAAAGAGGATGAAACAGAACATAAACAAAAGAGTAGGAATGAAGGGGAGGAGTTCCAAAACTCCACAAAAAAGATGCAAATTTTTAAAAAAATTGTTTAAATCTCCGGCAAAATCAATAAGGAAGTGAACTGGAAATGGATGCAGAGATGCAGACTACAATGGTCTTCATTGATGCCGTGGTGGGTCAGATGAACAGTAACCAGTATTAAAAAAACATAAGGAAAACTGTTGGGTTGCAGTGTGACAAATGCTGCCAATACCGGCCTCTTTCTGCAGCCAGTTCAAGCTATGTTAATGACAGCTAAAGCGTGACCATTTGTGATCCTGATAGAGGCAAAACTAGGATGAGTTATACTCATGCCCTTGCACATAAGGGTCAGACTGGAAATGATTTGGCTTAGGTGATTGTCTCTTCCAAAAATAGTAGGTTTCTAACTAAATCCTAATAATGCAAACATAAAGGCTGTTAATGTACTTATTAGCCATCACAAAATGCATTTCACATTGGATGGTTACAATACATTATATCAGCAGCAATCACACCTCTGTAATAACAGTAGCAGTTCATTTAAGGAGAGCAAGTATAGCTCTTCTTCCAACCCATTATGTGAACATGATGAATGATGATGGCACTAGACTCATATGGGAGGGAACTGGAGCTGGAAGGTGAAAGAACTGCCTTTGTAAAAAATGGATGGAGTAGCACATATATAGGCATATCTGGGTATACTCAGGTATGAATATTTGGAAAAACACCACAATTAAAAGATGCCTCCAGAACCAGACAAAAGCAGTTTAAATTTGAAGCAGAAAAAAATCCTCAAAACACCAATATTCAATTTGAGAATTAAAACACACACAAAAAAAGAGGGGGGAATAAAACTATTAAACGAAACATGTTTTATCAGGGAGTAGCTCCCAGCATTAGAACCAGCCACTTCACAAGGGTCAGCTTTTCATAGTCTTCTCACTTGAGCTTGGGCTCACTAAACAGTGGCTGATATTTGAACAGCATATAAGGCTGAGACCCAGGTCTTCCTCCTCAAAAGTAGATCAGAACTATGCTGTTATTTAGTTAAAAATGGATGGTTGTAATAACAACAAATTTGTGGCATAAAATGTAGACAAGAAGCATAAGGTTATTTGAATTAATAAGTATTAACTATAAGGGTTTTGCTTCCTATCCAGAAGATGCTGTAATTTACAGAGGTGAGGACATCAGAATGCAGAGGCTTATCTTCTGCTGTCACTATAGAAGCTGAGCTCTGAAGCTGATGTCTCCGAAAAGTTCACATGGTTCTGGAGATTCATAGGGATCACAAACCTGTTCTCATGTGAGAGGACAGCGTATATTTTACTGACAACAAAGTGATGAAGAGCACAATTGAAATTTTGCAAGAGAAGGAAGGGAGAAAATAAACAACACTCCCACATGAAGACAGAGGTGGAGTAGCCAAGGTGGATTCTTTATGGCACTCAATGTCCCTCAGCGCTCCACTGTAATGGCATCATGTGTTGAGGCTCATCTCACACTGATTTACATTTTCTTCTTTCCCTAATTATTTGTGCTTTTTTTTTCAGGGATAAAAGGTTAATGTTTTATAGATTATTTATGTTAACGTGTATAATGCTGTCATTGTGTAGGTATTTCTTCATACAGAGGATTTAATTCCTTGAAACAATTGTTCCCCATAATCCTTGCAAAATTCAAAATAGAATTGATAAAACAACATTTGCATTTGATAAACTGAGAAATTGATAAAACTACTCTCATGCACCTGCCCACATGCTGAATTCTTAGCTAGTATTACCTAAAGAACTGGGAGTTTTAACAGCAACAAGTACTGCACTGTGCATGGGGAATGAAGCTACTTGGAAAACAAAGCCAGGAGGGAGGACACCATACTTCCTGATTTTCATATTTGAAAATGCTGTATATCAGGGCATATCATGTACTTCGGGATATGCACTGTCAGGCAGGACCTTTTCTAGGAAAACTCATGGCACTGATTAACCCCAAGGCCTGACTGATTTAGCAGTGCTTCTCAAGTGACTTTGCACTGCTGTGTGGCCCTAGTCTCAGAAGGAGACCCTATTTCACTCTCTGCCACTTGTGTCTGTCAAAGGTCCGCTACTGTTCACTGCAGAGTACATCTTCACCACCCAGAATTTGTAAGAAGTGTCTCTGAAATTTGGGTAGGCTTAATTAATTTTCTCATGGGCATTACATTTCTGCAATACATTATATATCTGCAGAGGTGTGAATGAACACCTCTTTACAGTCTATTTTTCTTCAGAATACATATTTCAAAATCATGTTGTGGAAACCTAAATTACCTATTAGAAATCTAAAGAAAAAATAACAGATGTATTTTTCTCTAAGAACTAGTTTATGTATTTCCCCCATAATACAGAATTTAACAAGCTGTAACAAAAAAAAGAAAACAAACAAACAAAAAAAACCCCCACAACAAAAACCTAAGAGTTTGCATGCTTGTATTTGTTCTTATGCAAAATAAAATAATTTGTAGACAAAGACTGAGAACAAGCTAATATAAAATAAATCCTTCCTAACTGCTTCAGCAAGTTCTACCACTAAGCTTCACTTTAAACCTTATCCAGAAACATATAGACATATGCCCACACAAAGGTATTATCATCAACAACAATAATAAAAACAATATTATCTGAGACCTAAAAATTGTTGAAGGCAAAATAGCTCAAATGATTCTTAATGCCTTTCAGGCACATCTGAATCAAATAAGGTAATTATTCTTTAAAATGCTTACACAAAGTCTGATTTGCATGCTAGTAATTGCTATGCCTTGTGGCATCTAGCAATTGACACAGCAATGATTTTAATTATTGTAATTTCATCAGTATAAATACTTCAAAGTTATGCAAATAGTACCTCGTAATCCACATAGACAGTTCAGAGTATTTGATTTACTAGTCTTGTAAGGCTCTTTGTCTATGCAGTTTACTCTCAGATGTGACTGTGCATTGCAATTGAAGCCTTTCACTCACATCAAAGCTCTAAATCATAACAAGATGAGCTAATTTTACAAAGACTGACACTTCAAACATTAACTTGCAAATACAATTATAAGATGAAATATATAAAGGACTTTACTAGGATATCATCTGGCATGGATACCTGCAGCTAATCATATCTAATGTTTTCTATGACAGTGGTAAGCAATGATATTGCAAGGCCAAATGCCTTGGTGTGAACAATTACAACCAGCCACTCTTGCTTCTGAACGGCTCCGTAAAAATACTTCATCGTGTTCTACCATTTAAAAGTTGTGTATTCAAAGTACATTTAAAAAAAAAAAAACAACACAGTATTTTTTTTAATAGCGTAGGGGAAACACTGCTCTTACTACTGTTTCTGAGATGGAAAAATAAATGTTTCACAGGTAACATTTTCATGTCAATAGTAATGCAAAATACATCAGCGTGAATGCATCTAAAATCAATATTTATGACAATTAAGGGAGGAGGAAAAAAAAGCTGTGCTGTCATCAACTTGTCTTTTATTTACAGAAACCTTTCCAAACCCATGTTTCAGGCCAGATGTTTAGATGCTGTAAATCACAGCTTTCAATAAATCTTAGACATTTAAACACAGCTCTCTTCCTTTAGATACCAAGTTCTGTGTCAAACTCACAAACAAAAGTTGAATATCCATAACAACAAATCTGAAAGCCAATTTTGACCATCAATATTTACAAAGCTGTCTCTAATACTTGATTTACAGAAGAGCTGAAGTACAGCACTAGTTATTTCCAGTTCAAGATCCACATGTGCTGAATGAAACAAGAATCAGACCTGTTGCTTTTTTTTCTTTCTTTCTTTCAGTTGGTTTAGATTACAGCCTACCCTGAAGAGTAGAGGTAAACAAAATTGGAAGAAGATCACCTACAAAGAAAAAACTTCAGAGGTGCTCTGCATGCAGAGATATCTTGGAGGGACTTTGATGCCTGACCTGACAAGCAGTATATGTTGAGAGAATGTGGTGATGGCCAGAGGTAATTCACTAAATAAGGATATAGTGGGCAGTTTAAGCTAAAAATGACATTACAATCAGGGATAAATTCTCCATAACAGAAAACTACAAAAGCATTTTTACAACTTCGTTATAAAAACTGCCATTGAATTCCTTTGTTTCTTATTGATTGCATAATATTTATAATTTAATCTTGTAAAGGAGAAAGTACAAATAGAAATGAGGGAAAATAAGAGCTCTCAAAATGAAGAAATAGCCTTTATAAGTAAAATTAATTTGGGAAAACAGATCTGAGCCAAAATATGAGGAAGGCCTGTTTGGAGAAAGTATATAGGGAGCAATTATCTCTCATACTAAAAGAATGAGAAAACAGCTGATGAAAAGTAGGAGAAAAGAGATTTAAATAAAACCATTTTTTTTAATGCAATGTATCTTTAAAAGGCAGAAATCACTGCCTCAGAATTTTTTAAAGGCAAATGTAATAAATGAGCTAAAAAAATACTAATTTATAGAAAAGGGGACTGTCCGAAAGTATCAACACTGGCTAAGATTCAAAGGCTGACCCAGGAGGTCCCTAAGGCACTAAGTGCTGGAACTAGAAAAATACTGCCTCCATAATCACCGTTTCCCTTTTACTTGTGAAGTATTTCCTACTGGCCACTGTCACAGATGGGAAACTGGCACAGAACAACTGTTCTGAGAATTCAGCAAAAGTCAGTGCTTGTAATAGTTTGCAAAATGGCAAGCATATAAAATCACAAACTGTAAAAATTATCCTGAGAACAACGTATGGAATGCATATCTTAGAAGAATGTATAACGCAGTCTGTTTGTGGAATACGTACTTACCTGCTTACACATTCAAATGTAACTTTGACTCCCACTATTGCTCCAGCAGAAACAAGAGGAAGCTGACACAGGAAAAAAGCAGGATGTCAACATCAAGCATTTCAGCCAAGTTGTAGCCTACACTGGTAAAGAATGACTTGCAAATCCACCTCATGTAAGAAAAGGGAAGGAATCACTTGAAAGGAAACACAGAAAATCAGACAGCAGCATGAACAGCTAAATAAATTCCACACAACAAACAATGAAACACTGAATGATAACGATGTTGAATCACACTACATAAGAGCACTGTGATGGAAGTGACATACCAATGGAATCACATGTAAGAAACTGAAAACATCACAAACCAGAATCAGTTTTACATTTGCTACTCGCCGCAATTATTCCAGATGTTAATCTTTTTTTTTTTCTTCTTTGATTCACTGGCTCACACTTTCCCATTGTTTTAGTAAATTTCCATCAGTTGATGAGGATGTGAAATAGTTTAATATAGTAAAAAATATTTTAGTGGGAGGAAGTAGATTCCTATGTCTCTTCATGACTTTCATGTGGAAGCAAAATAATAAGTAATTATAAATAGATAGATTGTTCAATATCTGTTTCAGTCCAAACTACAAATAAACACACAATATTAAAGTAATCAGAGTGTATTTCACACCTAAATCTTTATTCGCACATCAAAGTGGATTATTTTTTTCACAGGTCTTACCTGCTTTCAGCACAAAAAACAATGGTGGTTGTATTAGGCCATCATATAATTTTTGATGACCTGGATAAAATTATCTGTTCAAGAATTCTCACCATTGTAAGCAACAAAATATTTTATATCTTATGGAAATACAGAAAAGATATCAAAAAATGTATAGATTAGATGACCCAAACTATTTTTCATCCCAGCAGGCAATCCGTCAACAGCAAATGCAAAATAGAGTGAAAAAGTTCTATGGGAAAATTTTACTGTCAGTATCACTGCTGCAACAAAGGGCAGAAGTCACTGCATTTCTATAACTCCTTCACTGGCACTTTTCCAGCCTTTATAAGTTTTTGGGAAATAAACCAAAATACTGTTACTGCCAGACTAGTACTAAGGAATCAATAGACACAGAATATAATTTCCGTGTAACTCAAAGGATGCAATATACATACTTGGGGTGTGTTTTTCGGGAGGGGAAGATGTATGACTTGCTAAAATGTATTTAAAAAAATTCCACAAAACCTAATAGAATTCAAGTTTAATTTTTAACCTCTTGACTTTACTTTCTGTTAATTAACATTGGGATCCCATCCAAAAGTATTTGCACAACATTCATTTGCTAATAAATTAAATAATCTCAACTATTTCTGGGAACAGTACATCCTTATAGTCTGAGAAGTATGTGTTCCAGAAATACTTTTCTTGTAACCATTAAAAGTGACTTGGAGCATGATTAAAAACCACGTAACACTACATTCAAATTAAACACATTGGTAATTAGATTCACATGTGTTTTGGGCAACACAATAAACCAGTATGCACACAAATATTTATATGATGAAACCAAAGTAAACAAGCAACAACAGGAAGAGAATGGGATAGAAATTGAAACAGCACGGTCTTCATATTATACCACACAGTACATTGACACTTATAAGAAGAGCTAGTTAGTGTTCAGTATTGCAAAGTATGCTACATTAATTTATGAAAACTTAAAAGAATCTGTTCTTGCAGCTATGGTGAAAACCACAAGCTGAAGTATAAGTAATTACAGCATCATCTAATGAAAAAGAAAGCAGACCCAAAAACCCTGTTAAAAACTTATTTTTTTCCTTGTTCTACTCTACAAATCCCAGTAAACGTTTCAGTTTTTGCTCAAAGTCACTTTGTCTTACATCAGGCCTGAGTGTTTTAAGTTCTATGATTCACTTATTTAGAGAGAGGAAGAGTTGAGCCATTGCCAGCATAGGTCAGGAGATCTATGTAAACCTGGTGATCAATAATTAGCACCCTACAGTTTCCCAGGAATGATCTAAGGAATTGCCAGAACAAAAGAAAAGAAGTATTACTTTTTTATTAAAAGCTGTCACTGAAAAAATAGCCAAACAAAAACCAACCCAACCAACCACACAAACCCCCAAACAAAGAAACAAAAAATACCTTTGGACAGATCAATCGCCATGAAGGAAAACTACCTGCATTATTTTAATTTAGAAGTCATAAAGTAGATCAAGTGTTCCACCAGGTAACTTTCTATATTCCCACTACACATAAACACTACAACGAAATACTCAATTGCTACCAAAAAAAAAAAAAAAATTCTTTGTTTTGCTCTTACCCATGCCCAAAAACTGTGAGATGAAAGAAAGTTCTAATCTGTATTACCTGCAGGAACTAGATTCCTAAGGACATTGAATGCGTAAGTACACGTCAGATCCATGAAAATAAAATTAGAAAATTAATCCTGTTTGAGAGAAATGAGGAGCCTTTCAGTTTCAACTGAGTTCTTGTTTGGGTCTCCTCTTAGTGGTGTGAAGTTACCACCAGGGTGTTACTTGGTGGTTTATTTGTGAAATATACAGTGGCATTGATCCAGTTTAGGATGATGAGCAAACCTCACACAGTCCCTTTTTTATACTTTCCCCAAATTCAAGCAGACTTATTAAGAGTTAGGTACAAAACCTTCAGAATAAACAGAATAATTTTAAGAGAGAGAGTAAAAGAAGCAGCATTATTCCCAGCAGCCCCACATTTTGACTTTGTCGTGTAATGGAAAGAGATGAAAACTATAAAAAAATAGTTATAAAACGTATTTCTCAATTTACAGCATTTGTGGTCAGAAGCATTTCCTCACACAAACTCTCAGGCTGCTGTGTGGAGTGAAATAAGTACAGCAGAATTTGAAGAGCCTTGATTATATTGTACATGTATTTCATGTCATAAACATATGAAACATTTAAAATATGGTATTAAATATGTAGCAACATTTCCTTGCACAGAAAGAACAAAGGTGTGAGAGAGGATTTTTTTAAAAAGCTTTTAAATAATGCTGGTAAGAAATGTCCCAACATGATAAAAATCCTGTCTTAGAATAAGTTCCCCTTCATAGTATTCTCTTTGTTGTAGATACAGGCTGTACCTGAAAAAAGGCCTACTGGTTTCTTTTAAAAAAAAAGGTTTTAAGTATTTAAGATGCTACATAATTATTTTTAACCATTTGGCAGAAAAGGTGGTTATAGCTTAAGTGTTAAACAGTTGATGTTTACGAACAACACTTTTAAACAACTGTAATAGTAACAGATGCTTAGAATTTAAAAGAACTTATGCGTAATTTTTAAAAAAATAATCACTGTCTTATCAACTCCTTCCTGCTGCTTTCCATAGCTTTCCAAGGATATTTCCTTGAGTAGGATAAACTACCTGACTTTGTTACAAGAGAGAAAAGGAAGAAAACAGAGAAAAAAGAGAAGAGGACTAAATTTTAGAGATCACTGAAAATAACCTCCTTATAGAAAAGATTTGTTGTTCTCACCATCAGGCACTCTTGTTCTGCCAAATGGAAACTTCTGTTTCCTACATCATCCTCTTTAGTGCACTCGTCTCCCTCATAACTAAGGACAGAGCAAAAAAAAAGAGCTAAATCAGTGGAAAGTGGGTCAGACTTGGATCTCAGTAGTCATTTGAAAAGCTTATGGAATAACAACCTCAATACTCCCTGTTTTCACTTGAAGATGCAACCCACAGAATCAATCAGAAATCTGATTCACAAACAAGTTTTGAAGCAGTCCCTAAATGCCTCACTGAAGAAATAACTGGTTCAACTTCCAGCACCTTTCTCTTTGTATTTCTACACCACCTATTCCTTTAGATTCAGAGAATGCCATGCCAAGGGCCTGCTCAATATAGTCCTAAGAACAATGGGGAAAGAGTGCATGCCTTACGATCCTCTCCCAGAAAAACTCTCCCTGTGGTTGGAAGTCGCCTTGAAGAGCCAAGCACATTGGTAAGTCTGACTAACGTATTGTCTGGTAAAGACAAAATACAAACAGCATGAGTTTCTGTTTGCCCTTAGAATTTAGGCACTGAGGGAAAAAAGGTAGTTTTTCCTTGTCTGGCTTAAGAAGTAAAATTCATTCAGGTGTAGTGACTCCTGGGAGTTGCAGTATGCCTTTTTGCAAGGCAGGCTCCTTCCCTCCAGGTCCACCTGGCAAGGTAAACAAGGTAGGGTACAAGGTTCACTGGTGGCATATCTCATCAGGATGCTAAACCTCATAGGAAGCACTTGCTTTTTTTTAATTTTCTGTGAGCTCTAGTATATGAGATCAGCTCTCCTAGTCTTGTAAGAAATTTTTCTGCCTGCACGTTGAAACTACAGTATTGAAACAAATATATTGCATATTGCTCTGGAACAAATACAGGAGTTTCAATTATTTTCTGGTCTATAGCACCGACCCAAATTAGCCTTATTGCAGTTCTCTTTGTATCAGTGAAAAGTCTGATATTACTGCTTTGTGTCTTACATTGTACTACCCGCTCCTCTAACCCTGCATGCTGAATTCTCATTGGCATGGAAATGTGGCGTCCTCTCTCACAGAAGGGACCTAGCCTACTCAGAGTACTTGGTTTATATACGTGGGACAAATCTCAGAAAAGGAAAAGATTAGTTAGAGATCAATAAATTATTTCTCTGAGCTACTGGGAAATATACTAATACTAAAAGGAATATTTTTATTGGCTATATTTAAACAAACAAGAATGAAACGATGTTAAGAACTCGCTCAAAAAACAGTATGGCAAAATTTTTGGGATACTTCTTACACAAGCTTGGATGGGGAAACCTAATCACTACAACAGAAATCTCCCTTCCCCAACACCTCCTGTGTCGAGCAAGTTGGATCAACAAGCAGTATGTCTTCTGCCTGGTAGGTAAGGAGAGGCTGGAAGAGGCTGCCTGTAGCCATTCTCTACCAAGAACCCCAGAGGATGCTGCAGAGGATCCAGTCTGCAATGCTGAATTGTGCAGAAAGGCCCACGTGGCCTCTTTAGAGAGCTCTGCACAGCAGACATCTGCCTCCTCTGCTCTGAGCCCCGTGCCTGCTATGGTGGTGCACGCATTCGTTCCCACTGGTGCTCTCTTTACCCTTCACTAAACATGCTTGCTTAATGCAGTCTTTCAGCTAGTGGAAAATAGGTCCCTTGAAGGCTGTCATTCCCTTTCGGTAACCCCCTGGAACAAAACAAAGAGGTGATCTGACTTTCTGCTCTCCAGAGTTCACTTGGGATCAATTCTAACAACTCTCATAATGTCGAGATTAGGCAGCTTTTCCTCCTCCTTGTTAACAAGGCAATGACAAAGAGAGAGAGAAGTCAATTTCCTTTTCAAATAAAACTAAGAAGCCACTCGGCAGTAAATACAAAAGTTACAGATAAATAAGTGAAGTTTCTGGCTGGTAAAGCCCTGCAGTACTTCTTACTGGAGGTACTGGCTTCTGGGCCAGGGGGAATCATCTTTAGGAAAGCTGAAATTGGGATTCCATAGGCTTTAAAGAGCAGATGCAAATCCCAGAAGACTCCTTTTCAAGGTTAAGCTTGAAAGCTGCCCTTTTGAAACAGACAGTTGCCAGCCTGACCACTGACCCTGTCGTTTCTCCGGACAGGGGCCCAAGCGACTGGGGAGCTGACAGGTCACCTGCACTTCCTCACAGTGGGAGCGGGCAGGACCTGACACCTCCAGACCCAGACTGCTGAAATTTCCTCTGAGCTGAATGAAAAGCAGAAAACAGACCTCAGGAACCAGTCTGGAAATAAAAGGGTCAGATTTGCTCCAAGGCAAAATCCTCTAAGCCATGGACTTTCAGGAAGAAATTTGGCCGAGCTGCCCTGGACCTTCCCACCAGCCATCTCACCTGCCTACAGTGCCAGGAGAGCATCCTTCGCCCTGTTCACTTTGGTGTGAGCACCAATGGGTTCAGCCAGCCAATTTATGAGGTGACTAATGTCTCTCCCAAAACAGGGCTGCAAACCCCTGCTGTCCATTCATAGGAACTAGAAAACCATCAAAAGCCAAACAGATATAAAGTGTAACTCTTCTTAATTACTGAAGTGATTACAGAAAAAAACCAAACAAAAACAACAGCAAAACCAAACTAAACAAAACAGCAACTACAACAAAACCCAAAAAGACATGGAGCATGGCCCCACCACTTTGGTGGGTACTCTTACCCAGTGGCCACATGACCTGCACTGGACAAACCACGTCCATACTAAGCTAAACAGCCAAGATATGAAAAAAATTATCAAATAACGTTTCATGCACTTAGAAACTTACACCGCTGCTGTTTACACAACTGACCAGGTGGATAAAAGCACCTGTCCCACTTTAAATCACTTCACCTTCAAGCACTCCTGATTAAGTTATCACTGTAGTCCTGCATAAAGGACAATTGCATTCAAAAAATCTGTGGCATGTGAGACTAGATATTTTTGGAAAGGGGTAATAGTTAATGCAGGTTTTCATCTATTAATATATCATTAAAGTAGATCTGATTTCAAAGAGGCCCCATCTAAGAAGTCATTGCCTGCTGTGAGATGAAAAGAGCTCCTGAAAGGAAGACCCCATGGAAAAGATGAAGGTACTGTTACCTGCAGGTTCAACCTGAGATATGTCCTGCAGATGGCCCTAGAGATGCAGGAACGGCGAGGACACAGGCAGAACACAGAGTAAAAGTAGGTGAGAAGCAATTTAGCAGCTGTAAGTGATTCCCAGACTGCAAAGAGACTGACATTTTAGATAAACACTTAAAATAAACAACTCTTTCAAAATTTTGTTAAAGGCAAGCCAGTGGCCTCATCTTCACCAGACATGCTATTTACTATAACTTATGCTTTGCAAAGAGAAATACAAAAGGAAGAACAGAGCCTAATGACTCATCTAATAAAAAGCATCAGTTCTGAGAATAAACTGATTTAAATTAAAGAGTAAAACATGGAGTAATTTTAAGTTAGTATCACCAGAGTAGGAAAATAACTGGATTATTTGAGCCAGAAAATGGTCTTACAAGAATTTTGGCTTCATGGGTATGACCAGTTCCCACTTCTTTGAGCAGATGTTCAGGCAAAACAGTAGTTTTTATAAGGGCAAACATCGGATGCAAGTTCAGTTTGGTGTTCCTGTGAGAAGAGCCAACCACAGCAGCTGTCCATCAGCCGTACGGTTTAAAGACCAACTGACAAGTTCTCTGTATCTTCCACTATCTCAGGATTTACAAGTTGTTCTGGGTAAAAGGCCAGTGTTTTATTTTTACACAGAGCAGAAGCAGGAACAGCAATGCCATAGAGTGAATAACCAAGGAAGGGCCACTTGGCTCAGCCTTTTAAAAAAGAGCCACCAGCTGGCAACTTGGCTGTGTCCCAGGTAGCATCCCACAGGCTTGTGGCTGGTACCAGAATCTTGTGTGTAAATATAAGAAACTCTAAAGCCCCAGTACTTCCGAGCCTTGCCAGTACTGTCAGTGCTACACACTTCAGCTATGTGCGGGTGCAGCTGGATGCCATTGACAGAATTAGATATACAATAGTGTACAATATAGTCAGGGGACATAATGCAGCCTTTTTAACTCGTTTGTGCCTTTTTCTTCTCAGAAATGTTACCCAGCCCTTCACACAGTCACAATCCCTGCTGTACCCCTTTTACCCCTAAGTCACAAGGCAGCAGCATTGTGACGTGAAAAAATTGTGAGTGGATTGCTCGAACAATTCCTGGAGCTACCACACAGGAGATAAAGCCTGACGTTTCTCCGGCCTTCTCCTTCAACTGAAGCTCACAAGGGTTAATCCAGTACTGTGTTGATTTGGATGTATTGTAAGTCAGGGAGTAATTGACTGAGAATCATTGAATAAACCTAATTTTTATAGGAGTCATGTTAGAACCAGATTGAAAGAACATTAAAATTTGTCTTTTATCTTTTCTTCATTACAGTCCAAATACCTGATCACATTTACCAAAGGTTTAGGAAAGAAAAAACTGTCATATATTTCAAAGGAAAAAAAAAAAAAACAACCCAAACCCAGAGAAATTGAAAAAAAACCCCAAAACACCCTCCCAAAATGCCAAACCCAAAACCCAACAAAAAAAAAAAAAAAAAAAGAAAAAAACCCAAAGAAAAGTAATCAGTTCTGTAAGATTTATTTCACTTATCATAGCAATCATTTTATTCCTGTGATATTTTAAGTTATATAGAGAATTAGCCAGAAGAGGTCAATTTCTCTCCCATTTGCAATAAGAATAAAAGGTATTCTCTAACTAACTGCTTAAAACACTGAATCGAGTAACCCAACACAGCCTTTAAATTTCTAGACCAAACTTTAACACTTTCTCAAGGACTAAAATTATTAGTATTAGCTATCAGACTAATTTATGGTACACACGTTCACTCTCTAGGAAGGTAAATGGTCCATCCTTTCTTAAATTTCACAGTGACAACCTTGCACAGAGAGGTATTTTTAAGACATTATTCTTAATTTTTTTTTGCTTTAAATTGCGTACACATGTAGAAGTTTGCACTGTGTATGAATTGCATTTTCCTAAATGTTAAACACCAGTAAAATGTGCAGATTTTTTTATTTCTCAAAAGAATTAAAAAGGCCTGGTTTAATTCAAGTCTGTTTTTCCTTTTCACGCATATCAAATCCCAATATATTATTAATTATATCAATGTTACAAAAAACTATACTGATTAATATAAGTATGTTTATAAATGTTTGTTCAGGAACATTTTCTTAATATCCAGCATTTTGCCATTTTCTAACAGTTCTAAAAGGCTTTTTCCACAACATTTTAACCATGAAGCTTTGGGATTAAAAAAATGACTAATACATAAATTAATTTTTGGTTTCCTACAACACTGCTTTGATTATGCTATAAAAGTAACTGTGTATTGGAAAACACATAAGATTGAAAAAAATCGCAGCTAAATTACTAGAACTAAAATTTATAATGAATTTGAAATACTGAAACAGCATTACTACAGCTTTCAGTATTTCTAAGTAAAATTTTTATTAAAGAGTTCCATCTTTACAACATTTTATCTACCATTCAGAAAGTGAACCAAGTGCCAATCATACTTACCAGCCAACCTAATTTTCAGAAGTTACAGGTCTAGTTTTTTACCAAATTTATTATTACTTAGCCTACAGACGCTGATCTTGACTAATATATTTACTTCCCTGTCCTTAGGGAATTTTGTAAGTTATTAGAAGTTTAGGCCATTTGAATATGTACTCTTTCTAAAATCCACGATATTAAAATGTTATGGCTATTTATTTCTCAGAGAAAATCAAAATTCCAAGAATTTTTGTGAATTTTTATTTTGATGAGGGATTTGGAATGGCTGCTTTTGACCAATCACAACTCGTGAGTATCCAGCCTTTGGGAAGATGCATACAGGAACTTGTTTTGGGAAATGCACCTGCTCCTTCATATATTACGTTCAGAAGTAAATAAACTCATTAATTTGTGAAAAAAACCACTCAGGTCTAACTTCAAAATCAAACAAAATAGGAAATAAATACTAAAACCATTGTGGGTTTTCAGTTGCTTTTTTTTACTATTTCACAGGTGTTATGACAAAAAAGCACTGCCCAGCAAGATAGGGAGGGTTGCAGAAGGCATCTGTGATTAGCCATGAAATAAATGCTTCGGGAATCCAGTAAATTATGGGAAAACCATCAACATTTCTGAACCCTGTAATTTTGTCATAAGCTCCCCTTCTAACAGACACTTCTATTTCTCGCTCCTTGGTTTTTCATAATAGTGCTCAGTTGGCAAATTAATTGAATTTGCAACAGAAGGTAAAGGGAACAATATTTTTGTTGTTGTAAGATGTCTCTTTATTCCCTTTCTCTAGGAGGCTCTCAATACATAACTAACTGTTCGTCAGCCTCTAGTTGAAGTGCTAAAACAGTTGAAACCCCTTGTTCAAAGTCCCTCAGTTACAACATGAAGGAATAACCATTATAAGAGCATCTGAGGGAAAAAAATCAGACCTGTGACCAATTTTTGGATAGAAATAAGAAAGAAATAAAATCCAAACCCCACAAATGGACAATATCAACATACATATGGTTACCCTGCCAGAAGAATTTATGAGTATTCATACATAAACTTCTCATAAACCAGTTTACACATTGGCCACGGTAAGCATATGTGCCAGTCAGGTGAAAAGCTCTATTTCCCTTTTTCAGAAAAGCAGGTCATGTAGACTGTATTTATTAAATAATTTCTTTTTATTTTTCTGGTAGAAATATTGTTTCAGACTCTCCAAGAAGTTCCAAAATTACCAACATAAGAGAAGGACGGGAAAAGTGCAACAAATAATTAGGTCACGCTATCTAAACACTTTGGTATGTATATGAAAATTAAAGAAATAGATGCCTACCTATGTGAAATCGAGATTGTTTTCAGCAGCAAATTTATGAGGTGTCTAAACTTATTAGTAAGTCCTAAGGAGCAGCCTTAGGCACTGATTATGCACTATTCATTTTGCTGCTTAATGCTGCCTGAAGATGGTCATCCTCACCAAGATCAAAAGTCTACCTTGAGAAGTCTCCTTACTTTGATGGTAGATAGCAGTAAATCCTTACATAGAGGGTTTTTTGTTTTGTTTTGTTTTGGTTTTTTTTAAAGAGGGAGGGGACTAACGCAAAACCCTCTTCCTGCTTCTGCAATGAGAATTGAGCCAGTCTCGACTCAGTAGTTCTTCCATGTTACTTTGGTGTCCGTTTTGGAGCCCTTTGGTAGATGCTCCCTCTTTTGCCCTTGTCGCCCATGGCACAGCATTAACACTGCACTTAATGCAGCACACACTCAGTCCAAGCGAACCTAAACGTTTGTTGCCTTCATATAGGAGTCTCTTGTACCAGTATATATCTGCTATGAAAAGACATCGGCAGTACAGTAGCTTTCATCATTGCTTTCTAGGCAGTTTTTTCAATGTTTCCCCAAAAAATCTCTCCCAAAACTCAGAGACATTCTTCCCTACTGTCACCAAAAACTGTGAGAGAAATGTCAGGGAAGAGATTTTTGTGCCTACTGAGGGCTTCCCTTTTTGCTTTTCTAAAATCAGTTTGATTAAAATGAACTACAAGTAGAAACATCTTTTTCCTTGTGATCACATTCAATACTTGAAAACAGTGACTTGAGAAATAGAGGCCAGGCACTCGCCCAATAAGACATGATTTATCGTAACACACAGAAAATTCAGTCTGTGGTAAATGTTAACACTGCAAACAATTTCTATACTAATGTTTACAGATTTCAGTCTTTTAAATCCCCATAGATATCTATCTTCTTTAGTCCAACAATTTTAACTGTAATAGCCATTTCATTTTCGAAAACTGCAAAATCATTGTTTTAGCAGATGCTATTGATAAGGATATATCTGTAGCCAATATTAATGTGATTTTCTAAGACAAAAATAATTTATTATAATTTTCTATGGGTCATAAATGTTTGGAGGACGCTATTCATGACAGCAAACATAGAACATATACAAGATGATAATTTTTTAATTCCAAATTTTTCTTACATGGTAAGCACTTTTTGGCAGCTCACAATTTAAAATTATCAGAAAGGAATGATAAAAAACATTATAAACAAAGTTTACAAACAATCAATTCAAATTCAGTTCCTAGGAATCATGCCTGCTCTAGGCATCTTAAAAGTGAAAACAGTAACATGAAAATGAATACAATGTTATTTCAAACAATGTAGTATTTCCATTTTGGTCATCAAAAAACCTGATCTATTTATTACAAGTATTTTCTAGTTGCTATGTCTTAAGTCTGTGATTATACTATTCTAGTAAAAGAAAATTCCACCCTGTTGCACAAACATTTTTAAATCCTCTCTAAAGAAAGTGTTTCATTTTTCAGAAAACAATACCTACTACTAATATAGGTCATAAATACAACATGAAGATAAAAATTAACACGTCCTTTTTAGTTCAAACAATTTACCATGCAACTATACCTAGCCCTAAAAAAAAAAAGAAGGACGGCACTTAGATTCTTTCCTTTGCACTTTTGGAAGAGGAAAACGGGTGAAGCAAACAGTTCATAATAGAGATAAGGTAAGGAAATATAGACCTGAAATAAGCAAAGTTCATGAAAACAGTTAAGTAAAACGAATAGCACAGTAGGGACTGAATTAAATTTTTAAACGCACACAATAGAATACCTGTATAACACAAGTGATTTCCTTCTTACAGTCATAAATTCAATGTACAGAAACAATGCATTGCAGAATGATGCACTTTATAGGGCTTTTTTCTTCCCTTCTTAAAATATAGAACTATTATGATTCTCTTGTGTGGATGATAAATCCAGCTCAAAATTCTACCCACTGTGAGTTCTACCAAAACATAGTACTGAGAATGAGCTGTGAGAGAATGAATTATGATATACCAGTGGTTTGTGCAGTGTGTATTGAAGACAGAAAGGAGTGGAGGAGAAAGAAGGGCACACAAAGAAAAACCCCAATGTTTTAAAGGTAATTTTAAAAATAACTTGGTAACATTAGAAGCAACATTAAATAATTTTAAATTAATTAAAAACTGAACCTAAAAGGGTACACCTTATAAAATTTTAAATTAAATAAGCTACCTATGGAAAACACTCAATGAATAATAAAATATATAGGCACAACTTCAGTTTTCAGCTTTGGCTACTGACATTAATAAAAATTATTTCTTTAATTCTTTTCTCCACAAGCAATAGCACAGTTAAGTTCATCAAAGCTCCTGTGTGTTGGACACTAAAGGATTTCAAGACTTAGTTAACTCTGAGACCTCTGAAAGACAAATATTTGGACCTAAAAAAAAATCAACAAAGGAAAAACCCAAAATAAGGAAAAGCAGGATAACGGGTGCATACTCAAAACCTGAAAATATTGGAAACATTAACAATTTTAAAGAGCATTTGAGCAGGAGAGACTTAAAATCCTAAAAACATGAACCACTTGAAGCACTCCAGTAATTTTCAATTGCTTTGCAATGTGCAAGCAAGGAACTTTCACAATGAAACACTTAAGCTCTCTGATAATTTTATACCCTTATAGGCCACATATTTCTGGAACCCCATCATTTCCTAGCTGAAGTGGTTTTAAAAATATGTGAAGTGCTCCAATAATTTTAAATTATTCTGTGCAGTGCAAGCTCAGAACCCTGATCACCTCAAAATTTAAGAGCTTATAAAAATTTGAAGTAGTCCAATATTTCTGAATGATTGGGTATTGTGATTTCACTTGTTTTATAAAGTGCTTCCATTTGCAAGGAAGTCTGGTGATAAACTGAAATATAGCTGTTGGCTAGCAAATATAGCCATGTAAAAATGTAATATTAAAAAAAAATAATCATAGAACGTGCTCCTGCCCCCCACAAAAATCAGAACTCAAGCAATACAAAGAAAAGGAAAATGTATCCTGAAACCTCAGCTGCAAGCAAAGGAGAAAAGATCTGCCCCAAAATTTCAGTCACAAACTACATGTACAGAAACAGCTAACATATTAAAATTTACAGAAGATACAATAAATCAAACACTGCATTGTTTCCAGGAGAGTTATAATTATTCATATGTCTAATAGCCTTTACAGATATATTTCGTGTATATCTGTAATGAATATTATTTGATCATCTTGTCAAAGTGTAAGGTACTTACACACATCTTACTTTAATATGTGCTGTCTAGATTTTTTCTGGGTTATTTTTTCATATAATAAAATCAGACAGGAATATTGTCACTTATCCAATGGATAATAATGAAAAATATGTTTTATTTCTGCCAGCAGTTCCACTCAAAAATACACTGGTTTACTGAAGCAAAAAAAAGTATTCTTATCTATTGAAGTTTTTTAGATGGTTTACTATTCTGAAAGGGCTTGGATTTTAACTAATTATGCATGCAATTTTGGGGGAAAGGATGCTATCTACCAGGTTTATCCCCTTATATAAGGGAAAGTGAGGCTTCTGTCCATCATTTAAGTTCATAACCTATACAGAAAATGAACCCCTATAGTAGGAATTTCAACAGTGTTTGTCAGCTTGCATTTCAGTGGGTTCCTATGCACAGGCAGAAATATATTTTGCAAAGAAATAATCTCACATTCAACATTCACTGTCCTCCTTTTTACTTGCTTTTCCCTCCTCTCTTCTGCACACATACAGCAGGATTTCAACTTAAAGAGTTCACGGACTCAGTGTTGTATTTTTCATTAAGTTCCCAATTAATATTTAGTTGAAGTCTGGCAGTGGACAGGAAGTTCCTCTCCCTGTAAAGCAGTGTCTTGGGAAAAGACAGGCTACCTGCTGAAGAAGCAGAGAAAACAGAGAAGTTGCCAGGATTCCTGCCCTTTCCACCCAATGCCAGGACCTATTATGATCATTGGCAGTTATTTTGGCTAATGCAATGGTTTTGCTGTTGTATCACTTTCTGAGGAGCCTGAAATCCACTCAGCAGGGTGACCCACTTGTCTGCTAAGGTGTGTGTATATAACTTCCATTAGGATTAAGGGTAGTAATGTTCAGCAGTGGAAAAGCAGCTAATAAGGTATGTAACCCTTCAAGCAACTTTTTTCTAAACATTTCCACAACTAGGTCACAAATTCCTTCTCAAAGAAGCAAGGGAAGACACTGACATCAAACAGAGGCCCTCCTAAGCTACTTCAGCAAAAAGACTAATCATCAAACTGAATGAACCATCCAGACTTCAACAGAACTCTTGTATCTGAGGAAATTTATCATCTCCCATAAATAGCATGCCTCCTGTATTTTTTAGCAATAGTGGCAAATAAAGGAGGAAGAAAACAATCCATATGTCCCCTTATATGAACAAGGAGAAAATGATATCAAGTAATTCTTTTACTAAATTGATGTCCAAATATTCTAGCATGGCAAAAAAAAAAAAAAAAAATCCTAAAAAGCTCAGGAATTTTTCTACAGGTAACAAAACTGGAAAGAGAATACATCTCTTTTCTTAAAAAAATTATTTCTTGCTTTTTATTACTATGCAGCAATAAAAGTATATGTTTTGTCTTTAGCTCTGCCTTCTTGGAGTAAGAGAAAATGAAACTTTATTTCAGGAATTCTTGACATGACTCAATAATGAGATTTTTGCCCAAAGTTTGCAATAGAAGATTTACTCATTAAATGTTCCCAATTTCTTTTGCTTGGCCCCAGCTTTTAAGGGCAGAATATCTTGATTATTAAGAGAGTTGTAGGAACTCAAATGGAATGAAATGTACTTTAAGCCTCTAGATGTGTATTTTCAAACCTGGCCAAAAGTACAAGAAAAGAAAGGTTGTTTTGTTCTCCATTTTACCCCTGAGGTTTTGCACATCTCTGTTTTCTCTTATGTGTTGACTTCAAGTGAAAGATAACTGAGTTAAGAGAGGCAGGCTGTAAAAGACCCAGTTTAACTTAACAGAAGCAATAGGAAATACAAATAATCTGAGCAGGGAAAGCTCTTTTAAATGGAGATTTCAATCATCATGATTTAAAGAACTTTGATTTGGAATATGTTGGATCTGACATGCCATCAGGATGACTCATTGTGCTGAAATACATCATGTTTCGCTATTATTGCATAATGTGACATATTGATATAATCAGATGAATTGTCAAAACAAGATGTCAAGTATGTGAAATTCAAATTAAGCAAAGTTTGGAAAAAGTCCTCAAAAGGGACTACATGTTATTACTTTAATTACATATTTTACTCCATTTTGAAAAGCAGGTCTTTCTATATTAGAACCTCTTTGGACTTGTGTTTAGAATGTCTTCCCTTAATTTAGCCACATGTTTTTGCATTGCAGTTTACATTTGCATGGCTGCCTGACCAGAGAACACTCTTTCAAAGTAAATATATTTTCCACAAGAGTATGGGAAAGTCCTTTTCCTTCCTCAGTTTCTCGTCCTTTTTGTTGTGTCTGGAAAGTAATTTTTTAATTTGTTTGTGTTTTTTTTTTCCCAGTGTCTCAAAAATGTACTAATGACTATCACTTCTAGAAGAGAGCTGTAAGTGACCCTGCTTGAGCAGGGCATTGGAAAAGATGACTGCCAGAGGTTTCTCCACATCAGCCATTCCAAAACTAAGTGAAAAATTCTAGCTTTAGCTTTGAGTCTCCATCTGTTTCTAAAATCTTTGTAAACATTTGAAAGAGCTGAGTCTAATCTGAACCCCATTGCAAAAACAGATGTAGCTGATACACCACTTCCATACTCACAATACTTCATTAGTCATAAGAATAGTCAGACTGATATGGAACAGACCCCTGCTCCGATCTGAGTATCTGTGGCCTTTAATTTTGCCTCGTAGTTACAAAGTTTAAGGCTGCAGTACTCCTGACAAAACTTCCTACATTCATAAGAAGTGCTAGTTTCAACAGAAACAAATAAGTTTTTTGGGATGGAAAGTAGAGAGAAGTCTACACTATTCTCAAATTCTGTCACTCCTGCAAGAAAAGACTCCTTCCCGAGGGAATCATAGGTACGTAAAATGTAATACAAGATGTCCAATTTCTTGGAATTATAGAGGTTTTGAACATACTTAAGGATTCCTCCACTGTAACCCATGGCCATACCAAGACTGGTTTCCTTGCAGAGGAGTTCCCATGGCTCACTGGTGCAGGATATTTTCCTTTAACTAACTTAACTTTGAGTAGTATGTGCTGCTTTTACTGTAGAGAAAATGAAAGTTAATCCACAGAACAACTGTCTCACCTCAGCTCTCCTGTTAAAATGCTAGGTAACATCATATTATCATTATTATTATATTCTGAAGAAAATGTAGCAGAGCCTTAACAAAAATAACAAAATGCAAAAAATTTCTAGTAGATAAATAAGCTAAAACATTTGGAAGCATTTGGTTTTGAATATTTTAAATACATAATTTTTAATTTTTTTTAAAAAAAGACATACCCCAAAAGGATACAGAAAATAGTTTATTGCAGTTTATTGTCAAACTATCATACAATTTCCCTGCTGAAAGATAAAAACTCCCTATACTGAAATACTACTGGTTAATTCAAATCCTGCCTGAAGCATGGCACACAGTAATAATGATGACAACATCTAGTCCAATAATACAAAAATCAATAGAATGCATTGAACTGCTATCCAAAGCAAATCTAGAATGTCATTTGGTTGATTATTAATTAAATTGGCACCTGCTAAACTAAATACAAATGAACTAAAAACCAACAAACTTTATTTTACATGGAAAATTAAAAGATTAGGTAACTATTATACAGAGCAAGAAAAGAACTAGAGTTTTTGATGTTACTAGCATAGAATCCTGAGAATTTTTTATGCCTTAGGCTTTGAGATATTTAAAGAAAAGAAAGAGTGATTGTATAAATTGTATAAATATAGCTTTTGAAAATGGTCTTTTAATTCTTATTGATCACAACCTTGGCATTCAAAGTCTAATTATACTGAAAAACTCTGCTATATACCCAGTGTACTAAGAAATCATTGCCTGAAATTAATCAGCACTACAAGCACACCACTCCTAATTACAAAATGATCTTTTTAGTGCTTCTTACACCGTTTGTTGATGCTCTTAAAAATGACCTGACAAACCTCAAACCAAATCATAATTTCCAGGTGTCATTTTTATTGTATCATTTATGATACATAATGAAAGTGTTCCACAAAGCATTCAGGCAAATAATCAGAACATAAGAATTCTCCTAGGAAGATATGTTTTGCTTCAGGTTTCTTAAAAAATCCCAAAAACAATCTAGAAATATTCCTTTCTAATCCCAGAATATACCTACTTCTGGAAGTCCTTTTTCTGATTTTTGAGCTCTCTTTGCAAATAAAGGTTTTGAAGTCCATTTCTCCCACTCGCTAATAATACCACGGACTGCGGTTGCCTAAATATTTATCTTAAAACAGTGTCTTGTGCTTTTTATAAAGATACCAACTGTGAAAGCTAGGAGCTTTTTACAACTTAAATAGACAAATTTCCTTTCAGATGAGAGGCTAAAATCCAGTTTAATATAGAGATACTCCTGCTTACCTCAGTGATGAATAGGTGGAGTTGTTGTCTTCATCAGTCTAATGGGTTTTATTTATTGATAAAAATATCATCTACTTATATAAAATATATAATAATTAATATAAAAAAATAACCTGGCACTGAATGTTTAAAGCATGATGAGTAAAGCTAATTTCACAGGGTACTGTTCAAATAGGACAGTGAGTTCCATGCAGTCTATATAAAATAACCACAGTGTGGCCACAGTGTGTTCACGTGCATGCAGCAGCACCACGGGGGTTTTTTGGTGTTTTATTTTAGTTCAGGTACCAAAAGCTCTGCTAGCTTTCATTAGTATGTGAAAAAAAGGAAAGTAAGTGAGCATAAAAATCTAGTTAAAAAAGAAACTAAATCATAATACGCCAGATATGGAAAAATATATTTTTATGGGATATTTCAGAATTTCTGCCAGTGAGAATTAGAAATATTTTCCAGTAATTTTGACACCTTTTCTGGAAACATAAAATAAGTTCACTAACATATTCTTTGCCTTCTTAAAGGCCAAGGAACTAAGGAGAAACAGTAAAATGGTGGAAACAAATGACCGCAAATTTTTTTGAATTATATCTGGCAGAACCCAAATCATAGGCTAAGAAAACAATTTATTCTTGAGGTTGCAGTTAATAGGGCTTGACTGAGACAGTAAATCAGTTGCTCCAGCTGTTTCCCAATCTGAAGATTTACCCTTCGATTATACTTAAAGGATAGATAAAAATGCAGTAATGAACATTTAGTTACGTTCACGACTACTTTTTCTACATTGAACATTGAAGTACATTGAAGTAGTCTCATTGCTCATGCTCTGGACTCCCTGTCCACTCTACTCCAGCTGCTGTAACATCATAAACTTGAACAATTCCAGCGCAGCCTCTTGTAAGGTCTAGCATCAAAGTTACACATTTTCATTAAAAAAAAAAAGAAAAAAAAAAGGTACATTCATCTCCCAGAGTCATTCAAGCTCTAGGACGTTCAGTTTAATCTTCTGTACAGGTGTTTCATATTTCTTATATACCCATTTTAAATGTTCAGTGAAGTAAGCAACGTTTCCCTCAATAGAAGATTATTTAGAAAAAGCAGCACATTGTAAATTCTCTTCCTAGTAGTCCAAGAAAAAGTTGATGCAGTAAACTTCTAGTTCTAAATTATGAATATCCTATAATAGGTGTGCCTTTAATTGCTGAACACAAAAAGTAGGTCATTTTAATTGACAATTGAGCCACAAATTTGCAAACACATTAACTACCTGTCCTGGGGTACAGGGACACTACCCCAAATCCCTGGCTATTCAAAGTACTGTTTGCTGCATCTTTGGACGATTTGTCATAGAAAAGACAAGTGCAAGTACAGTCTCCTTTTCAGATTTGGCAAAAAAATTTGTCAGTCTGGTAAGAGACCAACAGGATCCTTCACCTTTTCTTTTTTTAAGGTGTTTGTCCCAGAAACCTTGGGAAAGGCATTGCATAATTGCTAACATACTTCATCAAAACCATACCTTTTATCTCACTCTTGTTCTAGAAAGCAATCATGAAATCTTTCTGCCTTCACAAAGATTTCTCAGTCTTTAAACAGTAATTTTAAAGAATGGGTGATTGGTTGGTTAGAGCATGGTGCTAATAAAACCAAGGTTGTGGGTTTAATCCCTGTACAGGCCATTCACTCAAGAGTTGGACTTGATGTTCCTTGTGGGTCCCTTCCAACTCAGAATATTCTGTGAATATTCTGTGACTATTCTGTGAATCTGGTCCAACCTCCCTGCTTAAGCAGGGTCATCCTAGAGCACATGGCACAGGATTCTGTTGGGATGGTTCTTGAATATCTCCAGTGAAGGAGACTCCACAACCTCGCTGGGCAATGTTCCAGCGTACCCTCATCCACAGAGTAAAGAAGATCTTCCTCATATTCCGATATGCATTAGTTTTTGCTCATTGTCTCTTGTCCTATTGCTTGGAAGCACCAAGAAGAGCCTGCCTCCATCTTCTTGACACCCTCCTTTTGGATACTTACAGACTTTGATGAGGTGCCATCATCTTTGTTGCCCTCTGCTGGTCCTCCTCCAGAAGCTCCATGTCTCTCTTGTCCTGAGGAGTCCAGAAGTGGATACAGCATTTCAGATTCAGCCTCACTAAAGCTGAGTGGAGGGGCAGGATCACCTCCCTTGATCTCTGGGCAAATGCTCTTCCTAATGTACCCCAGGGTACCATTGGCCTTCTTGGCCACAAAGGTGCTACTGGCTCATGGACAGCTTGTTGTCCGCCAGGTCCCCCAGCTCCTTCTCCACAGAGCTTCTTTCCAGCAAGTCAGCCCCCGGCCTGCGCTGGTGCCCGGGGTTTTTCCTCCCCAGGTGAGGGACCCTGCATTTGCCCTTGTTGAATTTCAGATGGTTCTTCTCTGCCCATCTGTCCAACCTGTCCAAGTCCTTCTGAAGGGCTGCACAGCACTCTGGGGTATCAGCCACTCCTCCCAGCTTCGTGTCATCAACAAAGCTCCTGAGGAGACATCTGCCCCTTCATGCAAGTCACTGATGAATAAGTTAAACAATACTGGTCCAATATCGAACCTTGGGGGACACTACTTTTGACAGGCCTCCAAATAGACCCTGTGCCACTGATTAGGNGGACCCTCTGGGATCTGCTGGTCAGCCAGGTCTCAACCCACCTCACTGTTCACTCATCCA
>VZTA01028947.1:5888-17169 GCA_013398855.1 Mohoua ochrocephala
CGCCAGCACCCCTGCCGGCGGTGAGCGGAACTGCACCGAAGGGGAAAGGGGCTGAGGCCGAGAGAGGCTGGCACCGGGTGTCTGGGTCTGTTTGGTGTTACTGACACAGTTTCTGTTGTTTGTTTGCCTTGATACGGAGATATATACAGAGATATATATATATAGGTATATATATATATAAAAGTAAAGAACTGTTATTCCTATTTTCTCATATCTTTGCCTGAAAGCCCCTTAATTTCAAAATTATAATAATTCGAAGGGAAGGGGGTTACATTTTCCATTCCAAGGAAGGCTCCTGCCTTCTGTGGCAGACATCTGTCTTTCAAACCAAGGCAGAGGAAAAATTAGTCTTAGGAGAGGTCAGAAACAATCAATGAAAATTTGCAAATAAAAAAAGACTTAATTTTTGTACTGTTATTCCAATGTCACATGTAGTTGCTTTTAGCAAGTAGTCTCCCAATCTTTCTTATTCATTATACACAATAAACTAAATGTTCAATTTCTCACCCTATTTGAACTTGGTCTCCAGTTTATTGAGTTAGAAGTAAAATGCTGATGCTTTCCTGCCTATGAAAGCTCTCTGTCTCTTGCTTAGAGAATCAATATTGATTTAACCTAGACCTTCAGGTATTACCAAGCTCCATCTGGCAAAAGTAAGGCAATACAGGTAACAGGGGAAATAAGCAAGTATTTCCCTTTTTACTGCTTTTTGCCCGTTGCCTAAAATAACAGAACGTTTGGAGTTAGACCGGTCTAATACTCTCATTTTCTTTAATTTTTGCAATTAAATTCAAGGAAGATGAAGTTAATGACTCTGCTTTGGTGAATATGGGAATGTCAAAATATTTGCTCATGTTGTTTGTTGTCAGAATGTGCTATGCATGTTACAGACCAACAGTTCACTTTCTAATGTTTAGTAGTTATTATACAGCCTTTTCTACCTGATTTGTTTTTTGGGATTTTTTTTTGTTTTTTGTTTTTTTTTTTAATGAAATATCTCTGGTATCTAATTATGGTAGTGCAGTTCTACCCTTTACCTTGGAAATAAAATAACTACTAAGCACCACTGATATACTTTTCACTGGGTTTATAAAAAGGAAAGGAAATGCACAAAACCGTAAATGCAACAACCCTGCATCAAGCTTATTGGATTTCAATGTACAACTTCCCTTTGAGCTAGAACCTGTGTCTTTTTGTTGTAATTTTTAATCCCTTTTACAGTATTGGAATATCCTTATGAGAAATCTATGTAAGAAGTAAAACCCTCTCACTCCTGTAAAAAATTTGAGGGTTTTACAAAACAAAGCAGAAGCATGTTGTAGGAGAAGGTGATGTTCATTAAGTTTTAATAACACTTTAATAGCCCTAACAACTCCCAGAAATCTGTGAATGCCTTTTCTTGCTCTTACTTCCTTTCCCCCTCCCTTCCCCACATCTCTGAGGATTCTGAAGCAGGAATTACAACCATTGGTGTCACAGATGAGCACAAGCAAACAAACTGTGCTGCTGATTCTGGTAGCTGCCCATACATTGTCTAAAGATGCTTTAAAATGATGGTGTAAAATTGGGTTCACCAAAACCTGAGTGTAGAACATGTGTCAGTTAGACTCAGAAGCGATGAAAACAACTCAATGTCCTTTGAAAATTGAGCCAAAGGTTTTCCCTGGAGGTTTTGCAGATAATACAAATTTTTTTTCTTTAAACCGTTCACATCTTTTATACATGTAAAGCATTGGTTCATGTGAAGGAGAAAGACTGCAAACTGAAACACTCACCACAGAATTTTTTTTTAACTTCTAAAATCAAATAGAATTCTAGAAATTATTCTCTTTCATGAGAAACAATGACCTACATCTATTGAAGAGAGCTGACCTTAGGGAACTATCTTTGCCATAGGGTTATTTTTCAGTGTTGAACAGAGCCTTTATTATAAAACATATTGGGTTTTAAATAAAGAAATCCTCTGTCATAAGAAGAAAAATGAATTATAAAACACTTATAAATGGACAAGCTTTTCTTTAATAAATGTCTCAAATTATCCTAGGTAGCTCAGTGTCTGAGAAATTATGCAGATCCATTTTGTTATAGAGTGCCACAGAATATTTATAAACTGCCCCTTGTGGCAAGACAGTTGAGGTCAAAGCAAAGTGAAGCATTATATATGACACAATGTATTCAAAAAATTCAGAATCATTAGTCAGTGTCCAAAAATGAAACTTAGTAATGCTCTGTTAAAATCCTAAATAAAATATCTATTGCTGGGTTCAATAAATATATGCCAAAATATTCTCCACCGTGAGGATGCTGCAGAAACTCCTTAGTGGATTTTTCCTTGACTCAAGCTGCAATAACAAGATTCATGTAATAGAGGCTTCCTGCTCGTACACTACCTTTAAAATTCATTTCAGGAGTCTAGGCATATATTCACTGCTGACCTCACTCTGATGCTGGGTGGCGCTCCTCACACTGGGAGAAATCTGTTTTGCATAAATTAAGCTGAGACCCTTCATGAGCCCAAGCTCCCAGATATATGCTGCTCACAATTGCAACTGAAGCGAATTGACATTGGAATATCAAGCTGTACACTCGTCGGATTGTGATTGCCACAAAATGATCCTAAGAAATTACCTAGGAAGCACCTGTTGCAAGGTACCAAAATAACAACCAGTAGGTCTAAACATCCAGACCTATTATTCTAATCTTTTGTATAAATTGGCCCATCATACACTGAACAAGTCTGCATGCATGTCTTTTTTTGTTCAACTATAAATGAAAGAAAACATTGTTATATGTATGAAAGTAATAATTTTAAACTGTAGTCAATCATCAATTACTTATTTCCCAAAATTTTCTATTCATATTTATAAATTCCAAAGAATATAAGTCGATAATTAATTACTATTGTACATATATATTTAAGTAATGAAATTATTTTCTTGTTGCATTTTTTTTAATTAGGCCAATTCTTATACACTTAGTTATTTTTTTCCCCTGAGTGAATTATAATTGAAATTTATCTTTTTATTGTTGTTCTTGTTGACAGGTGAAAAAAAATCTCAATGAAAGAAAGTCATACAGAAGGAAAGAACTTTATAACACTAGTGATAACTTCTAGAAGTAGTGGCAGTATATGATATTATAGCGGAGTCACTATAAAAAGGAACTGAAGAAGCTGAGACTAGAAAATTCCAGTCCTCTGCTAAAGTGAGAGTTGGAAAATTATCATATAATGGATGACTGGATAGAACCCCTTGACTCAGGGTAAAGTTGGCAACCGACTGGGAGAGTTGTTAGAATAGTGATGGCTGTGCGCCTGCGCAGGTTCTGTGGTGCTGGGTGAGAGCAGCTGCAGCGTGTTCCACAGGATCCCTTCTCTGAGGGGTCCCGGGCGGGGCCAGACCCCTGCTAGCCAGCTGTTCCTCCCCCAGGGCAGTGAAAGCCATCCACCACCCTGCGCATGTTGGTTCCTGGCGCCCCAAGAGGCTTCGGAGCTGGCTCTTGGCCAGGACTACCGTAGGTTTTATTGTGCAGGACCCCAGGGAACAGAAAGTCCCACATCGGTGTCCCAGGAACCAAGAGACTGAACTTCCGTTCAGCTGGGGGTTATAAGGGAGTCCCGAAGGGGGGCGGGATAATATAAAACAGCCAGTAGGGAGAGAGAGGGGGGAAGGGGCGGGTGATACAAAACCAACCGATGGGAACAGAGGGGCAGGAATGGGGGCTTTGGTTACATCTTGCAGGGGTACATGAACATTCATAAGAGTGGATGGGAGAGGCTTCTTACAACAAACCTGGAGGGGGCTTTCTTGGACCAAACCATGGTCCCTTGGTCTTTTGGCCCCCCTGTACCACTCATTGCAAAGAAGGCAAATCATGCAGTGTGTTCTTGGGCTGATCCTGCCTTTGCATTGCCCTTTTGTGGTGCATTCAACCTCTTTTGTAGCCAGCCATTCCTGATAACTCTTACACATCTTTCACAAATACACAATACATTAAATACAAATACGTTAAGTGTTAAGGAACTGTATAAATATAGAAATCTCCTTGAGTTTGGGTAACTTAAAATTAATCTCTGCACAAATATAGTTCCACATGCTTTTTTGCTTATTCTGCCAAGAACACCTCTATGAAAATGTATTTAAACGTACAACTATTTTAAAATGTTTTTGTTAAACAGGAACCCTAGAAAAAAATACAAGCAGTAATATTTAAGTATTATTTAAGCTTATACAATTGCTGCAACTCAGTGCCAGAATTACTTATCGTTATCTTCAAAAAAAAGAATTAAGTAGAAATTATACATTTCATATGGAATTTCAATCAGGAAACTTAGAAAGAAGGTTAGAAGTAAATTATCTATATGTGTGAGTTCTCAAATAGACAAAATTTTGTCGCCAAGCATTTCTTGGTTCCCTATGAGACCCAAATAGCTTTTTTTCCATTTATATCTATTAATTTTTCATTTTCTTCTCTGATTTTTATTATTCACCAGACTTTTTAAAACCTGAGAATAGGCTTTCACTCGAAGTCTGGTGGAAATGGCATGAGAAATAACTTAAAATTAAATTGCTAAAGTTTTGAGACAGCCTGGAGCCACCTCCAATTTTTGTCTGAAATAAACAACAAGCACAAGTAACCATAAGAAACAAAAATACTGTCTGGTTGCTTTTTAAGTAATTTATTTATCTTCTTATCTTAAAATAAAGCAACCTGTTTCTGTTCATATTTTCCTTAAAAAAGGAAGAAATTCCTTTTTATTATTTTTTAAATTGCAACACTTACTCAGATAAATTATTTAGACTCCAAGTCACTGTATTCTGACCCCACAGAACACACTCTTACGTTCAGTAACTCCCTGATGGATCTCCTCTACTAGCACTGAGAGTGGTACAGACAAGACATAAACTGGCATGGAGGATGTGGAAACATGCATTTCATGTCTCCGGTGCTGGATCAATCCTTTGGATCATCGTCAGGTTTACTCATGTGATTTTGGATAATAATTTCAGTGTGATAAAAAATATATGTGTAAAATGTATTAATTGTGAAATTATTGTGTGTTACTGTTCTTCCTAGGTATGCTGGTTGTTCCCAGAGAAAACTGCTAATGGAATGAACAGAAACACACATCCAAGTGATTCAATTTTCCTGATTTTTACAGTCTCTTCAGAGGTTGAGAAGCTCAGGAAGGCTGCAGCAGGTGCAACAATTGAGCCAAAAATTCAATTAGAGAGAGTCGTGAATGAAGCTGCCCGAGGTTTATTTTTTGTAACTTTATTTATTTACTAGAGCTACAGTGGAGAGGACAAGCTGTTATTGATAGGAGAATAAACAAAACATTTTCTTGCTTTTTTTTCCACCATATTATTATTTTCCATATGTGAGGAAACTGTAAAGGAGAAAACCAAAGCAACACATTACCACAGCCAAAACCCAAGTTCCCCTTATCCTTCTTTCTTTCCCAGAAGAAAGATACTTCTGTGGAAATATGTTCAGCAGGAAAAAAAAACCCTCTGAGCAAAATGAAAATAAAGAGGCAAAGAAAATGTTCCAGAATAATTTGAAAAAAACCCGAAGAGAAAATACCCCTTGTGGCAAGGTTAGCTGGTCTTTGGAGCTACCTCTAATATGAAACATCATTAAAGTTTTATGTGTCAAGAATGATCTGGTAGAAAGAAATGGAAGATCTCATGCATAATTTCAACTTTACATAGAAAAATATTAATACTGTAATTGTAAGTACATGTATCAATAATTTAAAACAATTTTTTTTTTACTGAGAAATACACTCTAAAATTTATTATAAAATTATATCAGAATAAGGGAAATACAGAAAATCATAGAGATTTATGGAGTTCTTTGCTGTGTTTTTAAACAAAATGTCCTGGTTTAACACCTGTGCCATAACAAGTCTTCCAAACCTCCTTTCTGCCCTTTGCAATAGCTGAATGAAAAGTTAAAGTTAAATGGAAAGTCATGGGTGGGCTTAATAAGCAGAATTTAATTTTTTTATTATTGTTTTTAGGCATTTCCCATTTCCCAGCAGTGCCACATCAAGCTCTGAGGTCCTCAACACAGGGAGGACATCAACCTGTTAGAGTCCAGAGTTGGGTCGTGCAGATGATGGGAGGCCTGGAGCACCTCTCCTGTAAGAAGAGGCTGAGGGTGTTTGGGTTCTTCAGCCTGGAGAAGAGAAGGCTTCAGGGACATCTTTTTGTTGCCTTCCAGTGCCTTAAGTGGGCCTATGAGAAAGACAGGGACAAACTTTTTAGCAGGGCCTGTTGTGGTAGCACAAGAAGGAGTGGCTTTAAACTGAAGGAGGGTCAATTTGGATTAGCTGTAAGGAAGAAATTTTCTACCATGAGGGTGGTGAAACACTTGAAACCAGTTGCCCAGAGAGGTGGTAGGTGCCCCATTCCTAGAAACACTGAAGGTCAGGTTGGACAGAGACCCTGAAGAACCTGATTGAGTTGAAGTTGTCCCTGTCTCCTGCAGAGGAGTTGGCTTAGGTCGCCTTTGAAAGGTCCTTTTCAATTCAAACTATTCTGTGTCTGTGTGATATGTGCTTAAAACCAATATGCAAGTAAATTGATAAGAGTTGACTTAATTTTATATATTTGTTTGCTTATTTATTTTCATTTCCAGCCCTTCAGTACTGAATGGAAATGAGTCATAAACTCTTTCAGCAGTGCTTTGTTTGTAGTGAATGGATTTTAATGTGTCCTACAGGTATACAGGCCATGTCTAGTTCTAAAGGGAACCAATCCAAGAGCAGTGTAGAAATTTGACTTTCAGCAGCACTATAAATCAGGTACAGATGTCTTTGTGACTTTTTAAAATATGCACAGAAAGGGTCATAATGTATAGATCTTTCCAAGTTGTATCCTTCACCTTCCAGAACTTCATGCCAAGATTGAATACAGAATTGAGATCTCCAAGATCATGATTACAGCTCTTATGTCTAAAGCAATTAAAATCCGCTCTCATATCTCACATCACACCCCATACGTATGTCTTGCTATGACCAGATGCACTATCTACAATTAGGGAATCTACTTCATTTCACCTCTGGAATACCATGTAATTAGGAACTTTCAATAAAAAAGGTTAATGCATGCTCAGTAAAAAATGTTTTGTGTTAAGACTGGTGAATGTGTGAGCACTGAAGATGCCGTACCTCTAAAATCTTTTCTTGATTTTCTTTTTAAGGGGTAAGTGATGTGGTTGGTGAACATAGTGTTTGCCTCAGCATGTCTGGGTTTGTTTGGATTCTTTTGTATATTGCAATAAAGCTTTACTTCATAACTGCTTAATGTTTTAAGAGATTCTTTTTCTTTTATTCTTAGATCTGAGTTGTATTTCCTTGGCATTTCAATCCTTTCAATAAAGGAATATTTCTTATAATTAGGGCAAGGTAAAAGCTTCCACAGTGCAGTGTAGCATCAGATATCATATCAGGATTTCACAAACAAGTACATTTCTGTATATATAATGAACAGTCCAGACTTCTGGCTGAGTCTTAAGAAGGTAGTCAGCACATGAATTCAAGGTCATCCTGCATCATTTCCTTGACAGCGAAGGACAAATGTTTTTATTTGATATTAATGAATGCAAAAGTTTTAATGTTCACTGATAAGACTAAGAGGTTAATGCAATGGCATGCCAAAGAAAGACACAATGTAAACTGTGAAAAATAGTTCTGCAATGTGAACTGACTCCTTTCATAAAACCGTATATCAGAAAGTAGATGTTTGTTTAGCAGGGATCCATATTCCACATAAACTAATTGATAAATTTCAGTTTAATTGGCATACGGACAGCTGAGATAAAGAGTGCCTTTCTGGAAATGCTTGGTAGTCTCATATCAAATGACCTTCAGTCTCAAACAGAGGTTCTGCAAATATGATGTGAATTTATTATCGTCTTCAGGATTTATTCAAAGACACAGTGAACAACAAAGTTGAAAGAAATAAGGCTATCCATCATCCCCACACAGGTAAAGGAAAAAAGCCCAAGCTAGTTCTGTAACTTGTATTTCATTACTGCTTTGATTTGCAAATTCATTAATAGGAAACATATTTAAAATAATGACAACATTTTGAAATAATAAACAGAATCCATGGTAGTAATATTCCACCGCAATTATTGGAATTAGGAAATTACCACAAAAATCTGGGAAAAAAGACCTTCCCTTCAAAAATAATCCCTTTTCAGAAACCCCATATGTACTCCTTACTTATGAAACTAATTCACATATGTACACTTGGGGTTTTTTTCCCCAGTAATTTTGCATATGATTTTTGTCCCTGGATCCTGCAAATGTTTGTAGTCGGCTTCACACAAGCTGGGCCGTGGAGTTAAGTTGAAATTCCTGAGTGACTGTGTGCCATCCAAGAAACCAGCATGAAAGCTAGGGGAATAAACAAAGTTTGTTTCTTCCTAACCATGAAAATTGATTCATGTTTACCATTTTCTTTTCTCATGATAAGCCTTGTCATGGAAACAAGTCATGGAATTGGAATGTAGGTTTTACTGATGTAGCTTTCAGTGTGGAACCATAAAACATCACCTTCTTATATTTTCTTTAGAGCTCATTCTCTCAGTTTTTCTCAGCTGGATCTGCTTATCTCCAAGCTGTTGAATTTGTCTGAGTGTTATCCATATTTTCTTATTAGCTAAGTATCTACTGGCTCACTTGCTGATTGCCACTTCATAAGCAGACCACAGAAAGAGTTAAAAAAGAGAAAGAAAATAACTAATTGCCTCTGTATGTGTTCTCATTTTGATGGACTATTGAAGGAAGTCTAAGAAAAAGTTCGCTGTTACACCATTTCTTATCTGAAACAGCCGACAGCAACTTATCAATGCTTCCCAGTCGGGCAGCTCCAGCGGAGCCCAGTTCTCTAAACAATATGAGTTAGCTTGGGAGGCTCATTTTAAAATTGGAAAGACTAATTTTCACATGCGTTATCAGTCAGTATTTCTTCCAATTTCTTCCATTGTGAGAGTGGTTAGATCCTTTCGCTCTTGAACGTCTATGCAACAACACACAGATTGTTGGGTAGTGACAGAGTACTTTATCATGCTCTCAAGTAGTTCTCATGTGTAATCTCCTTAGCAGCCATGGGGCCCCTCGTTTGTGTAATTGCTTCTAAGCATTAGGGATAGCAGAGGTTTTGCCTCCAATGGATTTAGAAGAAATGAATTTTCAGCAGAGCTCTATAGATGATAAAGTATTAAAAGATAAATGGAAATACGGGATCATTAAGGAGCTAAACATGGATCTTTTCAGTTAATGTAAAAGAACTGTAAGAAATGGATATTGCATTTGTTAATAAAATTTTAGCACAGAATCTTTCTATATAGAAGTCAGATATCTACCACAATATTATCTCTAGCTTGAGAAGGACATTATGAAGATATGTTAATTTTTTATTTTTTTAACTGAACATTTACTTCAGGATTGTTTCTATATTACTCTTTCTCTAATTTTAAAAATATGGCAAGTACATCTTGAAGGCATCACTGGAAATAATCTCATATCTCTTCAACTCCAAAGAAGTACTAGCTGTCCTCACGCCTTCCATCTTTGTGCATTTCTTTTAATGCTCCTCATTAATATTTTCATTTAATACATTGGATGATTTGATTATTTGTTTTTGAGAAGTAGACTTGGATCCCTTAACAGTGATGACTGACTGGCTTTTCCTGGGCAGGTGAGTGGGGCTCTCATTAGAGTAGTTGAGCTGCATCTACTGAGCTTGTTCTTGTGTACTACAATGAACTATAGAAGTTATTACATTTATTTCCCACAGGTCACTTTCTAATAATTTTCTGATTTAATGCACTGTCCTTCCTTGAAACACATTGTTTTTTATTTTGTTATGTTTCTCTCTTCTTATTAAATGTTGCCGGTTTTGTTATTTCATACTCACTCTCACTCATTGCATTCCACATTCTCTTTCTTACTAGAGAGACTTAAGTCTTGAAGCACTTTTACTGTTCTTTGATCAAATTTTACATTAAAAATGTTATCGTTAAAATACAAGAAATATCTGGGTTCTCCTGTATTGCCTTCTTGTTGAAATCTGAGCAGTTAAATCTTCCTTATCCCCCAAATTCTCTGCTTTAAATGATTCTGACTACTTCTCTCAATGACCAAATCTTCTTGATTTAATTTTTGTCATGGATCACAGCAGTGTAGCAGCCAGTCAGTGTTCAAATAGTCCCCCAACAAATTTTGAACCACAAAAGTTTATGCAGCTTTGATTTTAATAAAACTCTCTTCTTCACTTTCTGTCCTTCATCAAAAATGCTGCCCTTCAACACTGATATTCTAGTCTTGCCTTTATCCTGATAATTCTGTTGGGCAAACAGCAGTTTTGATGAAGTCCTTAACGCAAGAAATACACTTATGCTGTACTCCATGCTGTGCCTCACTCTTCCTGTCACCTCCTGTCTCCTCCACCATCCATTGGAGAAATGTGCAAGAGATGACGGAAGGGGAGGGTCAGGCTCTTGAGCAGTTGCTGGGGCTTTGCTTGAAGAAGTCCTTCAGCTGGGCATTATTTATGCAGAGACTTGGGACTGGGCTTCTGTCAGCATAACTGAGGAAAATTGCCATTGGAGTTGTTCCTCTGTCTGAGCTCCATTGCCCAGATACCTTTCGTGTCTCATGCCTTAAACGAGCTATTCCTGGTGTCCAGTTCATCCTTTCAGAGAAATGTTGCAGGTCGTAAAGCTAAAAGCAACATATTCCTTGTAAGATGTGATGTAATGTAGTTTGAGAAGATGCTCTTCCACAACGTGTTTAGTTACCTTTCTTCAGAAAGAAATTCAACTTTCACATGTGAAATAGAGGGAAAACATGATGTTGTAAAGGGAAGTGATAGCTACAACGAGGATAAATGTATTTATTTAAGAGATCAAGGTGCCCAACTAGTTTAGTGATATATAGGAGACTATTTTGTATCAGGCAGCCTGAAAAAAAAAAAAAAGGAAAAGCAGGAGTGAAAGAAGAGACAAAAATCCAAGTCTTATTTAGTTAAACTAGTGAAAAACTGCATGAAGAAATCTTTTGTGTGTCTTTTGCTTTATATTATCTTGATTATATAAATGTTGACTGTATTTTATCCAACCTGTGGTTTCAAATATACTTCAGCTGTAACTGGTGCAAATTTGAGCAGACAGCTTAGAATAATGTAAAGTTTTTCAGCTGTGCTACTTAATTATCTGCATGCCTGCAAGTTTAAGACAGCTCTTTGTGCTGGTTTGAAAACAA
>VZTA01028949.1:0-27576 GCA_013398855.1 Mohoua ochrocephala
TTTTTTGTTTTAATGCTTCACTTCTGGTTTAATAAAGTCTCTTGCATTTAGGCAGCACGTATAAATAAATGTGTGAATGTGTTTTGCTCACCTCCTCTCTCTGTTTCTCTCTCCATTTCTCTCTCTGTTTCCCAAATACGTATTATATATCTGCCTTTTTTTGCTCTTATTTAAATGAGAATTATTTCCCAGTGTCTTCCCAGATCAGGATCTCACTCCCAAGCTCCTTTCCTCATAAAACACCCTAATCCTCCAAGACTTTCACCTGCCAGATCCTCTCTCCACTGCATCACGAGTTGATGTCCTGGCATGGACAGCCATTCCAAGAAACACAGAGGTGCTGGCACGGCGTGTCCAAGCCCTGTCCTCCTTTGGGACATCATTCCTCATATCAGGCCAGCAAAAGGCAAGACATAGGTCCAGCTTACCCAGCTCTGGGAATAATAACCTGGAAGAACAGACCTGCACAGAGCTGGGAAGGGATCAAGGAGTAGAAGCAAGTTACTGAGTTACTGCAGTGGTGCCTATAACCAGCTTGCAGGTGTTTGGTGTTCCGCGGGAAGGTGAAATGAAGGAAACCAGGAAAGAAACCCCACATGGAGAAAGGGTAAAAAATAAACCTCACAGCCCTGTGCACCAGCAAGTCCTGTGCTGCATTTCCCTGGTGCAGAGATCAGTACAGGCCTGAAATGGTCTCACATTCTGCCTTACTGTGCCTGGAGTTCTGCACTCTGCAGGAAATAATCTGTCCCGTGTCACCCCCTGACATTTCCACAAGGTCTAAACCCTTGAGCAGCCTCCAGGCTCTGCACACACCTTTCTTTTTCACCTGGTTGGGCAAGCTCTGAGTGGCTTGGGCTGTCCCATGGGCTCTCAGAGCGAGCACAAGGATCAGCAGCTACCCAGGCTGCAGGAGGGATGTGGCAGCGTGTCTTTCCACCCTCTGATGGCAGAGGACCCCCCAGCTCAGGAACACCTTCCCCTTTGGGCGGGTTGGGTGTTGGTGCATCCTTCTCCTGCAGCACCTGTGCACCTCTCGCTCTCTGGAGTGCCTGGTGCTGGTTGCCATTGGAGACAAGATGTTAGAATTGATGGAGAAAAGATCTGATCCAGGCTGGCAATTTCTGTGCCGCTTTTTCAGACAACCCCAACCCCGTGTTTGCCCGGCCAGCTGTATCTGACAAAGTTACAGAGGGGAACTGAGAACCAAATTTAAGCCGAGCTGTCATATGCTCCAGTGCCTGATTAATTATACGATGGAATACAAATGGAATTTGGCAAAATGAAGGAGGATGGGTAAACGAAATCTTCACCCTGCTTGAGAAGGAAACACTGCCGCGGGTTCTGTTAAAGATGCCACAGTTAATCACGTCGGGAGGCTTGAGAGCAAGAGGTGGGACGTTGTGCTGGGCACACACAATGCAGGAGGGATGGACAATGGGGTGTGAGGAGATAAAGCAGCAGGGAGCCCAGTTATTTGTTCAGGTGAGCCTGTGATTGTTGCTGAGATTTGCAAACACGAGAGGTGCCAGCTGAGGCTGAGGGAGCCCCTCGCTGCCGTGTTACACCGTGGATTGTTTTTGTTAATTTAGGAAACAGCTCTCGCAGTAAGGCAAATGTGATACAATAAAGTGTTCAAAATGACAACTAATTTTCTATGCTAGTCCAACCCCCTGCTTTTCTTTAATTGCTGTCGAGCATCTGATTAGCAAGGACAGCTTTTCTTTTTTTGGCCCGTGTCTCTTACAATGCGAAGCCCAAGCCCACGGTTTCCCCTCCTGCCACCATGAAAACAACTGCAGTGTCTGTGGCTGCTTCCATATCCATCATATTCATCTGATAAGAGCTCAAAATGAAAAAGTGATGTAAGCACAACTGGCCCCAGTGCTGATTTCAAGCCTGGAGAGATCACAGTGACCTATCTGCTTCTCTGTCCCATAATCGATGGGCTTCTTGAACCTGAAGTTGGTTTTGTTTTTTTGGGGAGAGCTCCTGGTGACTCCCTCCCGCTCTGTGAGGAAGGAGAAGGAAGGATTATGGCTGTGATGCCCCCAGATCAGAAACTCCTCCTTGCCCTACTCACCCTGCCCCGCGTGCTGTCACCACTGTGGGATTGATCAAACATCTCCACATGTTTGAAGTGGTGAGCAGGGACCTGGGATGCTGCAAGGACCTTGATCCTTAGCCCTGCACCCGTCACCCTTCATCCCCTGGGTCCTGCTCTCTTCACTGCGGTCGCAACTTTCTACCCCATAACAGCGACCCCATTATAAGACAACATAAAACCCTCCAACCAGTCATGCCTAAATGACATGCACAGGGCTGAAGAGACAGCACAGCTCTGCTGCGAGCAGAGCAGCATTCCCAGTGCATCTCCTCTCCTGGCCTCATCCTTCCTCCACAGCAAACCCCACAGGTCCTCCCTGCCAACAACCACCTGCAATGAAGTTGTGGCTGCTCAAGCGGTGAGTGCTGCCTGTCATCTGCTGTCTTTCAGCTCCCACATCCCACTGAGAGGGAAATTAATGTATCCCTAGGACTGGCAGGTGTTTCCCAAGTTCAGAGAACTAAAGTGGAGTCTGGGTATGAACCTGTCCTGTGTTCAGTGCCTCAGTTTCCCTCGCTTTCAAAAATCCCTGCAGCGCAGCCAGGCTCCCTGGTAGTGAGAGAAGCTCATATGCAGTGGAGGAATTTCAAGGGTGTGAATCACCTGCTCTAATGAGACATCTGCCTTAGGCTGGGATGGATCACACCTCTGGCCCCCCTGAGCTGGTTTCTGCAGGCTACCTGGGAAACCTGGCTCAGGCAGGGATGTGCAGATATTGCCATGCAAATCCCGCTGTCAGGACCAAACTCCGACGTGCTGCTCTTCTCCTGACTCTTCCCAACCCCTCTCCCCTCTGGGATCTGTCAGTGGAGACTAAAGGCAAGAGGCTTGTGTGAATTTACTCTCCAGGAGGCCAGGGAGGTGTTGTGCCTCCTCTGACGTGCCGTGTCACAGGGTGCTGGGCCCGGGGGAAGCCGGGCGTGCCCCGGTGCACACAGCCCTGGGAGCTGCGAACAGCTGTGGGAGAGCTGCTGGTAAATGTGTGACCAAACCCCCAGGGCTGCCCTGAGTGACAGCCACGGAAGAGAGCTGAGTCTCTGTGACATCCCACACACCCCCCTCACCTCCCTCTCCACACTATCTGACAGGCAATGTGTTTTGTCCTAAGATAAGACCACTTTGGCTTTAAACTGAAATAGAGCGGGTTTAGATGGGATATTGGGAAGGAATTGTTCCCGGTGAGGGTGGGGAGGCCCTGGCACAGGGTGCCCAGAGAAGCTGTGGCTGCCCCTGGATCCCTGGAAGTGTCCAAGGCCAGGTTGGATGGGGCTTGGAAGAACCTGGGATAGGGGAAGGTGACCCTGCCATGGCAGGGGGTGGCACTGGATGATCTTTACGGTCCCAAGCCATTCTGTGATTCTGTGAATACCAAGTGGGTGTTGCAGAAGGAGCTGTCTGGATGCTCCTATAATTGATGCATTCCAGGGATGGGGTTGCTGAGGTGTTTGTGATTGACTTTGGTGAAAAAGTGGACAAAATGCTGCTGGACACTGGGCCAACTGGGCAAACTGGTGTGTCCAGGCTGCTTCTGGGTGGATCCCACCCTGGCAGGAATGCCTGCAGGGTGTGTCCATCTCCAAGACAGGGAACACTCACTTTTGGATGGGTGATAAAAGGCACTAAAATCTGGTCAAATACATAGATAAAATCCTAAAGCAGCTCCATAGGTGCCTTGTTGCTTTGTAACTGTGAGTTCTGCAAGGCCAGAGAGTGTAAACCTGGGTGGTTTTGGCCAAACCTGCTTGTATTACAACCCTTTAGACACAGACTTTTGACCAAATCTGAGACTAAGTGTCTTAGTCTTCTCTGAGAAGTTTAGACAGTAAGGGGGTCTCACAAAAGCTTGTGACTCAACAGGAGGAACCATAACCCAACTTTAATCTGTAATAATCTATTTAAAATAAAATAATCTACAATCTAAACTGTGTAGATGATAGAGTGGTTCTTTAGATACTTCACTGGCAATATTTAGGTGCTGTATTAACAATAAATCCAATCATAATCATCCAGATATGGGAATCACTATGTCCCATTGTCTTGGGCTGACTTTATGCTGTGTATCCCCTATCACCTGCTCCATGCCCAGACACGATTCCTGTGCCTTTCTGTGTCTTTAAAACTGGGTGTGAGAGAAAGAAAAAGCCCAGATGAACTTTTCAAAGCAGTTTTTGTGCTTCAAGGACACACACACTCCCCTGCGTTCCTGCTGCTGCAGAGCAGAGGCACCTTCCTGCTTTCCCCGGCTCTTGGCTCCTGTTCTCAGAAGAGACACATGGAGAGTTAAACTCCTTTGTTTCCCTGGGACTTTGTTTTTTTCTTCTCTTCTGGGCTGTTCAGAGCACCAGAACATCAGAACCTCACTGGGAGCCCTCACACCTCGGCCAGGAGGGGCCCGAGCCGACCCAGCTCCGAAGAGGGGAGAGAGAGAGCGAGAGCCCACACCCACGGAAAGGACTCTCAAATCTTCCCAGGTTTTCTCTCCACAGGGAGAGGTTTTATTATTTAGCATTATTCTTTTCCCGTGTGTTTGTTAAATGAATAGGTTTTTTTCTCTTCTTTCACTTTCCTTCGAGGAATTTTTTCCCGACCCTGTTGGGGGAGGTGTGGCTGTAACCTGCCTTCTGTGGAGGAGATGTTCCTCCCAGAGCGTTTCCTCTGAAAATTTGTCTCAAACCAGGACAAATATTTATTGGCGCCCAACGTGAGGTGACTTCTCAAACTGGGACACCCCTTCTCATGCCTGGCTGAGAGCCTTCACTTGGCTACTCTGCTGATCTTTCTCCTGCTTTGCCTTCTAGAGAAGAGAACATTTCCTTCCTCCCTGTGTTGCTTCTTAGATACATCCTCCATGTAGTACAAATACCCCCTAGGAGAGAAGCACCACTCAGTTCCCTGGACCAAGGAGAAGAGTAACTCCAAATTGAAATGCTCAGCCTGTGCTAAAAGGACAAGTTTTCTTTGGTGCAGGGCAATTATTGCTTTTTCTTTCAGCTGCTGCTTGGTTTAATCTCTCTGATCCCCTCTATCACCCTCCTCAAGACTCATTCTCTCTCCTCCACTTGAGAAAGGATTGTCAGGATTTCTATGTATAAAGTCTACAAGACTGAATAAGGATAATAAATTCATTTTTAGAGGGTAGAAACATATTTTCAAAGTGGTTTTATCTATCTACAGTGGACCAGCAAGATGGTGGAGAAAATAAAACAAGCAAGACCTTTCATCACCTTTTTTGTGACTTCCTCAAAGGCCTGAGAGTATTTCACAGATTTATTTCTTTTAAATGATATGGAAAGCCATCTTTGCCCTTCAAAGCCCAGCTGCTCTCATATTTAGGGTGAGTTTTAGCCAACACAGCCAGAAAACCCTTTGGATTCCAGCCAAGAAGCCTTAAAAACCAAACTTGCAGGTGAAGAAATGGGGTGGAAATCCTTCCCGGAGGACATGGAAGCCAAATGGTTTGGGAAAAAAAACGTCTATGAGCCCTTCCAGCTCCAGGATATTTAGGGTCAGTAACTGTTATGCTCCTGGTGATGCAGTCACCACCCTGAGACACCCAGAGCATTTTTGGTCCTTGAGCATCCCCGAAGCTTCACATCTCTGCTGGTTCTGTGAGAAACCCAGCAGGGAAGACTGTTAAAGCAGTTTATAAATATTTAGCATCTTGCCCAGGTGAGGAGCTGTGGTGAAGTGCCCACGTTCCCAGAGCTCAGGAGCCGGCAGTGTGAGCTTGCAGCAGCCACGGGGATTTGCTGGGTGCCTGCTCAGGAGAGAAGAGATTTTTGACATTTAAAGGTTCGCTGTCTTGTTATCTTACGCTTCCTTTAGAGGTGGAGAAAATAAGTGGCATCCTGGTTCTTGTGTTTTAAACAATACTTCAAAGGAGAGGAGGCTTTAAAGGAGGGAAAAGAGGGCTGGGAATGAAAAAAGCCCCATTTCCTTGTTTTCTACTCAGCCAGTGTGGGCTGTGACATTCTGTCAGGCAGCTGGGGCTCTGCATGGCATAAGAAACACCTTCACTCATCTCTCGTGTTCTCACATTTTCTTTGGAGCAAGACAAATCTTTTATTCAAAGCAAAACCTTGAGCAAGCACTGGCCTTCAAACTTAACAAACTCCTGACACTCAACACCCATCGTTTGCACGAGCAGAGTCAGTGTGAGAACAGCCCAAGCAGCTTTGTTGTGTGAAGGGGTGATTTCATTTGCTGTGCAATTCAAAACTCTTGGAATCAGCTGGTTTGAAACCATCAGAGTGGAGTGAGAGATTTGTTACCCTCTAGTAAACAGCAAGAGAAATAAAGGGGGGGATTGTGCTAATCTGCAGTGTGAGGCCTCACATTAAACCCACCTCAAATCCTGGGGTCACTTTTGGGACCCTCACAAGAAGAAAGACATTGAGGGGCTGGAGAGTGTCCAGAGAGGGGAATGGAGCTGGGGAAGGGTTGGGAGCACCAGGAGCAGCTGAGGGAGCTGGGAAAGGGGCTCAGCCTGGAGAAAAGGAGGCTCAAGGGGGGACAGGAAGGTGAAGCCAGGTGGGGGTCGGTCTCTTCTCCCAAGCAACAAAAGGTAGGACAAGAGGAAACGTCCTTAAGTCACATATGGGGAGGTTTAGATCAGATATTTAATAAGATTTCTGCACTAAAAGTGTGGTCAGGCATTGGAACTGCTGCCCAGGGAAGTTGGAATCACTGTCCCTGGAAGTGTTGAAAATGCATGTGGATGTGGCACCTGGGGACAGGGTTTAGGGATGGCCTTGGCAGTGCTGGGTTAATGGTTGGGCACAGTGATCTCAGAGGTCTTTTCCAACCTCAACGATTCCAAGATTTTATTATAAAGGCACAGCCAGTATCAGCATTACGCTCAGCAAATCAGGATATGACACAAAATTAAGGGCAAGGTCCAGGGGTATTTCTTCCCCCTCACTGAAGAGAAGCCTTGAGGAGCCCCTGAGCACATCACTGGCAGCTGGGTCTCTCTGGCTTCCCTGGGAATCTGGTGTTGCTCCGGGTTGGAACAGGAATGCAGAACAACACTTGTTTTCCTACCTCTGCTCTCATTTCTGTCCTGTGCCATCTACAGATTTACTTTGGGTGTGCACCCTGGGCTGTCCGTGGTGATATCAACTTGTTCCCCGGGAAAATGGAGTGAAGCACAGCAGATGGATTATTCTTGCATTTAAAGGGATTTCACACAGAACCACAGACTGGCTGAGGCTGGAAGGGACCTCTGGATGTCACCTGGCCCAACCTTCTGTCCAGCAGGGCCACCTAGAGCTGGTTGCCTAAGCTCATGTCCAGTTGACTTGAATACCTCCAATTTCTGCAATTTATAGTCCAAAAAAATTGCTTTTACACTCCAAGAGCTTTCCCAGCTTAAAAAAATATCTGTCGTGTTGTGGACTCCAGAAAGAACTGCTGCAACTCCTCGATACCATCACTAATAATGTGACAAAAAGTCATTTAAAGTGAACCCAAGCACTCATCTCCTGCTCTGCGGGCTGCGTTAGTGGTTTATGCTGCAGAACTGAAAACAGGAGGACTCTCCACACAAAGCACCACGCCCTTGCTGGCAGCCAAATCCCCCGTTGTCACCGCGGGGCTCCTCCTGTGCTCTGGGAAGCCGTCAGTCCCCTCTCCGCCTGCGTAGGCGAACTGCCATGGTTATATAAACACGGCCACGGCCCCGGGGAGCAAAGTGCTGGGAGCAAATCAGTGGATGGCTCTCCTGTTGAAAGGAGCAGATGGTGCCTATTAACGGGATGAGCACCATAAAAGAAACCTTTGAAGCGCCAGGGCTTTGTTGTTGTGCTGTTGGAGTCAATGGAACTTTAATATGGGCTCCTGCTGGAGTGGAACCAGGCTCTCTCCGTTCCGAGACTCTGCACTTCCAGCGCCCCAAATTTGCTTAGGTCAGAGCTTTTCTGCCCTGGTGTTCTGTGGGGTGTCTGTGCTGTGGGGTGAAGGTGTCCCTGCGTCTGCTCTGCTCTGCGCTGAGTCCTGACCCAGGGCATGGAGCGTCCTCCTGGTAGGAATCTGCTCGGCCTCCAGACCCAGAAATTCAGGTGTTTCTCTTCCTACCTGACCCTGGGACTGTTCCAGGCCAAGTTGGACGGGACCTGGAGCAACCTGGTCTAGTGGAAGGTGTCCCTGCCCATGGCAGAGGGAAGGAGATGATCTTTAAGGCCCCTTCCAACCCAAACCGTTCTATAATTTTATGATTCTGTGGGCTCTGGAGTCAGCACAGCGCGAGTTGTACCTGCTTGTGGCTGTGCCATCCTTGGCAGCCGTGCCTGATCTGCTGGCACAGGACAGTGACATCCTGCTGTCACACACACCAGAGCTGCCGCACGCAGAGCAGCCCTCAGGCACCCCAGCCCTGCAGATCGCTGCTGCCTGGGAAAACATCCCAGCGCACTTCCCCTCTCCTCAGCCGCTCCTGGGCAGGCCCAGAGTGGTGGCACTTCAAACCACTTCAGTCCTCAGCCAGCTTTGGATCCTCCCTGAGGCTCCTGCAGGGATGCCTCGCTCCTGCTGCTCCCTGGCAGCGGATTGGGACGTGAAGGCCAGTGCCAGTATCTCCAGTTTCACCAGCGGGGAAAACCAGGCCCAGAGCAGTTTTATCCATCTTATACTGGGAATGTACTGCTGGGAATAAACCCCAAGTTTCCATCCACTTTCCTAGATGGCGAATAAGGGAGGACAGGACACCTAGGCTACAGTGCTTTAATTCACTCTTGGAATGATTTTAAATGGGTTTTTTATTGTTGTTAGTGACCAGTGCTTTCTGAAACAGAAATCAGTGACTCATCCTGGCTGGGAGCATCCCTCTCTTTTGTGTTCCTTTGGCACAATCCTGCTTAGAAAGCAGTGCCACTGCATTTCTTTTGCCTGCATGAAGACAGCTTTACCCAAATGAGCCAAACTTCAAACCTTTGTTGTACGAAATGAAGTGGTCACATTATCCAGAGATGTCTAACACCTGCTTGGAAACCTCCAGGGGTGGAGAAGCTCCAGCCTTCTCAGTCAATAAACCCCAGTGTTTTCATTCCAGAAGGAAGCAGAATTTATGCCACAGTCTAATGCCGGGTAATGAGCTCCTGACGTTTCCCTTTGTGAGGGCTGCTGGATTGTGTCTATTTAGTAGAGCGTGCTTCGGCGTGCTTTTGCAAAGTGGAAACGTGGTGAGTCTGAAACAAACAGGGCTGTTTATCCAACAGCGATTCACAGCAGTGCCACAATCCCAGCCATGTGCTTGGAGATGATTTCCAAGATCCAGCTCCATATTTCTCCTTTCTGCTGCCTTGGCTCCTCCTCCCAGCTCTGCTGCATCTTGCTGTGGAGCAGATCCCAAATCCCCCCAGCCCTGCTGCATCTTGCTGTGGAGCAGATCCCAAAACCTCCCAGCTCTGCTGCATCTTGCTGCGGAGCAGATCCCAAATCCTCCCAGCCCTGCTGCATCTTGCTGCGGAGCAGATCCCAAATACCTCCAGCTCTGCTGCATCTTGCTGTGGAGCAGATCCCAAAACCTCCCAGCTCTGCTGCATCTTGCTGTGGAGCAGATCCCAAATCCCCCCAGCCCTGCTGCATCTTGCTGTGGAGCAGATCCCAAATCCTCCCAGCTCTGCTGCATCTTGCTGTGGAGCAGATCCCCAAAACCTCACCCATGCTGAGCAGCACGTTGGGATACATCTCATCTGAGATAACGTCAGACATTTGAGGCAGTTTTGCTCATTACAGTCCCTCTGTTGTCAATAAATGATGTGATTTAGCCCACCCCAAGAAAAATGGATGAAGTTGCCCAATAGATTATCCCGTTTCTCTGCTCTGACCGTACAGGGACTCCGGATATCTGCCTTAGACGAGACACCCAGACCACCAAAGGGAGGGGAGATAAATCCTACCCTTGGTCTGCAAAGGGTCTCGTTGATATCTGTGAGGTTGGTTTGGAAAGACAATGTGGATTTGGCTCGGCAGATTAAACATAAATATTTAACGACTTCTGAGATGCTCTGCCCCAGCATCTTCCAAATTTTACCCCAGGGGAGCACAAGTCTCTAAAGGCTCTGCCTCATGTCTCTCTTCCCTGTGTGGGTATCAAGGCTGTGCAAAGGCAATTAACACCTACATTTAAGCACCTAATTTGACTATTCTTCCACATTAGAGCAGGTGAACTTGCACTTGACAAAAACAGGCCAATTCTGTCCTCACAGATGGATATTTTCACTCAGGAGGCCACTCTGCTCACCAAAGGAGGCGCAGAAAAGAGCGTTTTCCTCACCCAAGGGAGGACATTTGTTCTGGAAAGCTGTTTCTTCCAATAACTTGCAGGCTTTGACCTCTTTTTTTGAGAAAAAAACATCAGTCAGAAATAAAGATAGTCAGGATTTAGAATTCTCAGTATATTTTTATCAGTAGATGGAGAATTTTTTTTTCTCCAAAGCAAAGATAACAGGACCTGTGAAATCAGTCAGATTGGAGCTCATGTCAGCTGCTCCTTAGAGATGCTGGTTGAACATGCCAAAATTGAAACACTTGAGTTAAAACTCTTCCTAAAATAATGAAATCTGTTAAAAAGGATTAAGGGGGAAAAAATAAAAAAGGTTTGCCCTGAATTTATCTTTTGAAAAAAAAAAATTATCTTTTGAAATTTGAGATTCCCTGTAATAATGTGATTTCGAGCGGTGCAGCAGTGAGTGAAAGAGAATAACTGAGGTTCTCAGGAATATCACAAGTGTTCAGTCACACTGCACAGAGGAATTGAGTGTCCGGAGAGTGAGAAAAACCAAGGCTCCAGTAAAATAAAGCCAACATATAGGAAGCAGCTGTCCATCCTGAGAAAGCAGGCAGCTGAGTTAATCACTGTAGAGTCCTTTGCTGTAGAAGAGAAAATAGTCTCTTCCACATCATGATTTATCTGGGCTGTTTTAGCTCATGCCTGATCTGTGCCCTCCCCAAACCGACCAGATCTCTGCTGGCTTCAGGAGGTCTGAAGGGGGTTAACTCAGATGGAGGAAGATACTGCCCAGGTATTTATTTTTGACTGAATTTGACAGGCATTAACTGGCCAGCTATTTATTTTTGAGTGAATATTCCTCCCTCCAGCTGTCTCAACCTTTCTACATTGTACATTTTGCACAGAAGCCCCTCGTGCCTCTCTGCTCCTGCACTTGCAGGCACCAGTTAACCCTGTTTGCATGTTTCTTGTTTTCCTCCCGTTCCTTTATTTGACCCACAGCAGTTACAGGGATGTGGAAGGAGAATATTGCCAACCCTACTTTTCCTGCATTGCCTTGGAATTCCTTCCTTCACGTGCTATCACAGTGCATCAGAAGCGGTGTCCCATGGTAATGGATGTGTTTGTAAGGTGACAGGGGGGAAAGGGAAAGGTAATTTGTAGGCTGGAAATACAGGGAGGAGTGAGCTGTGCTGATCTTTCCAGAGGAGCTATTCCGGTTATCTGAGTTTGTTTAGTGATGACCGAGAAATGTGAAGCTTTTCCCCATTCTTTTCTCTGGGGGATGTGTGATCAACGAGGAGGTTTTTGTAGCAAAGGGCCGTGCAAAATTCACTTCCGTGGTGCTAAAAAAATTAAGAAGCCCCCAAGCACGCGACATCTCAGCTCTTCTGGGTTGTTTCATTCCATCTGGCCCCCTTCACACACCTAAGTTTCTCTCAGAAAGATCCCTATCCGGTTTCCTCTTTCTCATTTCAAGCAGCATATGCCAGGCAGTTTGTGGGGGGAAAGGCTGCTTGTCAAACGTGGGTGGGGTCATGATCCACGCTCCAAGGAGGTGATGATGGCAGCTGACACCCTCCACACAACGCAACCCACGAGGAGCAATCCCTTCAGAGGCTCCCCCAGAAATCTCCAAGAAAATTTCTCAGTGCTGGTGACAACATTTCTGCTGAGAGGGGAAGCTTTTTAGGAAAAATATAGAACCACAGAATTATCAAGGTTGGAAAAGTCCTATAAGATCGAGTCCAACCATTAACCCAGCACTGCTAAGTCCACCACTAAACCAAGTCCTCAGGTGCCACACCTGAACACCTTATGAGCTTTTCCAGGGATGGTGATTCCATCACCTCCCATTCCCATCCACCTGCCAAGCTCTTGTCTCCTCCTCTCCTCCCTTCTTAAAGCCCAGGCAGTGTGAGAGGCAAGGCCCGTCCACGGGAAGCTTTGCCCAGAGTAACTCCAGCTGAGGAGAGCAACTCCTGGAGCATCAATCTGTGCCCTGGCACTGGGGATTGCAGACTGGAGTTTGGAATCTCCTGCCAGTCTCCAGTTTTAGGGTCTGTTGGAAGCCTCTGGAACCACTCTTGGAGCACCCCAGCAGTGCCAGCCCTGCATGGCTGGAGCCAGGTAGTGACAGTGTCGTGTCCCCTTCTTGGAAGGGTCCTGCCCTTGCTTGCCTTGCAGCTTTGCTTGTGTTTCAGAGGGGGTGAAGAGAAGCCATAAAACAGCCGAATCCCTGTTCCTCTGTCAAGCTGAGAGCTGTTCTGCTGTGCCAGAGCCACCCTCTAGAAGGTAGGAAGGTGTTTGCATGTGCTTGTCCTGTGAGTGTCTGATGGGAGTCTGAGACTTACTAAGAAAAGTCAGAGCATTGCTCAAGAGAATATCTGAAGTCCACCAGCCCAGGAGATGCCAGTGCCATGGTCAGCTCTGTGTTACGGGATGCAGGGAAGAAGGCATCACCAAGATGTATTTTTCAGTGGTGTGGGCAGACTGGAATGTTGAGTCCTAAAAACCAAAGCAGTGGGACCAGGTATGCACAGTGTGAACCCAGCCAGGATGCCCCAGATCCTTCAGCCTTTTCTCTGAATCGTGCTCTGAGACTCTTCACTCTTTGCTTTATGCAGCCGTGCAGAGAAGGAAATAATTTGATCTGTGCAGACAGCTCAGTGTAGCCAGCAGGAATCCATTCTTTTCTCTGCTGCTCGTTGGAAATTAGCATTAATTGACGGTCATTAGCTGAGAAGTGCCTCTAATCAGTCAGCTCTTTATCAGGCTTTACATTCATTCATTCTAGAAATCACACTCAGCCCCTCTGCCTTGCCATCGCCCATGGCAGTGGAATAAACGGGAGAAAGACTCAGATTCAGCCCCTCTCCTGCAAAAATCAACCCCCTATCATCAGCTATCCTTTTTTTTTCAGCCATCCACGGGACTTTGTGGGTTCAGTCTTGAGATTTCATCCAAGAGCTTGACAAAATCCTGCTTCAGAACGGACCCTGTGATGCTCAAATGTAACAATCTGTAATTTTAACAGATGCCTTTGTAATTAATTGCCATCAGGAAATCACCGTTTATTAGATTTTTACCACTGCCAAAGCCCAAAAATTTCCACAGGGTGAGCTGAGTTCCCCAAACACGAGTTAGTTATGCCACATAGTATAGGGAAAGCACGGAAAGCCCACTTCTCCTCTTGCAAAACCCTCGTGGTGCTGTGATAAGACAGAAAACTGTTCATTTTGGCAGGTTTTGCCTGTGAAATCCCCAGACAGAGAACACAACAGGAGCCAATTGACAACTTCAGCGGGTTGTGTCTGTCTTGGCAGTGATGTTTGCAGAGAGGGTCAATCATTCCAGCTCACAAATACACAGAAAGAGTTGAAAAAGAGAAGAGTTGAAAAAGTGAACGCATTAGAAAGTTGAAAGATTGAGTTTTAGGGATGTTTGCTGTTGAATGCAGGTTGTAAGAATCTCCAGCTAAAGTTTATGTGCTGTTCTCTGCAGCCAACAGCCCAATTTATAATTAATATTAGAGGATGTTATTCAGTGTGGTGACTTCTTAGGGATGATAGGGATGTATTTCTATTTTCTCTGATTCAGAAAAAGAAAAGACATGGTGAGTATAAGTTTAGAACCAGTTGCTTAAAGGGAAAGTTGAGGCAAACACTCCCATAGGAAGACAACAAAACATTAACCAGCTGCTTTCAGAGGAAATTTTAATATTTTGCCTTCCAAGATCATTCATTTTCAAGAGATGGAGCACTGAAGAAGTTTTAGGCAGAACTTAGGAATTTAATTGAGAGGAAAAGGACAATGCTTCGGACACACTTTGCCCGTGGTTCCTGGTGAGCAGCGGCTCCCAGACCAGCACACACTGCCTCGAGGAGCCCTTCTCCCTCTCAGCTTTGTCCCCGGGGTTTCCTTGCCCATGGCCTCTATTCCTTTGCTCCCCTGGCATTATTATTTGTGTCTCTGCAACACTCTGAGTTCGTAGATCTCCGTTTGTGAGAAGCCATTGGGTTTGATACGGTTTTGGAGGAAGGGAAAACGCAAGTTTTGCTGTATGGCAGGGTGCCACTTCACAAGCTTTCTTCCTTTCATCAGGACTTCTTATTCTTGCCTGAAACGAGTGACAGTAGCAGCTGCCTGACAGTAGGAGGGGAGAATTGTTAGGATGAAAACTCAATAAGCTTCTTTAAAAACACTGGTGCACCTTTTGATATATATTTTACATACAAATGAGATCCACTGCTATAGGATTAGCCCAGATGTGAGCTCCATGGATTTAGGCAAGCGGGATGTTTTGATGAAAAACGGAGATATTAAGAAGTGAGGGAGATGAGGAGAGGGGGTGGAATTACTTGGGGAAGGTTCCTGCGTTATCCTTTGAGGAGGCTGCGTGATGAGATGATGTGTTAGACTGCTGTGCCTTTGCAGCCTATTTTCATTATTTGTAGTTCATGACATTTTTAGGTTCCAGCTGGGAGTGCCACAGGAAGGGAGGCAGATCTCAGTGGGAAACAATTGCTCTCCTTCCAGGAAGGAGGGAAGGGAAGGGAAGGGAAGGGAAGGGAAGGGAAGGGAAGGGAAGGGAAGAGAAGAGAAGAGAAGAGAAGAGAAGAGAAGAGAAGAGAAGAGAAGAGAAGAGAAGAGAAGAGAAGAGAAGAGAAGAGAAGAGAAGAGAAGAGAAGAGAAGAGAAGAGAACACACCAATATAATGCTGAAGGCCATCAAGGGGAGCTCCAGCCCTTGGCTAAAATGTTCTGCTTCCCTCCCACCTCCATTTTATGGTGGGGAGCTCAGAGTGCTTTCCAAAGCATCCCAGTGAATCCCCTTTTCTATGACCCTGACCTGGTGCTGGCTTTTCTCAGGTTGCCTCTGAGCCACCTACTCCATGTAGAAACAGGATGGGTTGGAAATCCTGTCTTGTGACTTAGAGGTCTCCTGAGCCAAGGAGTGCAGAGTCTTGGATAAAAGGCACTAATGAATGTTCCCCCTGAGAACAGAAATGCCAGAAGGGTTTGCCTAAACCATTGATGTTAACTGGGAAGGAGAAGACAAAATGTTGTTTTCATGTAGCTGGAGACAATCACTCATAAATTTATGTTTTCTGGATTAGGCATTCAGAAGATCTCACTCATCCATAGCCAGGGCAGGTAATTTGTGATCTAGAAGAGCCACTTTCTCTCTGATGGCCACAAATGGGCCCGGAGGTGTCTGACTCAGGTGGTGAGTGGAGGTGGCTGCCTTTGGAGGCGACAGGACAACTTGTGGGGGAGGCAAAGACATTTCAAAGCCCAAATTCAGTTTATTCATGAATTAGATGCCCAAGTGCCTGTCCCTGGAGTATAAGGGCAGGATTTAGTCATCTTGATGAGAGCTGCTGGAGATTTCTGATGGTGTCACCTGCGACCGCCGGGATCAGCAGCCGGGAACGATGCTCTAAGTTGCCTCATATAACACCCAGAAATAAGGTCAGAGAGATGGCCCTGAGGTTTCCGTGGGCTGGGCAGGTGAGCCATGGACCTGAGCATTGCACTCAGGTGAGAGGAATCCATGTTGGTCACGAGCCACTCTGTCACTTCACTCTGCAGAGTGTCACAGTCTTGGACTTGAGTGTTCCAGAGAAGGCCCCGCAAATGCTCCAGTGTGCTGGAGGTCAGTGCTGGGCTCATAAAAACCTTGGTCATTAAAAGTAGGCAATAAACACAAAATTCACTGGGTTTTACACTCATTTCTGCAGCGAGCAAGGGCTGAACGTCTCCCAGCACAACATTTCACCTGAAGAAATGGCACCTGAGGGTTTCTTCTTTTCTCTCTCCCCTCAGCATCCTGCCTTTGGAATCACATTCTGTCTGGTCAGCCTGTTCCTCTCCTGGGCTTCTGACCAGCTGACCATGTGGGAAGAATAAAGCTTAATTGCTCTGACCTTGACAAAAGTATAAAAGCACAGGGAGAAAGGGATGAAAAAGGAGCCACTTTCTTCACTTGTTAGTGTCAATTCATAATAGTTAAAATGAGCGGAATGAAATGATTGCATTTAAAATGAGGGTTTTTTTTTTCATTATAATCTCTCTCAATAGAAGCCTAAATGGAAGATACATTTTTTTTTTCTTCTTCTTTTCTTTTTCTTAAAGCAGAGAATAATTTTTCCTTCCCAAACAAAAAAGTCGTATTGTGCAAAATCCTAACTAGCAGAAAACATGTATTGTGCTACATGATTGCAGATATTATCCTTTGTGTTTAAAGGATATAGATATGTTGAAAAAAGCAACGAGCTCCTAATTTAACTCTTTCTGGAGAGGAAGACCTTCCATGTCTTTGATAAAAGGGACGAACATCATCTTGGGGCAGCCTGTTCACAAGCACCATCTGGATGGATGTTTCCCACCTCCTGCTAACCTCCAAATGGTGTCTGGGAATTGGGTGGGAAAGGGCAAACTGACCTGACCCATGGGGAATTGCAACTTGGAGTTTTCCAGGATTTTTCACCCCAGATTTCATTCCTCTGAAACGTTCCCAGCTTCTCAGCAAAGGCTCGCACGAACTGTGCGTGGTTTGGTAGAGCTCATTGAGATTTACCCAGATATGGTTGGCCAGTTTTGCAGAAGATATTGCCATTGAAATATTTCCACCTGCACTGCAACACTCTTGGCAATTTACTCCAGTTGGTTAATTTTTTTAAATTGCCTTTTCACATAAATTCAATCGCGACAGCAGGAGAGGAGCCCCAGAGCTGGGGCACCCTGTCTCCCCTTCCAACCCAGGCAGTTTCATCCTAAACAGTGACACTGTCGGATTCCCGCCTGGCTTTGGCATGGACAGCCTCTGAAGAGCATTTCAAGCGGTAATTTGTGTGCCATTAATATTCTATGAGATGACTCAGAGAAGTAGATGACTCAGCAGGGAGCTGGAAACTGCAATTGCCAAGCAAGGTGCTCCTCACCTCTGCCAGTGCCAGTCGTGGTACTGTGGGTCCTGGGATTCGAATTTGTTTGGGCTGTGCTGATATTTAGGTGTTCTGAATAGATGCAATATAAAAAAAACCCAATAAAATATGCAATGTTGTATGTTCTGAACATATGTAACAGACTATACATGGTAAATAAGAACTAGAGAGCCAAATTGTCACCAGCCCGCCCATAAATCAACAGTAATGATGAACACCTCGTTATATCCCTCCTGTGGGATGAGACACTCTGCAGGTGCACACAGGACCTGCTGCCTTCTCCTCTGAGTCACCTGCCTTGTGCAGTCAGAATTTGGGCTGTGTGGCTTCCCAGCAGCTCCAGTCCCCCCATCTCTCTGCTCCCGAGTTAGGAGACAATTTGGGCAAGGTGCATCCCTCACCTGCTCCGTTCTGCTTTGGAGCCTGTCCTCCCCATACAGAGAGATGGACACTGGGCAAATGCTCTTCCAGAGGAACCCAGAAGTTTCCCCAGAAATTTTCCTCCTAACAAGGTGAAATTCCCTCCAGTTCTCTAAAGCAGCTCTGGAAATGTGGAAAGATAAGCTCTGCTGGGAGTCTACCAGCAATTTTCCTAAAAGATGCTGATCCCATCTCCAACGCCCTGGTGGTGTGGTGGTCTGAGAGGCAGCAGTGACTTTGCTGCCTCCTGCAGCATAACTTTTATTTTCCTGGTGAATTTTTGTACACTCAGGTACTGTGTGTCCGTAATTCTCCCATTCACCCACCTGCAATTTATCAGATCCTGTCTTGTATTCTTCCTGCCTCTGGGCTCTCCTGATTCCTGCACGATGCTTACTTAGCACAGCACAGCTCTGATCCCAGGAACCTTGGAAGGTGCAACAGAAGTGGATAAATCAGGGGCATCACGTGGAGCCCTCTGCGGTCCCGCGGCGCCGTGGCCACGTGAGCTGTTCTCACACGCTTTCACATCAGAGGTTAGCACAATGTCAGTGTGAGACAGAAAAGCCTCGTGCACAGCCACAGCTCTGAAAATCCACCCTGTGAACGAATGAACGGGCCGGGTTTTATTGGGTTTACTGGAACACAGTCACCTGAAGCAATGAGCTTGTGAGGGGAAGTACGACAGCATTTTTGCTGCAGGTATCACTAATTACCACAGAGAAACGAGTTACCTTCACTGGAGAGCAGCCCTTATCACTCTCTGTGTCTGATTAAGGTGAAGCCTGGTAGGTGGAAGTGGAAGTGGGAGGTCTGACCCAGACAGCTGATAAGCCTGCTTTAGCCTAATTGCAGGTGAAGTGATTAATTGAAGAATAGGGATTAAATTTTACGTTAGGGATTAAATTTTACCCTGGGACTTTTGCCTGCCTGCCAAAGAGATGCTCCAGGACCTGTACAGGCAGGTGAACATGGATTTATTTTTCCCTGGCAAGGGAGATCTGTTGCAGTCTGGAAGGTGGCAGAACACATGAAAACTTTGTGCCTCCAGCGGAGAAAAGAGAGAGACCATCTAGGTCTGCAGCTCAGGTCCCAGGGGCAATATGGGCTCAGCATGTCCCAGGCTGACTTATTTTCCTTCACAATTCTGTCTTTCTGGGTCTGGAGCTCAGGAACACAGATATTTTGGAGCACAGGACTGTGTCCATTTCCATGGATCTCAGTGTAACGAATCAAGGTCTTCTCGGTGTTCCAGGATTTAAAGGGTGGCTGCAGAGATGGGGATTCCCTTTTTACAGGGAGCCACGTGGAAAAGATGAGGGGTGGTGGCTACAAATTACACCTGGGGAGATTCCAACTGGACACAAGAGGAAAATTTGTCTCAGTGAGAGCTACGAGCCATTGCAATAATCTCTCCCAGGGAAGTGGTGGATTCCCAACACTGGACACTTCCATGATTTTTCTGGACAGGGGGCTGAGCCATCTTGTCTGGACTGTGCTTTTCCCAAGGAATGTTGGACCAGATTGAGGTTCCTTCCTGGTATTCTCTAATTCTGTGATAAATAGGTTGGGATAAGGTGCCCAGCTGTGGATTTCTTTGTCCTTTCATCCTTGTCCTGGGTATGGTTAAGCTGCCCAGCCCTGTGCAGAGCTGTGTGGACACAGAGCTTTTGCTTCATCTGTTCTCCTGTGGTGGTTTCCAAGGAAGGATCAAGCTAAGAGGAGCTTGTGGGAGATTCTACAGCGAAACAAAGTTCAGTCTAAAAATATCTTCAGCCTAAAGCTGGAGTATTTAATCCAGGTTTCAATGAACTCTCCCTGTGAGTTTCCCAGCCCCACTCTGGTTTGCAGATAAGAGGCCAAGGGCTTTGTGTCCTCACACCTCTGGATGACTTCATGAGACCAGGATCGTGCCAGCTTCCCTCAGCACCTGCAGACACGGGCAGCCCCAGCCACCAGAAAACCTGGTTCTTTTCTGTTTGTTTGCCCAAGTTTCCGCTGCCTTCCTTCTGAGTCAACGCTGACCCCAGACAAAAATAAACACAAAACATTTTGCTTTCTCCCCGTCACTCAAACACATCACACTCCCAGACATGCATCCTCCCTTCCCTGGCAAGCGTCCCGAATTCCATATGCCCTCGGGACAACAAGGAAGCCTTGTTTTTCTGCCAGATTTAGCAACTGGTTACAATCTGTGTGATTGCTCAAAATCACGTTGAGTTTTGAAGGCTGAGTAGCAGCTTGGAGGCATTTGCTTCTGGAGGAAACATCCTGTGCACCCAGCAGCTTGTTTACTTTCTGTAGACGCACCGGTTCATTTAATGAAAGTTATTTCTCCTTCCAACTCTTTTTTTGGCCTATGAACCTTATTCATGACAGCCCTTCTGTATTTCCCACTGCTAATTTTAGTCAGTGTTTTCCTAGGAAGTACTGGCTGTCCTAACAAAGGGTCAGCCTAGGTCAGGGACCCCTTCACAGCGTCTGGACGCCAATTTGGGGTCTGTGAGAAATTCATTAACAGGGTAAAGCCCCAGCTCACAGCCCAGGCAATGTGACACCTTAGCTCAACTCAGGTTTAAAAGCTGTTGTGGCCAGAGATTTATTCCTTTCTATCCTCCCTGGCTAAAGAGCAGCTATGGCTCCTGGATCTGCCATAAGGATAAAAAACCAGATGCTTGGCTTTACCTCATGGATTGGAGGTAGGCTTTGATCCCAAGAACCAGCTGTGAACCTGTGGCTGGAGCAGGTTCGTGTAATTTAGTGGGTACAGGGGAAGGAAAAGCAGGAGGAGGGGAAAGAGGGAGGAGTTTGATGGGGTTTATTAACTGATGTGGTGAGCAAGATGGAAAGGGCTCCAGGACAGCACTTACTTGTGGTCTGGTAAAGGGAAAATCCCTGGGGGTTCTACAGACTCCAGGATCTTCAGCAATTCGGATGGGAAGGTAGGAGGCTGCTCACGAGGATGGACACTGTGCACGAAGGACAGGGAGGTGGTAGAGCAGATATTTGGGCTGGGATTGTGGAGCTCCAGGGAGGGAGAGCAGAGCTGCTGTCCCGAATGATTGGGGTATGGAGGCATTCTGAAGTGAGGCCATGGCAGGTGCACCAAATTCTGCCTCTGCCCTACGGATTCTGGGGTGGGATCATCTCATGGAAAGCTTTAGGAGTCTCTCTGGCACAGCTGGGTGGCACAAGTTTCCTCCAGGCACCGCACAGGGGATGCTGGGGATGCCTTTTACCATCTAGAGGCAAGTGGGTTTTTGCTTCTCCCTGGGACTCCTGGCATTTGGAAGAGCCTGGGGACCTGGGTGACAGACCAGCCACATCCTAACACTCTGCCTCAAACCTGGGTACGTTTTTCCAGAAGGAAAATCCGGGGGGACACATGTTCTGCGTTAGGCATCCTATTGTGCTGGTGCTGTGCTAAAATCTGAGCTCCATTTAGAGCACACAGGGATGGGTACAAAGACACTGCCGACATTTCTGAGACTTATATCGGAGAGCACTGCCTCCAGACTGCAGGATTTGGGGTTTCCAGTGGGTTACTCCTACCAGAGCAACCCCAAACCACATCACTCTTTTGGTTGTACTTCTCGAGGGCATTTTGCTGCTGTGGAGTCAGCGTGGATCTCACACGCAGCCAAGGACTGCCAGTGCAAGGATGTGCCCTCCAGGCCTCGCTCAGGAAAGTGACAACAGAGCATTTGGCTGAGGACCAGGTTTTCTAACAAGTCAGAAATGTGCTGACAGCCACGGAGGTGAGACATATGGTCCTCCTTCCCTCCTTGTCTCCTCCAGTGTCAGCTGGCTTTCCTGTGTATTATAAAAGACTCATTGCAATCCTAAGTTCAGAGATGGGCTTTTTATCACACTCTCTTCCTCTCCTGACGCCACTTTTTTTGTCGTCGTTCAAGGCACTCTGTGCTGAGGAAGTCCAGGGAAGGACAGATAGAGTTCTCAGTGGCATTTATTTTGGCAGGGAGTTTCTCAGTAGTTCTGCTGCTGGATGGGTGAGAAAGCAATATCCCAGCAGGAGACGATTAGAGGATTTCAGCTGTGTCAGTGTGAGAGATCACTTCGCTACCAACAGCCATGGGGCCCTGAAGGCTGAGATGGCAAGTTCAGAAACGTTCCTTCACTGCTGCTGAGCACCCAGCTGATTGTTCAGTGCCACAGGGCAGGGTGAGCTGCCAATGTGCTGAAACAATCAAAAAAAAAAAACCCCTTGCTGAAAAGAGTTCTGAACAGAATAAGGTTCTGTAAAGCAATGAGGTATTTTTGAGCATCCTTTCCTGAGCCGGTTTGACATTTTTAGTGGGGTAACTGGCTCCTGATTGGACAAGGCGTGGGTGAAAGCTGCTGCAGATAATGAGAGATGATGAGATAATGCATTGCACAGTTTGTCAAATTCCCCCCCTGCCCCGATGCCTGCCTTGAGTCAGGATGGGGGAGTGGGGGGCTCCGTGTTTGGCTGGGCTTGTTTGCAAACACCTACTCGTGAGCTCTGAAATGCAATGAGAAAAACACTCGAGGAATTTTTGGGGGCTGAGAACGCAGGGAGCAGCTCGGAGTCTCTTGAAGGGAACGGTGGGAAATGGCTGCGAGGGACACGGCGGCGCCTGTGCGCTCATTCTTGGGAAAGCTGCAGAGAACTGATTTACGAGGGTGTTTTGACATTGCAAACTCCTTGGAGAGCTCCTCAGCAGGCCTGGGAGGACGTGGAGGAGGAAGCAGCTCTCTAGAAAGGGGGAAAAGCTGGAGCCAGCACGACCTGCAGGGGAGCTCAGGCTATGAGAGGGCTTGCAAAGGCAGAGTGAGATGTCAGGACTCGGGGGGCCTGCAGCAGGGGCAGGCAGCAGAGACATCCCAGACATGCTGGATGCACACCAGGGGTAGCATGTCGAGCTGGGGGACAGCCAGGCTGACTCTCCCCAGAACCAGCAGTGGCAGCTTCCAACTCACACAGGGAAATTTCCCAGTGCTGGTTCGTGGGTAACCAAAACCCCTCAGGAGGGCAGCGGGTGGCTCACGGAGCTCTTTGGTCTGCAGGGAAGAGAACTGTCCCCGGAGCTGCGGAATTTTATCTTCGGTGCTTTCTTGGTGATCTGGGGTCTCTTTGTGAGTTTTTCAGGGTGTTTCGAGAAGATGCCAAATAGGATTATCCTTAGGGGGCCTTACAGGTGTCTTTTTGGAGAGGCTGAAAGGGGAGATGAGGGTCGGGAACAGGAAGACCAATCCCTGCTTGAACTTGCAGAACTTTGGCTTCCATGTCTGCGAGAAAATGGGGAGAGAACAGAAGCCTTCAGTCCCCACCAGTCCAATGCATCCGACGGCCCCTTGAGCACAGATTCTGCAAACCCAGCAAGGATTTCAGACTCAGAGGTAGAATGGGAACAGCTTCTCAAAGCTTTCATGGCATGAGCCCAGCCTGGCTAGGATGGATCTTTTCTCAGACTGCACTCCCTGGATTCTTAGAGCAGCTACTGCCAGATGTAAGTGAAGAGTCAGAAGACAATTCCGCAGCATTGTGAGGTGAAACCAGGCCAGGCAGGGACTCCACCATTGTCCTGCTTTGCTCTGGGGCTTTCAGAGAGGCAATAAACAGCCCCTGGATGGTGAAGAGTCAGGAGTGTGACACGTCCAGCTTGAGAAAGGGATGTTCACAGGGAAGGGCCTGCTCTCCCTGAGGCGTTTCTGAAGGGACAGAGGAATGGCTGCTTTCTGTACACAGCTGTAATTTGTGTCGAGCATTTTGCATTTTCACTCAGTGCTCAGCAGTTTAATGCATTTATTTGGGTCCTTTAACCGTGATTCCTTTTAGAAACTGATTTATGTTCCATTCTGAAGGCTTAGCACTCCCTCCAGACAGCTAAATGGGTGATGTGTCTGCTGCACAAACCAGAGAGGAGCCAGTAAACCTTTTCCTCTGAAACTCCTGCTGTCTTTTAATAGCTAAACATCAAGACAAAGCCAGTCTTTAGCCTCAGTGGATGACTGCCTCATCCCATGATTTCTACATCTCTTCCTTGGGACTGGCTCCTGGACATCTCTGGGGAAGCCAGTCTTGACCCATCCTTCCCTCATGGTTTCCAGGAAATATCCATGCTCTCGCTGTGGCTTCACAGTCAGCTCAGCTGGTGTCCCAGCCCAGGCTGTTCAAAGGATTAAAGCACAGCACAATTCCTCCAGAATTTCCTTTCGTGGGCCCTGTTTCCTACACTGTTCCCATTCACACGGATGGGTAACAAATATCTCATCTCTTTTCATACATCAGAACAAGGTGCTTGAACAAGCAGGACTTCCCACCCTGTGTTGGAGCGGTTGCAAGCCACAAAAATCGTCTTTTACTCCAAAAAAGCCCTCACAGCTTGGGCAGGGACGGCCCCCTGTGGGTGGGGAGTGAGTTTGCTAATTTTGGAAAGCTCCAGTGGAGAGTCACTTGTTGAAATCCCCAACGTTTCTGCTGGGATTGCCAAGGGCTCGCCCTGCAAACTGTAGGTGTGCACGGAGCTACACCAAGCCAGTGCTTCCACAAAGCTCATTCTGGGCTCCTGATTCCCCCTCCACGGGGAAAATGTCATGGGAAATGCAGGCATCCGTGGCTGTGAGGTGTTGGAAGGTGCAGTGCTGCTGCTCTCTCTGCAGATCTCCCCAAACTGGGTGTCGAGGGCACAGGGATTATTTCAGGCACGTCGGCTCTGCCTTCATCAGCTCCTTCACTTTCCTTGGGGAGGATTCTCCTGTCAAAGCTGTTTATCTCCTATCTTTAAAAAATGAGTCAGGGAGCAGCCTCAGAGGGTGGGGTGGGCTTGTGCTGTGGGTTTGCTTTTCTGCCTGAAACACCAAGATTGGGCCAGTGCCTCTCACAGAGCACAGGAACACGGATCCAAGATAAGACTCCAGCACTACCATGCCCCTGCTCCCGTGGCTGAGGATGGCTAGCACACAGCGAGGCTGTTAAATGCTGGAATTAGAGGCATTTCTCTTGCTTTGACTCAGCTAACAACGTCATATTAAATCCAGAATGGCAAATTGAAGATGGATCAAAGCATTATGACAGCTGCCAGCCTTTGATATAATGCTTCTGTTGGAAAAAAGTGGTGGAAGAAGCACAGCTGGTAGATTGGTGGATAATGGATTTAAAATTGCACGTACTGCCAGACCTAAAGAGGCTGGGATTTTTGCTGAGAACTCTTGCCCTCTTTCTTTAGATCACAGTGTGTTGATGCTCCAGGGAAAATGTGTTTTCATGAGCAGTTTCCCGGCTGCATCGAAGCGCTTGTGAACTGGAGATATTTAACAGGACCTTGAACTGACAAAAAGAACCCTTCAAGACTATTTTCCCCCCTTTTACTGTAGCCTGAAGTCAGCAAAACATTTTGAGACAAGAAAATTGCTGTTGCTCACAATTTTCTGGCACATGCTGCCTGCGTGTTAGAGCTGGGCTGTTTCAGACCAGGCCGTGCCGTGGTGGTGGTGGCTGCTGCTCTTATCACAGATTTGTCCTCCAGAAATGTCTCGGATCTTCAGCTGGGTTTGGGGAAGGTCTTGTGGGCTGGGAAAAACAGATCAGGCAAGATCCATCTGACAGCCTCTGGAGCCAGGCTGGGAGAGCTGGGATTGCTCAGACCGGAGAACAGAAGGCTCCTGGGAGAACTTTGAAGCCCTTCCAGAGCCTAAGGGGACTCCAGGAGAGATTTAGAGGACTTTGGACAAGGGCCTGGCCTGACAGGACAAGGACAGTGGCTTCAAACTGGAAGAGGGTAGGTTTAAGTCAATATCAGAAGTTTTTTAGGATGAGGGTGGTGAGGCCCAGAGAAGTGGTGGCTGCCCCATCATTCAAGGCCAGGTTGGAGTAACCTGATCTCATTGAAGATGTCCCTGCTCATTGAAAGGGAGTTGGACCCTACGACCTTTAAAGGTCCCCTCTGTCCCAAATCATTCTGTGATTCAATGGGTCTCTGTCTAAACATGGCTCGCTTTATTACCATCAGAGAGAAACAGACACTTACAGAGGCCTAAAAATCTCTTTCAAATGCCTCTTTTAGATGAGATAAATCATGCTCTGGACTCCTGATGGTGTTAACTGGCTCTCTGCTAACCACAGAAGGAACATGGGGCAATTCAATAGAAGACACTTCTGTACCCAAGATCAGTGCCAGCAGCTGGATGCCGTGGATGCTCGTGCAGGATTTCACTGCCAAACATAACTTGTGTCCAGAGAGGTAGAAATGACTGACTTCTGAGGGAGGCAGCTTTTCCAGTTAAACCATTCAAGCTTGATCATCAACAAGAAGCCTCCTTGCTGCTGATCCTGGCAGCTCCAGCCCTCCCCTGTGTGCCGCAGAGCAGGCAGAGCTCAGCTGTCTGTCAGGGCTGAACAGGGCGCTCCAGCAGCAGAGTTCAGCTGAAAAATGGTCACCCTGTGCTCTTTCTCTCAACCCACCTGACCTGCGAGTCAGAACCTGTGTGTGAGCAGCCCAACACCCCATGGAAGAGAGGTGAGGCCAGCAGGGACAGCTCTGCTGATCTGTGTGTGAGCAGGGTGTAAAAAAGCTGTGATCTCAGCCTCTGCTCACCGGGGCTTGGTCTGCCTTGTCTCCAGGACTGGATTATCTCAGTGAGGCTTTTTTGTTTTGTTTTTTTTCCTTTTTAAAAAATGATTATTTATTTTGTTACTTCTGGGTTTTTTTTCCTGGTTTTCTCCCAATTAACAGCGCCGTGTTTTCTCCAGGTAATAAATACCTTGATGTGACCTCACCTCTCCCACCTCCTTCTCACACAGAGAAATAATTTCTCTCTGTGGGAGCAGGGACTGGGCAGTGGAGTCGCTGCAGTGCAGCAGACACTCCCAAATCACCAGATTTACATTGCACGGGCAAAATTGCAGTGGTGAAAGAGGGGAAAAGGGGCTCTGCAGAAGATCAGCCTTGCTCAGACTCTGTCTCTCAGTGCTTCCACACCAAATGCCACCATCTGGACAGAAACTGGTCCCTGAAATGCACGGAGTCCATCTGCAACATTTAGGAAACAGCACCACTCCCTCTCCTTGGAGAAGCATGTCGAAGGTGGTGAGGTGCTTGGGGACAATGACAAATCACCTGAGATCACAGATCCTATCAGATTTTGGCTCTCTGGGGGCTCAGAGGAAAAGGGAAATGCCAGGAGGAGACTGAGGACATTTCCTACACAAACACAGGAGCCTTGATTCGGTTGCCCAGACATCACCCCCTGCCACTGGAGCTGTTCAAGGACATGGGTTAGTGGTGGATCTGTCCCTGATAGGTTTTTTGAACATCAATTATTCCACAGTTTGGTGATTCTAAGCCCCAGAGAAGCCCACCTGGCTGTGACCTGTCCTATCTCCCAGCTCCACGGGGAGCTCTCCAGTACCCTGGGGTATTTCAGATCCAATGAGTCCCCCCAGTTCCAGGAGGGAATTCAGCTCAGGATAAGTCACCTACAGCACAGAGGTCACCTCAGATGTCTCCACAGGCACTGCTTTTGTCCAGTAAAACACCAGCAACCTCAGCATCCTGGGATGGGGCAGGACACACCTCTGCATCTCAGTGTACTTTCTCCTCTGTGACCTCAGTTCCAGTGGAAGTCACCCTTAGATGAATCCGTCCAAAACATGAACTATTGGGACACTTTATTTCTTCATTTTTTATGTGTGTTTTAAAACAGCCTTGAGCACTGTCCATTTATAGAGAGAAAAGTGCCTTGAGCACAAGGTACCGTCTCTAGTGGTGCTATCCACAATAAATAGCCTGCATTAATCAGAGATGAAACACAAGGTCACCTCTTTGTTCTGACTTCTTCTTAATCTGGCTTCACGCCACACTCTGTTGCTTTTTTCTTTAAAAAAAA
>VZTA01028949.1:27784-45993 GCA_013398855.1 Mohoua ochrocephala
AAGAAAGAAAGAAAGAAAGAAAGAAAGAAAGAAAGAAAGAAAGAAAGAAAGAAAGAAAGAAAGAAAGAAAAGAAAGAAAGAAAAGAGATGCTTGGGTTGCTATGGCGCTCACTTGTGTTCTGCTTTGTCTCTTCCAGCCCAGCCCAGGAGAAGGAATCGTGCAGAGAGGAATTTCTGCAGTGGTACCTCCATCTCCACGGCCTCACCAGGAACGTTTAAAATCCTAAAATTCCAAAATGGTTTGGGTTGGAAGAGACCTTAAAGAGAGAGATCTTGTTCCAACCCCCTGCCATGGGCAGGGACACCTTCCACTACCCCAGGCTGCTCCAAGCCCCATCCAACCTGGCATTTTCTTATCCCTGTGGGGATACCTGTGTGCACAGTGTGTCTTTGGTGCCTCAGGTAGATGGATATGTAGACATGTAAATAAGGGAGGAGGCAGCTCCAAAAGTGCACAGAACTCTTTGTTTTACTGGAGCATGGGCTGGAAGAACACAAAAAGGACGGAGTGAGCATTTCCTGTGCTAGATCTTACTCTAGTCCCGTGTATTCTTTAAATCAGAGCTAATTCCCCAACCAAATTCCCCCGTGGTGCACACCACAGTGATTTGGAATTAACGCCGTGGGTGTTCAGGGAGTGTTTTAGGTGAATGCTGACATGAATCAGAGCAGCAGGACTCGCTGGGGTTATAATGGAGCAGAACTGTGTCAGTGGAGAGTAACTATGAGAGTGACATTTGCCTCTGGTGGGGACTTCCAGCTCCTGTTACAGTCTGTGCAGATTCATTTCACACTGGGAATGGTCCCAGGCACTGTCCAAGAGTCTCACTGCCCTACCAGCACTCAGGCACCTCCTGTCCTTTAGGATCTCCTCAGGTATTCCTTGGCTGCTTCCTCTGGAAGTGAATGAAATACAGACTACAAATAATGAAGATTCTGGGTCCTATCTATTTCATTTCACACCATCTATCCCTTCACAAGAAGGGATTTCTTCTCTCTTTTTAGTTACTTTACCCCTGTTGTTTCCATTGAGGACAGATTTTTTTAAATCTTTTTTTTCCTCTACGTACTTTTCCCCCCCGTAGAATTTCTGCATAAAATAAACATTGCAGTGTTCAACTTGGCAAAGTGAATTTTGTAGTGACAGTCTGATTTGGGAGCTGCTTCCCCCTAAAAGGATGATAATGATATCCTCAGCAGCTTTCTCCTCCCACTTATGCCACCCTGGATCCAAAAGGAGCTCCACGGGAAACAACAGGTGTGATTCATCACACTGGACTAAAATAAAAGGGAAGTGAGACCCCAGGGAAATAATCCAGGTGGATTTCAGCAGGTTCAGGGGTAAATAAAGGGGGAATTCATCTCACCTGTGCCTGGGGAAGATGTCAGTGAGGGCACAGGTGAGTTGTGGCCTCACAGTGCCTGTTCCTCTCCCTTTTGCTGACTGAGTGAGAAAAAGACTCATTTCTACATCACGGACATCCCACATGAGCTGGGATGGACCCTCCTGTCCAGCACCAGAGGATGTGTCCTCATTGTACCTTCAGCAGCTGTTGGAGTTTGTCATTCACAGGGCAAGACCACCTCCAAAAATAACACAAGATGGTGTTAAAGTGACTGATTTCAGTTTATTCTACCCATAAGGGACAAAAAGAAAGAGGAAATCAAGGCACTTGGGGTTGGAACCAAGACTTTTTGAATGAAGACTGCAAGATTTGCACTTCAAATTTATTTAGGGTTTTATTTCAACATTAACCAGACTCTCCTGGCCAAGGCTTGAATTAAGACAGGGCTAAATTACAGAGTGACCACGGATTAAAAAGAAGACCTTGAATTTTCTGATCAAACTCTAGAAAGCAGCAAGCACTTGACAGAAGAGCTGACTGATGGAACTCATTAGTTCTGTAAACTCTCAAGGGATGAAAGCTATTAATAGCAAAAGTTAATTTATTATGACATTCCTGACGTTGCCCATTTTTGCAGGGTGGTTTTTTTTTTTTCCATCTTGAAAATCATTCTTGGTTCCAAAGTCTGGATCAATATTCATTAAAAGTGATAAAAGTTTAGAAGATAGAAGTGATGAAAGTTTAGACGACTAACATCAAAATGAAATTTCTTTTTCCAACAAGCTCACGAACATTTTTTAAAATCTGTGTTTTCTTTCACTTTTTTCCTCCCTTTGAAATGAAGTTCATTTGTGCTACGATGCAGTGACAGATTTCCTGTGAACTCTTGGCAGACAGAGCTGCTGCAGCCACGGGAGTGAAAGGATTTTAGGTTTTGTTTTCTCCCCGCTGAAGTGGCTGAGAGTGAAATCCACCCTTTGTGGCAGCAGGAATGGTTCTGCCTCCAGCCTGGAACGATTTGGGTTTGGTCTGGTTCAGCCACAAAGTGGTGCCTGAGAGTGGAAAGGGCTGACAAAAAGCTGGTTTAGAAGATTCCTAGTTCTTATCTCACAGCGTCCACGTTTCTGATCTCTCACATGTGGTAAGAACGAGGACTGGAGGAAAATATCTGAGATCTCATCCAGGGGTTCACTTTTGGCAAAGGAGAACTTTCCATCATCAGGGCACAGTTTTCTGCAAGAGCAAACGTTGCTGGGGGCTGGTTAAAACCCTGGCATGAACTTCCTGGTCTCCATAACTCTCACCCAGGCTGCCCCCAGCCTCAGGGACACAGAAGTGCTCTTGGGCTGCTTAAAAATCCACCACTGCTACACCCTCTGCCAGGAACAGCACAAAAACCAGTGTGGAAAAAAATGTTATTTCAATTAATGCCTCTTTCATCACTACCACGGGATCATGGGATGGTTTGGGTTGGGAGGGACCTCAAAGATCATCCACTTCCACCCCCCTGCCATTGGCAGGGACACCTTGGACTCCAACCTGGCCTTGGACTTCTCGGGGTAGGTTAATAGAGTCTGAAAAAACGGATGAATTATATAGAGGTATTTGATCATATATTCCTGATCAATAGAGAAAGGAAGAAAAATCTGGGAAAAGCTGTAGTACTGGGACGTGAGGGTCCTGGATTTTTCCATCTGAGAGCTGGGCGCTTGCTGAAAGCTCCTGACTGTTGCTGTGGAATTAGACTGGTATGAAATGGCCACGAGTCAGTTAAACTCACTGATTTCCCCAAAAAGCCACAAATAAAATGTGCATCTGTGAAAAAGGCAGGAGAGAGGTTTTTAACTTTGCTGTGTCTGACTCTAAAACACCGCTGCCTGTGCATTTACTAATTCATGTCAAACCTTGAATAATTCCCTTTTAATTTGATGCTGAGCACTAATGTGAGCAGCTAATTTTTCTTTACTTACAGTGAATTTGTGCTGGAAAAACACGAGCCCGTAATGACTCTTGATCCAAGCTGTGCATGAATTAGCTCATAAACCACAACCGAAGACTGGAGATAAATCATGTTTGGCATCATGTGAAGCCCTGCTTTGTTTACCTTCTTCTTCTTCATGAAGGAGGCAGAGAAATTTCCCCAAAACTGCAAAATCTCTTCTGCAACGTGTGAAAAAATGGTAAAAATTCTCTGGTGAGCCAGGGGATTTCATATGTAAAAGGTATTAAAGGGTATTAAAAAAGGGTATTAAAACCACTTCCAACTTCTCTGCCATGGGCAGGGACACCTTCCACTATCCCAGGTGGCTCCAAGCCCCATCCAGCCTGGCCTTGAACACTTCCAGGGATCCAGGGGCAGCCACAGCTTCTCTGGGCACCCTGTGCCAGGGCCTCCTCACCCTCAGAGGGAACAATTCCTTCCCAGTATCCCATCTAAACTTGCCCTCTGCCAATTTAAAGCCATTCCCTCTCATTCTGCCACCACCTGCCCTTGCCAAAAGTTCCTTTCTGGGATTCTTGTCACCTCTTTAGGTGCTGAAAGGCAGCAGGGAGGTCTCTCCAGAGTCTTAGCCTGTCCAGGCTGAACAATTCTCCCACCCTTCCCTCACAGGAGAGGTTTTCCATGTGTGCAAGCTCTGGTTGGGCAGACAGGAGCCACCCCCCACCCACCCATCGCTCACAGGGCTGATGTACCCCAGGATTGCTGGGGGTGGGAGCACTGGCTGCTCCCATCTCCACCTCCTCAGCAGGCACTGCCTTCCAACCTCCCCACCAGCCACGTGCCTGCTCCAGGGGTTACGGCACATCCCAGTCCCACAGCTGAGTCAGGAAAGGCTCGGAGTTGCTTTTGATGGACTTTTCTTCCTTCAGCTCTCCAGCCAAAACCAGCAGTTGTACAGTGGAAAGCTGCACTGTGATGTGGGAATGTTTTCCTTGGCACTTTGGGTGCATTACAATTATTTTATAGCTTTTGCTGCATCTTTTTTTTTTTAAACCCCTCTCAGCTTAATCCTCCCAGGAAACAGGGGATGTAGAAAACACACACGTGCATGGGGACTCCTCATCCTGGTTGTCCTCCTCAATGAGGTGAGTCCTGATGGAGAGATGTGAGCTCCACCTGCCCTTGGAGAGGGGCAGGAATGAAGGTGTTGGTACCTGCTCCTGCAGCAGATTTGAGATTTCTCCTTAGCTTGGGACAGAGGTGGGCCAGGAATCGAGTGGTGTTGTCATAAAGCAAGAAGACATTTGGGAAACCCCCACCTTCTGAAAGCCTGTTTCGAATCCCACACACCACATGCTCCCTGTATGGCAACAGCTGCACGTTTGGACTGGTCTCTGCAGGGTCTGAGGTGAGCCTTCCACGTGGTTCTGGATGCAGATGTTAATCTGGTCCTGGCAAACAAAACACTCTCCTTTCAGCAGTGACACAGATGGGATGTGTGTGCCTGCTCCAGGGGGGCACACACTGCCGTGCCAGTGAAAGCGTCTGTGAGCGGTAACACAGCCGAGCTGAGGCAGTTTGGTTGCTCAGGCTGTTGATTCATCCACGAACAAGTGACAAATAACACCACCCCAAAAGGATGCTGATGTGTGAGTGACAGGGAGAAGAAGCACGTGATCCTGACTGAGGTCTGATGCGTTTGGTTTCTCACTGACTCTGCCTGCCCAGCGCTCCAGCCTCCTTCTGCAGCTGCCACTGCCGCCATCGTTTCGCAAGGAGCCCGTCCCCTGTGAGCCACAAACGCCTCGTGGCTGGGAGCTCCTCTCGCTGCAGAACGTGTGGGAAGGGCTGATTTATTGGAGGGAGTCACACGATGAGCTGTGGGGCTGCACAAGCCCGTGGCTTCCCTCCCAGTCCCTGGGAGCACGGCGAGTTGGAGAGGCTGCAGTTTGGATCTGTTTGGTTTTACATCCCTGCCTTCATGAGTTCAGCAGCAGAGGGAACTGCATGGTTCCTAAAGATTTATGATGTTGGCAGCTTTGAGAAAATGTTTGTATGCAGCTTTTTCTCTTTTTTTTTTTTTTTTTGCTTTGCACGCAACTTCCCAGTGCTTGTCAGTGCTGAGCAAAGCAAATACGTGCTCATATTGAAAGCCCGTGCACAACAAGAAGGGGAAAACCATGAGGATGAGAGAGGCAGCTGCTGTTAACAAGGTGAAGGTGAGCCTGGAGCACAGCACAAATGTGGAGGAATACTTCTGGGCACAGATTTTTACCAGTGAGTTTGTAAAACACGCAAAATGAGCAGTTTTAATAAAAGGAGAAAATGCAGATCAGCAAAGCCGTAACAAAACCTTCAAGGAAATTAATGGATGCTTGTGTTGAGCTACTTTGTGCAGACAATTCACCTTCATGCACAGGACGTAGCTCAGGACCAGTGAAAACATCACTCTCCTACTCCAACCCCAGGACTATTTTCCTTCTAGTGGGAGGTGTCCCTGCCCGTGGCAGGGGGCTGGAATGAGATGATCTTTAAGGTCCCTTCCAACCCAAACCATTCTGGGATTCGATGGATCTGTGATATTTGCAGAAGATCCGTCAGAAGTAATTCAAAGAAGTTCATATACACTCAAAAACACACAAGCATCTGTAAGGGTATTTATACAGTCAGTTGAGTCTGATGTATTTTCAACAGGAATCCATGGGCACACCGGGTTTCAGATGTGGATTGAGTTGTGCACCTCTCAGTTTGTTACGGGGTTTGATGCATTTTGGTGTTGTACATTGCAAAAAGAGCCCACACCATGTTAGCTGCCCTGTGGACAGGCACTGAGAGTAGTCTGCACCCCCAAGGGGTAATTCTAAATGATTCTGTGATTTGCCTGTGGGTTTTTTCCCCCCAAAAGCTTATACAACCCTTTTGTTAAAGCAAGGCTGCTCTAGACTTGATGACCTTTCTGAAGTACCTGAGCACAGGTACAGCTCAGGGCTCTGACCAACCTGACCTGGCTGAAGATGTCCCTGCTCAGTGCAGGGATCAGATCACCTTTAAAGGTCCCTTCCAACCCAAATTATCCTGTGATTCACAGAACTGATGCCAATCCCTGCCCGGCTGCTGGACAAGGAGACTTGCAGGAGACACAGAGCCATGGCAACCTCAGACCTCCCCAGCGAGCAGCTGGGCTGCCCTTGTGGCCTGCAGTGCTTTGCTGCACACAGAGTCAGCTTTTCTGCCGTGCTGGGGAGCAGCAATCCCCGTTCCCGACGTCGGAGGGGATCCCTGGTGTGCCAGGATCCCTGGGCTGTCACGGCTGCTGATCCCCTGGCCTCTGGCTGAACTGCTGGGCTCAAAGTCAGCAACCAGCAAAGGTCAGAATGAGTCAACCACTAAATCCCGGGAAAGCCAGCTGAGGGACACGCAGAGTTCCTACTGTGGAAGTGCACTTTTAGGCTGGCTGTGGCTGGCCAGGGTTGGGATGAGCCATGTTAACCACTATTCCCCGCTCATTAGCACCGTGCCAGTAATGAACACAACCCTGCTGGACCCTGAGGCCACCCCCCTGCAGGGTGCTGCTGCTGCTCCCCGTGACCTCGCCAGCAGCGTTGCAATTTGTCATTTCCCCACCTCAGCAGGCTGAATCACTCGTTTGGCACATGCCAATCAGCAGAGTGCAATTAATGGGGTCAGCCTTTGACACGAGCCCTTGCAGCCTGGGAGGGCAGGGGGGGAGATGTGTCAGGAGGGTCGTTTCACAGCCTTTGGACAGTGCTGAGCACACTCAGCCTTTGTGGAGGCTCCTCAGCATCTGGGAAACTCATCAAAGCTTGAGGAGTTCTGTAAAGCTTTCCCCCTCATAGCTCAAGGTCACTTATAGCGCTGCTCTGTGGTAATTAACCAACCAGAAGGATTTTCTTTCTCCTACACTAATTAGCAAGTGGAGGAATTTAGGAAACCATTGTACAATCCAACAGGATTATCCAGGTAATCCAGGTTTTTGTTTCAACTACATATTTTACCATCAGTAAATTTATAGATATTATCTCTTCTCCAAAAGTTTCTCCTGAGATGCTTCTTCCAGCTCGGGGAAGACATACACGAGAGAAGGAATATAGTGAATTATCCATGAAAATGTGAAGGATTTATGTGAAACCTTCCCACTCATGAACCTGCAATATCCTTCCCACATAGGGATACTCAGTACTCAGAGGACTGTAATCCCAAAATTGCTTTTTGTCTCTCCATGGACTCAGAGAAGAGTCTTGTGGTGGCTGTCTGCAGGAGTAGGTACCAATGGAACAATGAGTCTGACCAGAGACCAGGGTGGTCAGAGTATGGCTCTGTCCCTTCACAACTCCTCCCTGCCCAGCCTTCTGTTCCACATCGTCCTGACCGACTCCATCTCGACATTCAAAGCACATTTTCCACCCCAGACCCATTTGCTGGAGCACACGACCTTCTCTCACTGCAGAGCACCTCCCCAGGGGTGTGATGCCCTGCTGGCAGCTGGAGCTGGGTACCCCACACCCCGTGCTCAGGCCCCAATCCCCTGCCTGCCCTGTGCCAGTCTGATGGCACCCAAACCCAATCCCAAACTGACATCCCTGCATCCAAGAAACTGCAGCACAGCTGTCTCCACTGCAAGCTGGAACTGGGGGTTTATTGCAAAGGAGGAGGGGGAAAAAAGATTTAAATAGTGTCAGAGGGAAGCAATTAGCCCAGATCCAAAGTCAGCTGCCCCACGCCAGTTGGCACACGCGTGGTCTGCGCTGCTCAGCACTGCAAACATTTTCCTGGAAGAGCTTTGGAGAGTCCTGTTTCAAGCACTTGAGTGCTCGTAGTCGATCATTTCCATAATGACTCACTGAACACAAGAAGCTTTGTTTCCCTCCTACACAATAAGCTATAAATCCAGAGTAATTCGATCAATTTTCTTTGAACGCACAGGAGGCCAGGCACACACGTGTGCATGAGCACACACAGATACACACACGTGCACAGATGCTGTCAGTCCAACAGATCCACAGTAATTTTCCTGGCATAGCTGAGCTGAGACTGTTCCTGCTGATCCAAAAGCTGCATCGGAATCACCCCAGACCTGTGCCACGAATGATTATTCTGTTGAAAGGGACACACGGCTTTAAAAGGCATCACAAAGTAAAGAGGAGAGTTTTCCCTAAAGAGATGTGACTTTATTCATCTTTGTGTTCCTGCCAGGACGCAGCAAAGGAAGAAGCTTCTTCTGAAGAGAGGAGACATGAGCATGTTTCCAAAACCCCTGAGGTGCACATGAAAAAAAGGCAGCACCAAACCTTGATCATGCTCATTCTTCCCTTGTGATAGAGGCATGACTGACAATATCACTACTAGGATGACGGGATAATCCAGGTGTTAAGGCACCTCAGGAAGTCTCCAGTCCAAATCCCCTACTCACAGCAGGCTCAGGATGTTGCTCAGGGCTTTATCCAGTTGGGTCTTGAAAAACCTCTAGAGATGGAGATTGCACACCCTCCCTGGGAAACCTTTCCCACTGCTCGGCTGTCTTCATGAGGAAAACCTTTCTCCTTGTATCTTATCAGGCCCTTTTTTATTTACAGTTCATGCCTGCTGTCCTCTTGCCTCAAACCACTGTGAAGGGCTTGGGTCTGTCAGCTACCTCAGAGGTACTGGCAGGTTGTTGTTAGCTCCATCCAAAATCCTTTCTTCATTCTGAAACTGCTCCTCTTGCATCTCTGCACACGGAGAGTGCTCCAGACCTGAGCATCTCGGTGTCCCCGTGGCTGACCCTGCTTTAGTTCATGATTATCTTCAGTACTGGGGTCACCAAACTGGGCACAGCACCTGGCTGCGGTCTAAGGAGGGCAAAGGAGAAGGGAATAATCACTTCCCTAAAACCAGACTGATGTTAGCCACCTTTGCTGCCAGGTCACCATGGCTGGTTTGGGTTCCTTTCAGCATCCAGGAGCGCCCCAGGTGCTTTTCCACACTGCTGCTCCTCAGCCAAGTCCTCACCTTCAGGAGAGGGCACACGTGGCCAAGGGGCTCCCCTTTGCTGCCCAAGACATCTGGGGAACATCTCAGTAGCTCTGCTCACAGGTATCCTGGATAATCATCGAATCACTAATTCACTGTTAAAAGACAGGATGAACATCACTCAGTGCAAATTCAGAAATGTTTTTGTTTTCTTGACACGAGGGTGCGTGGCTCACCTCCAGTTCTGCCAGCATTTTTATCAAGGGCTACCCAGGGAAAGTGGAAGCTCTTGCTTATCTGTTTTGCTCCCAGGTATTTTTCTCCTGGAATGATTCCCAAAGAGCTAAATGGAAATGAATCCATCTCTGAGCAGCCTCGTTCCTCGGGATGGCATCAGCAGCTCCTTTGGCTGGTGTTTCCAGGAAAAAAGGTGAGCATTTTGTCATCCCAGCTTGGATGTGCCAAATGCTGTTGGTGACAGATGTCAGCTCTCCACCTGTGGGACCAGACAGGACAGCAGAGACAGGAGCAGCACCACTGCTGCCAGGCAAGCGAACTGTGAACTTCTTCCAAAGTCCTGTGGGTGAGCACTTGCAGAGTTGAAAAGGTTACTTTTATTTCCTTCAAGCTGCACAATTTCCTCGGGTAGGTGCCAGGTGCAGGGAGAGATCAGCCACCTGACCTGCTGAGACACAGCCCAAATTTCAGTGTCCTCACCCATTCATTGCTCTCAAATATTCAGTGAATATTTACTGGAAGTGAAATCAGGGCACTGCAGCAACAGCCCCAAAACACTGGCACAAAGTCGGTGCCCTGGCACTGATGTGGTTCACTGAGGTAAACTCCAAGCTCTAAAGGACCCCAGAGTTAACCATTAGTTCACTGCTTCAGCTGCCACATTTCTTCTCCACTCAGACCTGCTCCATGTCTGGATTTCTGCTGCGCTCCTGGCAGCCACAATAACCTGCAATTTCTGACAGTATCTGCTGCACTGCAAATCCCTTTTCCATCCCAGCATGGCCCAGAGCCAGAGCAAACACAGAGATACTCACTGGACAGATTTCTAACCTGCAGATGTGTCCCTCCCTTCAAACACAAGATGCCAGGGGCTGTGCCTCGCTGCTGTGATGAATAAAAGCACTGGCCTGGTCCTCTCTCATCAGGCACTCAAACCTCTCTCCTGCCTCTGTTATCTCTTTGAGGCACATGAATCCAAATGAGTTAGGAGAGGGAGAAGTTACAAAATGTTGTTTATTTAAATTTGTTGTTCATTGCCAGCAAGCTCAATGTTGAATATGACTGAGCTGTTAGGACACGGTGCCTCCACAAGCAGGGGATTTACAACAGCGTCTTCCAAGAGCTTTTCCAGCCCCTGAGAGCTAGAGCAACATAAATCTGGAGGTTTAAATCGAGCTTGTGCTGAAAAGTCTTATAAAACATCTGAAGAAAATTCAGGATAAGCTTGATAAAAGTGGAAAGAGCAAATTACTCCAGCTCTGTTGAGATATAGGTGATGGAGAATATCTCACACAACTTTTTTTCTTCCTGCTGCGGCAAAGCCCAGTGGAGAGAGCGCAGAGGGACAGGGATCCTGTGTCAGACCATGAGCTGAGAAGGGAGGCAATCCTTCTTGCATTTAAATGCCCCCTTGGCAGGATTTTATCACGAGGTTGTTCTTCTTCTTGGCTCATTACCAAACAGCATTTCCTTCCCTGATCTTAGATACAAGACCACTCTCAAGACAGGTGTCCTCTTCCTTTCCACAGTAAAGAAAATGATGCCTGGTTTTATTGAAACCAACCCAGAGTAGTGTTTATTATTGAAAATATACAGTATTTTTGAACATCACATAAAAAGCCTGGTAGATACAACTGCTCTAGTTCAAAATGCTCAATAGATACCTTTGTGCAGCACGTAGCATTATCCTCGGAACGCAAACATCCTCTTCTCACCATTGTTATTTTTTACAGTGCTTCCCTTTTGTGTTTTTTAAACCCAGAAAAGTTGTCCTTCCCCACCCCGATCCTCTGAGCTGAAAAAAACCACTTTCCAAAGGCTTTTCCACTTACACTGCGCTGGAAGCGTGGGGCTAAGGGGAATGAGGGTTATTCTGTAGAGCTACTTAGAGCTCGTCCTGTCCTTTGAAAATCTGTGTAAGAGCAGGGCACGGTGCTTGCCAGGCAGAGTGCCCTGCGTGGAACAGTCCAGCGATGCCCTGACAATTCCCAGTCTGTCCAAGGCAGAAATGGGGAAGGCAGATAAATTCAGGCTTCTCACACCACCTTTCAGACGCTCTTTCCCTTGCTGCCACGAGTTCTCAAACGACAGTTTTGCAGAGAGGAAACTTTTTACAAAGAAAACAAGAAAGGGACGGGCTATTATACACCAAACTGCTGAAATCATTGGGAATCAATGTACAGGGTGAGATGGGCAGTGTGTTAAAAACAGTCTTTGTTCACCGCAATACGAAAGGGGGGAAAAAACCAAAAAAAAAAAAAGAAAGAAAGGAGAAAAAAATTGATTATTCCTGCCAGTGTGCTGTTTTAGACTTTGCATTGTGAACTTCCACAGGACGCAGTCAGGGTTGAACCTGTTCCTTCTTTGAATCCGTTTCACCACCACCGGCTCCGAGAGGCTTTTTCCTGGTTGTCCCAAAGCAGCATCACGGATGTGGGAGACGAGAGTCCGCCGAAACACGATGGGCCCCTCACCGAAAAGAGGTCAGCGAGGACAGAGGAGGGCAGTTTGCAGAGAGGGGCTTTGGGGTGGGAGTGAAGACAGAAGGACTCTGAAGGCCACGGCGTGGTGGTGGTGGGCGGTGTCCGTGCGCGGCGGTCACACGGCCGCGGTCTGTTTGATGCTGTGGAAGCTGATGCGCGTGGGGGACGTGGGGATGGACATGGCGCGGGCCACGCGCACCCGCAGCGAGTGGTGGTCCTGCCAGCGGTGCCACCTCTTCCTGGCAGCAGAGCGGACCTGGGGAAGAGCAGAGGGGAGAATGTGAGGGCAGAATTTCAGGTGTCCTCTGTAAAGGGACGCTGGAGAGTGCTGAGAGGAGTCGTGACATTGTCACGGCACTGAAACACGCGGGGGTTGATTCAGCTGCCTGAACAGGAGCTTCTAATTCACTGCTGTTCTCCTGGGTACTTGGCTCTGGGAAGAAATGTGGCTTTTACACATCTCGTGTCTCATTTTTGATATCTTAAATACCCCAGGGCATTTCAAACAGGCCTAAACACACGTAACTGAATCAAGCCCTCAGGACGGATGGGCCTGATGGACGGTGCATCCAAGGTCTGTCCAAGACCCGATGGAATTCTTGGAGAGCCCCATGCCAGGGGTACAGCTGCCCCTGCTGCCCTCGTGTGTGAAGAACCACCGGTGATGTAACCAAGCACTGGTTCTGCAACACAGGCACACCTGACTGACCCAGCCCCTGTGAGCACCACGTGCGGGCACTGGGAGCTGCTCCACACCAAGCAGTGTCATCCTCAAGCAGTGCTGACAAACAGGTCAGATGAACCTTGAATTTAAGCACATTTTTTTTTGCGTGGAGCACAGAGAGAGCCCAGGAACTCCAGCTCAAATATATATGTATACAAGCAAGAGAAAAACAGGAGAAAGGAACCCTAAACCTCACACACAGTGGGAGGGAAGGCTTGAGATACTCCTAAAATAGACCATAAACAATTCCTGCCAAATCCCTGGCAGCGAAGACTCAAAGTCAGAACCCAGGACGAAGCATTTGGACCAATTTCTGGATATTCTTGTTGATCTCCACTTTCTGTAGAGAGAAAAGCAATTCAGACCCCTAACCCAGGGAGATAAATAAGCCTACAAAATGAGGTGAGATGAATCTGGGCCCAGCCTCCTGGAGAGTCAAAAGCCTGATGTATTCATGACACTTGGAAAGGATGCCGACGTTCTGCTGCCAACCTGAAATCTGGTGAACTTTGAAAGAAGCTTTGTTACATAAAACTTCCGTATCAAGCCAGGGCCTCCTTTGCCAAAACCACATTTTTTAGAAGGTGGGGTTATAAATAATGTAATATAGACATTGAACCTCAACTGCTGACCTATAGATCTCTTCCTGACCAGGAGGGAACCGGTCAGTGCGGTCAAAGGGGATGATTCATCTCCTTCTAAAGCAGGTGTCCAACACAGGCCAGATATTTGTGGTCAGATGAAAAATGCCTATTTCCTTTAATTGGTTATAAAATGAGTCTAGACAACCAGCTCTATTTTAGACGTCTGGGTTATAAATTTAGCTAAGTTCAGACAATACTGATGTCTAACCCCTGAGTATTTTTTAGTCTTTAACGTACTTATTTTCACTTCACCCCTCAAAAGTAAAAAGGATTGCTCTTAGCCCAATTTTACCACGGACAAGGGGAACTTTGGGTATTATCAGCAGTGATGCTGCTGTGGAGAAGACCTCAAAGGGATCAGCTGCCATGGCAACTGCACATGGCTCGGGAGGAGCTTGCAGAGCCCGTGAGGGCCATGCTGGCACAGGTTCTCAGCTATCAGCACCTGGGTGAGGTCAATCGAAGCCACCCTGGGCGTGTCTCTCACCACCACTGGCACTGCAGGGAAGGTGGAGTCGAAAAAAAATTGCCCAAAGATGAACAGTCACTGCTTTTCTTCCTTTCTTTGAAAGTTTGGGGATTGCCTGCAGGGGCTCTGTGGCATCTACTCAAAAGGCGAGGAACACCCACAGTCTCCAACCCCACTTCAGACCAGCTCCAACATCTTAAGGGAGCTCAGATGAGTTGAAGAGCTGCAGGAGCGCAGGTGTTTCCAACCCAAACCGCACCCTGTCAGTCTGAGGCGCCCCAGATGAACAGGATGAAGGCCTGATGGTTAAAACACACAAGAGTTCACAAGGAGGACACAGAAAGGGGGAAACTGCTCTCCTTCTCTTGGCTGGTTTCAATCTTCCCATTTCTGGGTGGGCTTTCGGGGACTTGGACAGAGCCCTGGGCTGTAGCACTGCTACTGAGAAGCTGTGGTCTGGCAGCAAACAATCTCCTCTCACCACAGCTTTGTCCATGAAATACACTCCACTGCAGGCTTATGAGTACCAGCCTGGAAAACAGTTTTGCAGTTGCCTCTTCGGTGCCTCTTCTGGTGAATCCTGAACCTGGAAATGTGGCTTTTCTATCAGAGCCCTTCTAGAAGGCAGAGATTGGGCAAATCAGACCAGAGGATTTCTTTCTTTGGGTGTTTTCTCAGCTATCTGTGATCTGTGCTACTGCCAGGGTTGACACGGTGGTTTTAGGTCATAGCTTGGACTCAACGATCTCAGAGGTTTTTTCCAACCTAACTGATGCTGTGATGCTGTGATTTAAGAGAAGCAGCTGCAGATTTTAACAGTAAGGTGAGGAGAAAGCCACACTGGGTTTCTTTCTTTTGGTTTTGAATCGATGATTTGTTTCTATATAAATAGTAATGGTTTTTACACTTAGTAGGGGTCAGGCAGAACCTAATGAAACAAAGAGTATGAGGGAATAGGACCGGAGAAAGAGAAGAGAGAACACCCAATGAAAGGAGAATTAAAACTAAAAGAACTGCTGGGAAGAGCGTGATCATCATGCACGATTTGGAGATGAGAATGAGAATAATGTGGTTAAACAACAGTGCAGAGGATTTCTGGAAGAGCCTCTCATTCTGAAGCAGTAGCTACAACATCTCTCCACCAATTTCAGGACGGGGTTTGGTCAGGCTATAAAATGAGCTGAATGAGTTATATGAGATAGCAGAGACAGGATGGACTGACTCAATCACAAACTGCAGCAGCCTGGACTGCTGGCCATCCCCTTCTCACCAAACTGACCTCCCTGGCCCACTGAACCCTCCTGGGAAAACAGGAAAACACGGGAAAGCCGTGCCATGGTGTTGGACTTTTCTGGAAATTCACTATTTGCAAACCTACCACGGCTCCAGCTGGAGTGGCAGAGGGATCTTTGCTCCTGATTCTGGATGGGAGGGAGGATATAACCTACACCAAATCCATGTGCCAGAGTCCATGCAAGGGGGGAGGCACCGCCGCTGAAAGACTCACACCTAATCTTGGCCAGTTATCACAGAATCGCTGAATGGTTTGGGTTGGAAGAGACCTTAAAGACCATCTCAGCCCAACCCCCTGCCATGGGCAGGGACACCTTGCCCTGGACCAGGCTGCTCCGAGCCCCATCCAATCACTGGATCCATTATTTATGCTTCCAACACAGACAGTGGAGAAGGAGAGACAACCCCTCTCAGGATGGGACTTGGACATGTGGAATGGAACAGTCCTTGCTCCTCTGGGTACAAACCCAGCTTAACTGAGTGATGGGCACCTCAGACAAGTGGTTTAATTAACACACAGTGTCAGATCATCGTCGTGGGCAGTTGTCCCCTGAAGACCTGATATGCACAGGGATGTTGCCTCTTGAATGCTCCTTTCTCCCCAGATGCCGCCGAATGCCAAGATAATGTCAGAGAAAATTTTCCCCCTTTCTTCTGCACCGAAATTTTGGTGTTTTTTTTTCTGAGCAACCGGTGTGAAGAGATACTTACTCAGCCAGTGAAGCCAGATTAGATTTATCATTTGTGCTTCAAGCCAACCAAGTCAAAAAGAGCCACCTGGAGACAAAGACGTGAGTCTAAACGAGCAGCTGGCTTTTGTGATATGGTTTGAGACAGGATAAAAGAGCAGTAACAAAAATGCTGCCTTCTTGTACAGCTGGAGCCATTCCTAACAGACTGGGGCACATGGAAATGGGCTCTGCACTTTCAAGGGTGAGGGCAAAGCATGTCTTAATGACAGAATAATTAACTGCAATTAGTATGTGACCAGAGTGCAAGCAGAAAAGGTTAAGGTCCAGTTTATTCCTTGGACTTGAGCTCAGAAACAAAATGCTGGGTTAACTTCAGGCGAGAAAAGAAAAAACTGGCTGTGGCTGCTGTAATAACGTGTTAAAAAAAGACACCAAAAAAAGCTATCGCAGTGGAAGAGTAAAAGAAAACGAGAAAGCAAAAGAGGAACTTCAAACACGGCTGTTAATCTCTGTAAGAGCAGCCACCTCTATTTATTAAGCATTTCTAGAGTCAGGACCACGCCCCAAGGTCGGCATCAGCACGTTTATGACCCGAAATTGCCAGCACTGGCCTGTAACAGCCCAAGGGTGCTACAGGCTCTCATCAGTGGTTAGAGCTCAACAAAGAGTCTTGGGAACACAAATTGTCAGCCTCACCTCTGTGGAACTTTAGCTGCTCGAGAGGACCAAAATCATCCCTGCTCTGAGCACAGAGCTGGGTGCCCGTGCTGACCCTTGGTCTGTCTTTTCCTTGCAAACAGTTCCTCGTTCAGAATTACCCTTTTCAGCTCTTTCTGCTTTGTGTACTGTGAATAATCGCAGTTTCTGAGCACGTGGTCAAATCAGGTTTGCCAATGTATTTGTGCCTACAGAGTGTGGGCACTGCTTTGGAACAGCCAAGGAAAAGGATTTGGGTAATGGGATGAAAAGAAATCAGTGGGTGACGGTTTTTCCCTTCCGACTGCATCACCTAACCAGGGACTTGTCAAACTTTTAGATCACATCTGACCAAAAATATTGTTAAAAACCTCTCTTTCCCCTCCTCCACAGCAGAGCAACAAAAGAGAATGAAAGAGGTGGAGAGAAGGATGAAAACATTCGGAGAAGGGTTTTTTTTTTACAAAGTAGACATCAACTTTGTGCTGCTGTTACCTGTGCTAGACACGGGCTGCTGGCTAATTTCTTGCAGCCATCAATTAGAAATGAGCTGAAGGAAGAGCCTTGAGCAACGTTAGAAATCAGATTTTGGAAGAAATGTCATGTGTCATGAGCAGAGAGGAAGAAGTTTTGATCCACTTACGCAGAACAAAGGGGCCCATTCACCAGGGGATTCTTGACACAATAACACTAAAATAGAACGGTTCTGTAGGGGTCTGATAAGAAGAGCAGGAATAAATGAGCTGCCATGGTAATGGAAGCTGGAATTGGGACTATTAGGATGCCACCATCCTCTGTCCCCAGGGGACATCCCTCACCTGGAAGTGTTTACAAGTGAGGGCCAGAGGGACAGCAGGTCCTCTCTGGCTGTGAAATAATCACAGAATCACAGAATGGTTTGGGTTGGAAGGGACCTTAAAAATCATCTCATTCCACCCCCTGCCATGGGCAGGGACACCTTCCACCGTCCCAGGCTGCTCCAAGCCCCGTCCAACCTGGCCTTGGGCACTTCCAGGGATCCAGGGGCAGCCACAGCTTCTCTGGGCACCCTGTGCCAGGGCCTCCCCACCCTCACAGGGAAGGATTTCTTCCTAATATCTAATTTGTACATTCACGGTGTTCAGCAGTCTGTGACTGATTAAGTTCTTGCTTTGCTCAAATGCAACTTTTTATTCTCAGAAATCCTGATAAGAAGGTAAATTAATTAAATGAGTAAGATTTACACAGATCTCGATGGGCTTTAAAACAGACTGATTTTTTTTTCCTCTGAAAACAGGTTTCAGTGGCGAATTCAACAACTTCCACCTACATTTAAGCACGTTTGTGCTGCGTTTCAGATCCTCATGCTGCATCTGGAGGTGACTGGAGAATAACTTTGGACTTTAAACATCTTTGAACAGCGGTGCAGATTGTGGAAGGCTGACGGAAGATTGAATCGATGTTTTTGCAAGCTACAGATGAACAAGAGGGACTTTCAAGCGATGTCCAGACCAGCAAAATGGAACTTTAAATTTCAGGACGCTGGTCTCACTGTGCCTGACTCTGCAGTGAAATTCACTTCCATGAAGTTTCTGAAGTCCTGGCCTCTCCTTACCTTAGTGAGGCCTAAGGTATCGGCAACAGCTCATCAAAGAGAGACAACTAAAACAGATCACTTGGAATCTGCCCTCATTTGTGTGAATCACTGCCTATAAATGAAGCTGAAGGTGATAA
>VZTA01028952.1:0-16203 GCA_013398855.1 Mohoua ochrocephala
GCATCAGATGATGAGCCGGAAGGGTGGGCCAGGGTACCAAAGTGGTGGGCATCATCCCAAATGTAACTGCCCCTGTCCCCCCTCCCCCAATTGGCTGAATTTTGTGTAACCCCGCCCCGCTTCGGGACCCCCTTAAAACCCCCTGCCCAGAGGAAGTTCGGCCTCTTGGCACCTGGACTTCACCGAATAAAACACCTTTGGTCTTCACGATGCCTTGAGCCACCTCTCCTCTCCAGTGCACGCGTGGATTCACCAACACACGTGAGGCAGCTGGGTGCTGGACAGCACAGGCGGGCACTGGGAGCCGGCAGCGCTGCCAGAAGGGCACAAAAATCTCTGTGCAAGAGATTCTTTGAACAGGCCACTCCCAGCCTGCCTGCTGACCCCACGGAGACACACGAAAAAACAAGACTCATCCACCCAACCATGAGCGCTTGCTCATAACACCCGTTTGGAAAAGCCAGAAAAGCATCCTCAGACCAAAGCGCGATTTTGCTCTCAAAACCAGCAAAAAGTTTGGCAGGAGGTGTAGCTGCTCCGGTGATGTGGCAGGAAAGAAGTGCTGCAACTGAGGAGTCAAAAAGAAATGTATTCCCAGGGACTTTAGCCAAGCTAAGGAAGCTTGCTTCTATTTTAAAATATCAGTTTGCTTTTCCAAGCCACCTGCAAAATTCTCCGGATGAATCCTGGCCCTCAAACACCCACAAAAATGTTCAGTTTGGGTATTTAGTAAGGCCAGATCCTTCTTCCAGGATGGAGAAAGATGCTGCAGTGGGGGCTGGAGGCGTCCTGTTGCAGAGCTCAGACCATCAATGCAGGGACACGGTACAGGACACCCAGCACAGTCCAACCCCCACTGCAGGTGCTTCGTGTCCTTTTTAGGAGCATATTTGGACACTTTTGATTTAATTCACTTCCACTGGTGATGCAAACACAGCTGGCAGGCAGCCAGCCAAGGGCATGCTCTCTCACAGACCAGGGAAAAGAGCAGCGCCCTGGGGCTCTCCCTCCTTGCTCTCTCATCTTGGTCGTGTTTTTTCCCAAACATTCAGCCTAAAAGCCTTCTCCTCCTGTCTCTGTCCTCCCTTCACCTGCTGAGTCCCAACCTCCTCTTTCTGGGTTTCTCTCCAGTGCCAATCGACTCTTCTTCTAACGCTCCCTCTACTCCTACAGTGCCCCCATTCCCCTTTAATCACTCATGCTAGTGGGCATATTTAAATTCAGAATGGCCTCATGAATCAGCAATTTTACCCTACTTGCCATATCCCAAACCCCGGATCTCAGCACAGATAAGCAACTGTCCACAAATGGGATGAATCAGAGCAACCTGACCCTGTGCAAACCCTGAGCAGGAAGAGAATCCAGCTCACATTCCTCTTATGTTCATAAACAAAGCAGTGAGGAAATTTCTTCCTCGGGCTCTTGTTGCCACTGCCAGGATGCCAAAAGTCCAGTTCTCTGAGTTATAGGAGCACCATTCTTCGGAAATTCTATGCCCCCAAACCAAATTATTTATTGCACCCTCATTTACAAGCAGTACTGATTGTTGGTTTTTTCCTCATCTTAATGCAAAAGAGAAACAAAACTGAAAATGGTATTTCAGATAGAATGAGGATCTTGCTCTTCTCCCTTGGAAACAGTCTCAAGATACACGAAGGAAGAAGTAAAATAGCACTGAAGAGAAGTGATAATTATGCAGATTGTACAAAAAAAACCCCCATTCAAAATGGAAAAAAATTGCCAATAAAGACATTCCAAAATCACTCCTAAATCTTCGACTGCTGCTCAGTCCTGATGATATCACTGTAGGATGAGGACCTGTCAGGATGTCACCTTGCAGATGTTTTTTCTTCCTCTATTTTAAGCTGGGGGAGCACTTGCAGCAGGTGAGCCTGGTGCTCGTGCTCTGCCCTTTGTGTTTCATGCTGCCTCTTGGCACAGTCATTTTTTTGGTGTTTGGAACTTTATACTCCTCCAATAGTTGAACTAAGTCTTTGCATTCATGAGTCTGTTAAAGCAGCAAGTCTGGTACTTCGGGAGGAAAAATCTTCCTGGGCATCAGGGAGTTTCCACTCCGGGCAGAGAGAGTCCAGGACAAGCATTCAAACTCCCCTCGCTGTCCCGTGGCAAATGTTACCTGGGAGGGGCAGTGTCCAGCTCCTCGTTTGGCTTGCAGGGCTCAGGCAGAAAGCAAAGGAACACAAATCCAACCGTGGGGCCCTCATGCTGGCCAATCCTTTGTCAATAACTACTTGGCTTTAAAAGTGCTGATTATACACAGAAATGTTTGTGGGATCAGGTCCAGTGGCTGCTTTTTTAATTACTTACCTGTGCCTCGTGAGTCTTCTTTTTTCAGCATTTTATCCAAGCTCCCAGCAGGACAGCGAGGAGAATGCCCTGGCTTTGTCCTAACTGATCCTGGTCTTCACGTGGGGCTGCCAAAATGTTCCCCCGTGTGAAACACCCGTTAAATCTGGCAAACGAGATTACCCATTACCGCGTTCTCACCCCCAAATCAGTCTGCCCTGCCGCCAATTACCACGGTACCCGTTCTGCCAGGGGATGGGCATCGCAGTCCGGAGCCCACTGTGGGGCCACGCACTGCTGGCACCCACCGCGGCCAGGGAGGTCTGGATTTTGATCCCGGTCTTCCGAGCGGGGTCACACCTGCAGCCCCCTCTCCTCTCCCTCTCCCCCACCCACCGCGGCCGCCGGAGAGTTTGGGAAAGTCGGAGACGCGGCTCCGAGGGCACATCCACGGGTGAAGGGGCTCAGTCCCTGCTCACGGTCCTACCTGGAGCTCGGGGAAGGAAGAGGCACCTCCTCACCTCGGGCGCCTGCAGCGCATCCTCCGGCGGCTCCGGCGGCGGGCGGCTCTTCCCAGCGGGATCGCCGGCTACAGCCGTCCCGGTGTCCTCCTGTCCCCCCGCAGCCCGGCCATCCCCAGCGAGGGGCTCATCCTCGGCTGCGGCTCCGGAGCCAGAAGCGAAGGAAGGCGGCGATGCGGCAGCGGTAACCTGAACTCGCTGCCTGCCTCTTCCCTCTCTCCCTCCTCCCTCCCTCTCTCCCTCCCTCTCCCTGCCTCCCTCCCTCCCTCTCTCCCTTGGGGGACAGACCCACTGAACCGCTGCGGCTCCATCGGCAGGGAAGGGCAGGTTAGGAGCTGGCTGTGAGTGCTTTTATTTTGGATATCTTGGATGGGAGGGGGGAGGCAGCGTCCTGCCAGGCGCGGGAGCTGGAAATCGTGTCAGAGCAGCGCCAGCCCTTCCCGGCGCTGGGAAAGTTCGGCCGGGCGCTCCCAATTACCAGCAGCACAGCCTTGATTTGCTCAGTGGGACAGAAATCCCCCTCTGCTCAAAAGCCGGCATTGAGGCACCTTCGCAGGGGTTTTTTTCCTGATGAGGAATGACAACCCGGGGCAAGGGGGAAAGGGGAACAACCCTCATCCTGTGTGTGATGCCGGGATGACAGCATCCCTCAGGCTCCGCTCACCGCCCCTTCCCTCGGACCCCCGCGTCGGCTTGACCCCGGAGCTGTCGGGGCTCCGGACAGCGCTCAGCCCCAGGCACAGCCAAGTCTTTGCTTCAGGGCAAAGTACAAATCCAGGCGGGACGCCCGAGCCCTTTCCAGGGCCACTTCCAACATTTGGAGCACGTGGAGATCTGCGGCACTTTCACCTTTATGAACTGGCCCCTGGCGACTGCAACAGTGACAGCTTCACACCACAACAATTATTGAAGCAAATGGCTCCGGGGGAAAGACATTTCTCTTCTAAAGGCTGCAAGCTCCAGCAGAAAAGAACACTCCCAGACGAACGTTACAGATAAAGCAACCCATTTAATAGCAAAATACTCACTGAAGATCCGGGGCACTTTGAATTTCTAGCAAGAAAATATTCGCTTTGATTTGTCATCGCCGTTCTTTGGAAACAGGTTGTTAGAGCGCAGCATAAAAAACCACGAGACAAATCAATCACTGCGAGCTGCTGGCAGCTCCCTTCCTCCTCCCCCTCCACTCCAAGGCTGGAGACGGAGGGATGTAGTTAAGGAGACACACAAAACGCTGTTTGCTTGTTGTACTTTGCAGGAGAAATGCAAGTGAGAAGAGAGGTCCAGATCCACTTCCAGATTTGCTGCAGAAAGGACCGCCCCAAAAGCTTTTTTTTTTTTTTTTTTTAATTATTCAAAAAACCCACTCCTGGGTAGCTTTATTTTCCTGTAATGAAGAAGCATTAGCTAAGGCACCTAAGAATGCCTGTGCCTCCCTCTGCTTGCATGACTCTCTCCTTTGTACTCCAAGTTCCTAAAAAACCCTTTCCCTTAGTTTTGGGAAAGTGCTAACGCTTCCTTCGTCACAGCGTGACCTACAAAGTCCGACAGCTCCTGCACACACAAAAAAGCTTCTGCCCGCAAATTATCTGCCCTCCACCTGGAAATGGGGCATTTTCCCATGGAAAATGGGAAAAACGATGTTGGGGCTGGGACTCCAACCTCTGCCCACACTGCTGCTGAACATCACACTGCTCACTGGCTGCCATCGGGGCAGCCCTCAAATGAGAACCGTGGAATCACAGAATGCTTTGGGTTGGAAGAGACTTTAAAGCCCATCCATGGGCAGGGACACCTCCCACTGTCCCAGGCTGCTCCAAGCCCCAATGTCCAACCTGGCCTTGGACACTTCCAGGGATCCAGGGGCAGCCACAGCTGCTCTGGGCACCCTGTGCCAGGGCCTCCCCACCCTCACAGGGAAGAATTTCTTTCTTGTGTCTATTCTAACCCTGCCCTCCTCCAGCTAAAGGCCATTCCCCCTTGTCCTGTCGCTCCATGCCCTTGTAGAACATCCCTCTCCAATTGTCCCATAACTCATTAACTGAGAGGGGCTCAAAGGTCTCCCTGAAGCCTCCTCTTCTCCAGGCTGAACAATCCCAGCTCTCTCAGCCTGTCTCTACAGCAGGGGTGCTGCAGCCCCTCATCCTCATGCCCCTGCTCTGCACTCATTCCATCAGATCCACGTCTTTCTCACGCCGGGCACCCAGAGCTGGACGCAGCGCTGCAGGTGGGGCTGGCAGGGGCAGCGGAGAGGGGAAGAATGCGCTGCCAGTCCATATAAAGCAGTTTCCACTCCCTCCAGCCAGGCCGGTCAGCTCCAGGTCACTGCTCCCAGCCTGCTCTGTGAGTTTTAGCAATTTGCTTCTCCACGGTTTTTAGGCTGCCCAGCTGTCAGCAAAGCCAGGGAGGCTCCAGGGCACTCGGTCTCACAGCGTTCCCTGCAAGGGGAGATTACACAGCCCAGTGTCTGGGAGGGGCACGAGGGGAAGGAAAATAAACTCTGGAATATCGAGCCTTTGTGCTAGGGAAAAAAAAAAATCACCCAACAAGCACAATCTACTCCTCTCTGCCTCTGATTCAGGACTCCATTTGCTGTGTGAGTCCACCCCTAGCCCAGCATTTCAGCAGAGCAATGCACACATGTGCCTGTGTTTCACCAGCAGTGAATTTAAGCCAACATACATCTACATGAAGTCAGGCCTCAAAGAGTGAGTCAGGGCCTAAATCAGCGTTGCAATTGAACTAAAATAATCTAAGCCTGCTCTAAATGCACATAGCTTTAACCTGTCACATCAAATGAAAATTATATACTTAAACTGTAATCTTCCTGTTCCCTTAGTCATCAAAAGAGGCCAGATCAAATTAAAAAAAAAAAAAAAGGGAGAGTGTGGATGCTGTTCAGCAGATGAGGAGGAGGTGGGGCTCATGGAGCAGGATATTCACAGAATCACTGAGGTTGGAAAAGACCTCCAAGGCCATCGAGTCCCAGCTGTGCCCAATGCCCACCTTGTCCCCAGCCCAGAGCACTGAGTGCCACCTCCAGGCCTTCCTTGGACACCTCCAGGGATGGGCACTCCAAACCTCCCTGGGCAGCCCCTTCTAGTGTCTAATCACCCTTTCAGTGAAGAAATTCTTCCTGATGTCCAACCTGAGCCTCTCCTGGCACAGCTTGAAGCTATTCCCTGTTGTCCTGTCCCTTGTTTCATGGGAACAGAGCCCGACCCCTGCCCCGGCTGCCCCCTCCTGTCAGGGAGTCACAGAGAGGGACAAGGTCCCCTCTGAGCCTCCTCCAGTCTAAACAACCCCAGCTCCATAAGCCACCCCTCATATGACTTAAAATTCAGCTCGAACCCAGGGGTGTTTCTGCCTTCCAAGCCAGCCTCAGCCCCAAACTCAGCCCCCCAGCACTCCCATCCATCCTTCGAGCAGAAAACCGGCAGCTTGAATCGCTGGTTGCATCGGTGGCTCGGTGTTGTCATCTCCTCTGACAAGTCTGGGTGGACGTGGCCTGGCTAAGTGACAGTAAATATTTCCACACCCGAGTTTGTCAGAACGTGAGGCAGGCAGAGATAAGGCCAGGCTGCAAACACCCACCAGAAGATGCCATTGTTTGGCTGGGGTTGAGGTTTTGCTGCGGTTTGGTTTTTTTTCACCACGATGAAAAATGTGAGTAGGAGCTCTGTCCTTGGGTTTCTCTGAGCATGTGTGTGCTGATAAGGCAGCCGTGGGGGCAGGCACAGGAGCTCTTGCAGCTGAAGGGGGTCACTGATTTCCAGTCTTGCCACTTGGTGTGGGAATGGGGTGTTTCGATGGCTTTCACCGCCTGACTACACTGGGAGTTTCAAGGATATTCACTTTAATGCAAAATTAAACCCAATGTTCATGGAGAGCTTTTCAAGATTTTTCTACAGAGAATTTACACAGATTTATTTCAGTCAGGAGGAGGAGTTCTGTTGAAATAACAGCCTCAGCCCTTCATTGGGCACAGTTTATGTTACAAAGACACAAACAGCAGTGCAGATCAATCTAACGTGAGGAAAATTGTTTCCAATAAAACCTACTTGTAAGGCAGCAAAATAGTTTCTACCCTCAGATTTACAGGTTTATCATTCTACTGATGCAAAATTGATGGGTTTTGCCCAGAGAAGTGTCCAAGGCCAGGTTGGACACTGGGGCTTGGAGCACCCTGGGATAGTGGAAGATGTCCCTGTCAGTGGCAGGGGGTGGAATGAGAGGGATTTTAAGGTCCCCTCCAACTCAAACCTTCTGTGATTCTGTGATTCTAAACCCACACCTTTGGCAGACAGTGCAGGGACTTTGGTAGACAGGACACATCAGGTACCTCACTACGCATGAATTACATTCACTGATTTTATAACAGCACCTCTGCTACGGGGGGGCTGGAACAGTGCTCACTTAATGAGATCAAAATACGTAAAATTCTACCACAACTTGTGCAAACAAGGCCTAAATACCTCTCAGCATCAGCAGTTAACAAGATAAGTGGGTAGCCAGCGTTGTGTACTATCCCCACAGCTGACTCCTGTACCCATCAGTGCTCCAGGGGCTGCCTCCTGTCCTACTTTAATCCCTGGGAGCTCAGAAGGGTTTTTCCTGCTGATAGAATCGTGTCCAGGCAGGTTTTGAGTATCTCCAGAGAAGGAGAGACTGCAGCCTCTCTGGGGAGCCTCTTCCAATGCTTTGTCACCACCACAGGAAAGTTTTCCTTCATATTCAGATGAAACTTCGTGTGTTGCAGGTTTTGCCTTGTCCTCCTGTTGGGCACCACTGAAAAGAGTCTGGCCCCATCCCCTTGGCACCTGCCCTTTTTTATATTTGGGTGCATTGATAAGGTCATAGAATCAGAGAATGGTTTGGGTTGGAAGGCATCTTAAACATCATCCAGTGCCACCCCTGCCATGGCAGGGACACCTTCCACTGTCCCAGGCTGCTCCAAGCCCCAATGCCCAACCTGGCCTTGGGCACTGCCAGGGATCCAGGGGCAGCCACAGCTGCTCTGGGCACCCTGTGCCAGGGCCTCCCCACCCTCACAGGGAAGAATTCCTTCCCAATATCCTTCCTGAAGATGCCAAAGCCATCTCACTGCCACAAAGAGCAGAGTGAACCCTGGCTCTGTGCAGCTTTTAGCTCTCCCTGCCCTCTGAGGATGGGCTTGGGACTGGCAGCCAGGGTACTGTGGGTTTTAGCCCATCCCCACCCTCATCCCTGCCGGCCTCACACTGGCCAGGCTCAAAGGTTTGGCCTCAGCCGTGACCTACATAGAGCAGGCAGCTCCCTCCTCATCCCCCCTCGCCGGGCTGAGCCATCTCAGCCGATTACATCCCATGTCCTGCGCTGTTCCCGGGGCCTGAGTCCCGTTAACTCTTCCCATCGCTCCCACGTCCCTCCTCGAGCACGAGACCAGCGCCCAGAGTGCCACCAGACCTCCCCACCTCCCTCCTTTTGCATGAGGGGGATTAGGCTTGGAGCCATTCAGGCTTTAACTGAGGCGTGTTTCCATAAACAGCGCAGGTTATGAAATGCTGGGGCCACCAGAAAAGTGCAGCACAACCTCCCCTCGTTACCAGGCGCTTGCAGCTCTCCTGGAAGGAGCCTTTGGCTGTGAGGAACAGTCTGGAGGGACAGGGACACAGCTGAGGGTGCCCTGGGCACCAGTGACCCCCTAAGCCCCCCAGAGCCTCCTCTCTCCCAGCAGGCACAGAGCACTGCCCTTGCAATGATGGTAATCGAATCACACGCTCCAGGGCTTCTGCCTGAAGGAATAAGGAAAGCAGATTTCATATTTTTTTTGGTCCCTGCCCAGTGCACAATTAACAGGAAGTATGTGAAGGCTTTCCATGTGTTTGGGATGTTTTGCCCCGTCTGCTCGTTTTGAAGAAAAGAAGGAAAAAAGGAAAAGAAAAGGGAAAGGAAAAGGGAAAGGGAAGGGAAAGGGGAAAAAGGGAAAGGGAAGGGAAAGGGGAAAAAGGAAAAAGGGGGAAAGGGAAAAAGGGGAAAAGGGAAAAACCTAAAAATGGAAAAAGTGGAAAAGGGATAAAGGGAAAGAGAAAGGGGAAAAGGGAGAAAGGGAAAGGGAGGAAAGGAAAAAAGGGAGGAAAGGAAAAAAGGGAAGAAAGGAAAAAAGGGGAAAGGGGAAAAGGGGAAAAGAGAGAAAGGGAGAAAGGGAAAGAGAAAAAGGGAAAGGGAAATGGAAAAGGAAAGGGCAAAAGAGGAAAAGGGGGAAAAGGAAAAAGAGAAAGGGAAAGGGGAAAAGGGAAAAAGTGAAAGAGAAAAAGGGAAAAAGAAAAAGGGAAAAATAGAAAGGGAAAGAGAAAGGGGACGGGGAAAAGGGAAAGGGAGAAAGGGAAAGGGAGAAAGGGAAAAAGGGAACGGGAAAAGGGAAAGGGAGAAAGGGAAAGGGATAAATGGAAAGGGAGAAAAGGAAAGGAAAAGGGTCAGTGATGAAAAGCCCAGGGGAAGGTCAGGGGTCACCCCGGAGCTGTGCAGGTCAGGGGATGGAGCCCAGGTGCTGGGATGCTGCTGTAGGATCAGCATGGAGCAATCCCATGCCAGGAACCCTCTTTGGGAGCAGGGACTTTGCAGCCTCCCCACGAGACAGGGCAGAGCTCTCGTCCCCTTAACTCCCGAGGGACAGACAACCCCCAGCCAAGGATGTGATCCCCGGGGAACAACGACCGAAACCCAGGTTTAATAAAACTCCCACCCCTTCCCTCCCAGCCCTATCTGCCTGCAAATGTTTTCTCAGCCCTGATTGATCTGAGCTCCGTTATCTGGCGCAGAGCAGGAGATGGAGGTTCTGATGGAGCCTGATTGAAGTGCCAAAAAACGTTCGCTCCGTTATGGCTCTGACAAATGGATCCTTCTGAGCTGCTGAGCTTAATGTGCTTTTTTTTATAATTTATTATCAGCCTGTTCCTGTTCTGGGCCAGCAAGGGAGCAAAAGCCAAGGGGAAGGTATCCAAATAGAATATTTTTTGATCTGGTTCAAAACAAGGGCTTGTCAGGAGAGAAGGTTCAGGTCATTTGGGTGGAAACCAAGTATACCAAAGTTTCCAAATTTAATAAACAAAGCCCACCCTGCCTTGCACGTGTCCTGCAGAGCCCTGCATAGAGCCCAAGGCTCCAAATCCAGCTGAGCACGAGTTAATCTGCTGCTGGGCACGGCACTGGTATAAAATGGGATGCAAAGGAATTGTGGTACAATATTATCTTCAAAGCAATTGGAAATTCAAAAAAGTTCTCCTAAAAGCTCAACAGAAATGAAATATTTTTGACATTGTTACTCTTTGAAATGTTTCCACTCTGTTTCAAGATGAATTTCAAAGAGTGAAAGGTGTTTTTCAGAACAGACAAAAATGCCACTCAGTGAACATTTATTTCTTATTTATATATTAATATATATTTATATATATATATTTATACATATATTATATATATATATTCTATTTTTTATATTTATATTATTATATTATTTATATATTTTCTTACTTATATATTTTCTTATTTATATTCTTGTTTATATGATTTATATTTACATTCTTATTCTATTTCTTAGATCTGGAACTGATCTATAACATATTGCCATGTCAGCATCTGAAAGAAAATTATAACTCTTTTACCCTAATTTCTGGGGGGAAACCATGTTTATCAGCACAGTTCTCCATCCACTTGCTCCACCACACTATTTTCTCTTCCCTCAGAGGATTTTTTTGCAGTGGTTTTGTAAACTGAGCAATACCCCTGGCTCCACAAACACTTATCAATGCCTTTTAAATATTTATACATTTAAAAATATACTTCTCTTCTGTCTTGGGTTTTGGGTTGGGCTTTTTGTCCAGGTGGATGACAGTGGGTATTGATCAATCACACGTCCACCTTCTCTGTGATTTCCTGGGTATTTCACTCACACCTAACATCTGCTCTGTGGTCAGCTTCCAACATTTTTTTCTTTGTTGCTTGAGGATTTGTGGGGTACGTGAGGAAGGGATCTCGTGGGTGAGGATCCAGGCTGGAGCAGGGGATGTGACCCTGAGAGAGGGGAGAGGCAGCTCCTGCAGGACCTCCGGGAGCTGCAGTGCTGAAAACCCCCCCTCCCCCGCCAAAGGTGCCATTGCTGTGTCCTCCACCTGCTGCTAAAACACAGAACCGTGGAGTCACTGAGGTTGGAAAAGACCCCCAAGATCATCCAGTCCAAACTTTGATGCCCACCTTGTCCCCAGCCCAGAGCACTGAGTGCCACGTCCAGGCCTTCCTGGGACACCTCCAGGGATGGGCACTCCAAACCTCCCTGGGCAGCTCTTGCCAAGGCCTGACCTCCCTTTCCAGGAGGAAATTGCTCCTGGTGTCCAAGCCGAGCCTCCCCAGGCCCAGCCTGAGGCCGTTCCCTCTCCTCCTGTCCCTGTTCCCTGGGAGCAGAGCCCGACCCCCCCCGGCTGCCCCCTCCTGTCAGGGACTTGTGCAGAGCCACAAGGTCCCCCCTGAGCCTCCTTTGCTCCAGGCTGAGCCCCTTTCCCAGCTCCCTCAGCCGCTCCTGGGGCTCCAGCCCCTTCCCCAGCTCCGTTCCCTGCCCTGGACACGCTCCAGCCCCTCCAGGGCTCTCCTGCAGGAGCCAGAACTGGGCACAGCCCTCGAGGGGCCTCTCAGTGCCCGGCACAGAGGGACAATCCCTGCCCTGCTCCTGCTGGACACACAATTCCTCATCCAGGCCAGGTGCCGGTGGCCTCTTGCCCCCCTGGGCACCCCTGGGCTCGTGTCCAGCCGCTGGCACCAGCACCCCCAGGGCCTTTTCCAGCTTTCCAGCCCCTCTGCCCAGCCTGGAGCTGCAGGGCTTGGTGTGACCAACATTCCCTCTCTGAAGGATGTCTGGTTCTGGAGAGGATCTCCCTCATTTCTGCACCCTGGGCTGGTGCTTGCATCACTCACCTTGCCCAAGGGACACCCTGAGTGTATTTAAGAGTCACTAAATAAAATAAATGACCGGTGGATCAGACCCTGCTCAAACACCAAGCTGAAGAGCCCCAGTTTTGCTCCCTGTCCCCTCAGCAGCCACCTCAGGTCTTCTTGCAGCCAGGGTGGCCACAGCTTTTGTGTTTTACTTCATCCCTCTTCCCCTCTGGCCCATGAAATACGAGCTCCAAGGTGTGGACAGCAAGGGCAGTGTCCAGCTGAGTGTTTATAGATTTATTTCCGAGGGCTTCCTTGCCAGGTGACTTTACACGAATGGCATTTTTTAAACATGAAACATGATTCTCCAGTGAAAGAATGAGAGGAAATGACCTCAGGTTGTGCCAGGGGAAGTTCAGATTAGATATAAGAAAAAAACCTTTTTCCCTGGAAGAGTGGTCAGGCCTTGGAATGAGTTGCCCTGGGAGGTGGTGGAGTTGCCAGCTCTGGAAATGTTCAAGAGGATGTGGCACTTTGGGACATGGTTTAGGGGTGATTATGGTGGGACTGGGTGATTTTGAAGGTCTCTTCCAACCTCAGTAATTCTGTGATTCTCTGAAAATAATTTTTTTTAAAAAAAAAACAACAACATTTGCAGATAGTACAAGTTGCTCTGCTCATAAGCATTTTATCTGATCTCTAGTTTATATTCTGCCTCTCAACCCCCCTTTTTACAGGAGATCACAACCATGACCCACTCAGATCAGGGTGTGTTGTGCTCACCCAGACACGGAGGTGTCAGCACCCTTCCAGCTCCTCTTTAGCGTGAGTCAGGCCAGGAAAACTGGCTGCCCACAAGTTCAGAGCTCATTAATCTTTCATACAGGGCAGTAAAACGTAGATGAGCAGCAAATGTGCCTGTCCTTGTTTCCTCTTGCCCACTAAATCAGCTCCCTGCTCGTAGGGATTAAGTCAGAGTTGGGCTTCAAGTGTTAAACCATCAAATCCTTCAGCAACTGGAGACTCTGAAGTCTTGTACTGGGTTTGCATGGCCAAGCTTTTTGTCATCATCTCAGCACAGAGAGGTTCTCCCAGCCCTTGCACACAAAGAAAGAGGGGAAACACTTCTTTTTAAAAAAAAGATTCAGGCAAAATAAAAGAAGGTCATTGAGCTTTGTTTTTGTGGAACCTTTCTTTTTTAATTTAACTCCTTTAGAGGAAATGCCTTGTACAAAAAGCTCATCCAACTCACAGGAAAAAAATTACTCCCGCTGCAGTCACAGTTTTTGACCAAAAGGCAGCTGTTGAGGTTTTTTTTCTGCGAGTGAGTCTTGTCACTGAGAAATGCTTCCAGGGATGGGGCATCCCAAACTTCTCTGGGCAACCTGTTCTAGTGCCTTCTACCCTCACAGGGAAATATTTCTTCCTAATATCCCGTCTAACCCTACTCTCTGTCAGTCTGAAGCCATTCCCTGGCTCCTGGCCCTGCAGCCCTTGGAAATTGTCTCTCTCCATGGTTCCTGTGGGCTCCTTCAGGCCCTGCAAGGCCACAGTGAGCTCAGCCCAGAGCTTCTCCTCTCCAGGCTGAACAATCCCAGCTCTCGCAGCCTTTCCTCCCAGCAGAGCTGCTCCATCCCTCTGCTCATCCTGCTGCCTCCTCTGGGCTCTCTGCAGCAGCTCCATGTCCTCCCTGTGCTGGGCCCCAGGGCTGGGGCAGCTCTGCAGGTGGGGTCTCACCTGAGCAGAGGGGCACAATCCCACAGGTGATGGCCCCAAGCACTTCCCGAGTTCCTGCCGTCGGCTCCGCGTCTAATTTGGACACAAAAAATACAGCCTGACAGGGCACCCTTCAGGAGTCTCTGACCTTCGTCTCTGGCATGTCGCTAAGCCCTGCTGCCAGCCTGGGGGCCGTGGGGTGGGGTCTATCCCTAACCCCAAGAGGCTCCGTCACCTCCCGGGGGATTATCCCGGCGCAGGTTTCTCAGTCCCGCCCGCTGACGCCACAGGGATCGAGTGTCTGCCAGGCTCTCTGATGTTCGAGTTGTAGCAGACACGACTTCAACACGCCCCCCTCGAGACAGCAGGCACCAAAATATCTGTGTTTTTACCAGGAGTCGCTTAGGGAAGAGGTTGATGCTGAGGTTCGGAGTAGTGACGGTCGGGCAAAGATCACCGCGGGTTAAAAACGCGCTGCTGAGAACAGGAGTGAAGAGCAATTTGCTAAGGGCATTTAGCACTGGTTGAATTCACTCTTTTCGGGTGCCTCTAACACCCTGCAGGCCCCTTACACCCAGTATTTGCTGTCTCTCACACCAGGCAGGCCCCTTACACCCAGTATTTGCCGTCTCTAACACCCTGCACGTCCTGTACACCCAGTATTTGCTGTCCCTCACACCAGGCAGGTCCTGTACACCCAGTATTTGCTGTCTCTCACACCGGGCAGGTCCTGCACACCCAGTATTTGCTGTCTCTCACACCCTGCAGGTCCTGTACACCCAGTATTTGCTGTCTCTCACACCAGGCAGGTCCTGCACACCCAGTATTTGCTGTCCCTCACACCCTGCAGGTCCTGCACACCCAGTATTTGCTGTCTCTCCTTGCTTTACGTGCCGTGTTCCTCCTGACACGTGCACTGCTGCAGTGCACATCTGACAGAGAGAAGTTATTTCCTCTTCCTCTGGACTAAGTTTCTTCTCCAGCTTTACGTTTTCTCTATTCCTGAGTATGAAGCAATTTTCATTACCCACCATTTTTGGGAATTTCCAATTTGGAAATGTTGCTGCAACACACCAACCAAGGTCCTGTTGCCTCCTCTCATAAACTGGACAGTGCAAGACCTGGATGAGTGGAATGGCTTTTCCCTGATCTCTCAGTGTGGATTTAACCTTTTTGGTCAGGATTCAAACATTGCACAGGACCTGCCCCAAAGGAGGTGCCAGGGCAGTGCTTTGCAATGTGACTCGGTGTCCCCTTTACTTCTGAAAATAACCCCTTGGGACACCTACTCATCACATTCCTCTTTGCCACGGCTGCATCACATTACAGCTCCCCATGGCTTGGAGACAAACCTGTGCACACAAACCTTCTGCCTCCCAGGACAATCCTAGGAGGGCAGGATCCCAGTTTCTAGCAGAAATTTTTATAAGCCCCCAAAGCACGTGATGCTGGGACTCCATGCCACCGAATTTTATCTGACATCTGTACTTTGGGATCTTTCACTTCTTCCTGGGATGCTGTCCTGTTTTCCTCCACACTGGCAATGCTCCTCAACTCCCTGCCAGATCAAACTCCTTTGGCACAGGCAGCCTGTGCTGGGGCTGATGTTAAACACAGTCCCCAGGACCCACCCTTTGGAGGTTTTCTCACCCCTGGGCATGTCCCTGCTGACCCCTCACCCTTCCCCCTTTCCCAGTGCTGGGGATCAGGTGGAGGTATCCTCACCACAGCACGGCTGGGTGACTCCCCACCCAAGTTTTGGCCACTCCAAGAGCTGCTTTCTCCACCTCCTGCATCTGTCTCTGGATGGGCCACTCTGGCAACTCCCCCAAAACCAGCCCGAGGCTGGCCAGAAGCTGAGTATAATTTCCTTATCATGATCAGTCTGATTAGGAGCACACAGATACCAGTATCCAACCCATTTCAACTGGACACAGCACAGCCCAGTATTAAAATCCAGCAATACTCGAATGCTTATGGAAAAGTACTGGAGCACACAGAAAGCCAACACTCCTGCTCCATCACTGACTGCTGGGAATCACTCACGTGCAATGACATGCTAAAACTGTCACCTCCCCGGCCAGAAGGATGCTGGAAGAGAATGTGCCTTGTTTTATTTATTTATTTGGAGCCTATTGTGGAGGTGCTTCACTTTTGTTGAAATAAAATATTAAACAAAAAAAAAAAAAATCCCCGTGGTGAGGGGTAAGGGAAACACAGGCTAGGCAGCAGGAAAGGAGGCAGCTCGTGTGCTTGGTGCTGCCTGGAAAGATCCAGGACTGCAAATTTTATCAGGGTAATGTGATTTTTGAAGGCTAAGGCTGGCAACAGCCGGGCTCAGCAGTGCTCAGCACACAGCTCCAGCTCACCTGCAGCCTCTGCTCAGCCCCACCAGAGCAGGGGACTGGAAATTGGAACTGACAGGACAATGGCATCCAGCCAGGATCCCATCCTGGAGTTCAGCAGAGCAGAAACCACCATGCTTTGACCCCAGCCCCACAACTCAGGAGCTCTGGATTCAACAGCCACCCTCACCCTCTCTTCGTGCACTCTTGAGCTCTGCTGTGTCCTGGTATCTATCTTAAAATCATGGAATTGTGGAATTGTTTAATTCGGAAAAGACCTTTAAGATCATTGTATCCAGAGACATTCATTGGGATACAGAGCTAACAATGCCCATTGCATTTCTAATTCAAAGGTTTCGGGTTCGTGTCCCCACAGAGTTGCCAAGAAAAACTGATGCCTTGAATGGCCA
>VZTA01028958.1:0-11236 GCA_013398855.1 Mohoua ochrocephala
GGAGGGACTGGGAAAGGGAAGGGAATGGGGAGGGAAATGGGAGGTGAATGGAAATGAGAAAGGGGAGCAGATGGAAATAAGGAGGGGAGGGGAAAGGGCAAGGCAATGGAGGGGAAAGGGAAGGGAATGAATGGGGAGGGGAAAGGGCAGGGAAAGGGAAAGGGGAAGGAAGGGGGAAGGAAAGGGAATGGAAGACAAGGGAAAGGGCAGGGAATGGGGAAGGAAATGAAATGGGAAGACAAGGGAAGGACGGGAAGGGAAAAGGGAAAGGGAAGACAAGGGAGAAGGAAATGAAATGGGGAGACAAGGAGAAAGGTAAAGGACAGGACGGGGACCAGCCCCTCTGCTCCTCTTGCAGGGGGTACGACGGGCACTCCGACCTGCACGTCGGCATCACCAATTCCAAGGGTAACCAGCACCCTGGGGGTCCCTCCCAGGCAGTGCCCCCCTCCCTCAGCCCGGCAGGAGCCACCCCAGCTGCCACCCCTGCTGCCCTGCCAATTCCAGCTGGGAATATCCTGGAATGATCTCACCTTGCAGCAGAGCTCCAGAGCAAGTCCATTCCCCTGAATGGACTGAACAGGCACTGAATAGAATAAACAGGTGCCTTCCACCCCTGGAATGGAAGGCTAGGCCTGCTTTAAAGGAATTACAGGAATTTTCGAGCTAAACACGGTTTTTGCTAATGCTAAAAACACCCCTAATTAAAAAACATTTTTAAAAAGTCCTATTGGGTTCTGCCTAGAGGAGGCCCGCCCTGCAAAACGTCATTTTGGATGGATATTGAAAACAAAGACAGTCTAATTTGGGGGTTTTTGGGGTCTTTAAGTTGCTCTGGTTATCAAGAGCAAAACTTCTTTTCCAAACCACGCCGTGAAAATGAGCCCAGGTTTCTGCTGGAAGCCAGGACTGCACTTCCCACCTGGCTGATGGGAAGTTAACTCACCAAAAAGCCCCAAAAAGGCTCATTGTGTGTGTCCCCCAGCGCCCCACTGCTGTGTTTGCAGGCGTGGTGTACAACTACGACCAGGAGGGCGTGCACAGGGCTGGCAGCGGCTGGGAGCAGAGCATCAGCATCCCCCTGGTGCAGCCGGACATGCCGGAGCTCCTGCAGCAGTGGGATGATCTCCTGGAGGAGTTTTCCTTGGAAGAGGCCTGGCTCCCTCACAGGTGGGTAGCTGGGTGATAGTTTTGGATGTGTTTAGGGTGAGATGAGTGGCTTGGGCTGGTCCCTCTGGGACCCCACGAGGTTTGGGGGTCGTTCAGAGCCTGGTGTCCCTCAGGACAAGCCCCGGGATCACCCTCAGCCTGCCCTGGCTGGACAGAATGTTCTGCATTTTAAGTAACAAACTCATCTGCTGGAATATAAAAGCTCTAAAACAAGAGGTGGCTTCAGGGAATTTTGCATCAATGCCCCAGTTCAGTGAAACATTACCTGCGTGCTGCCGAGTACAAAAGCCCAGGCACAATTCCATCATTGTTTTTCTCAGCTTCAGCAGTTTTAGGTGTGTTTGCACTGAAAGGCTGAGCACAGTGATGGGATTCTTGCCCAGCTCTGGTACCCAGCTGATGTTTTTGTTGTGAGTGGTGGGAAAAGGGAAACCAGGCTGATTTCCAGCTCTTCTGGGGACAGAGCAGCTCTCCAGGAAAACGCCAGTCCTGGGATTGTCCCTCAGTAGGAGCAGCTGTGACACAGAGCCTGCCTGGCTCCCACTGAATGAGTGTAACCGTAATATAAAAGAAAAAGAGAAAAGGTCAAATCAAAAGCATTTTTTAGCAATTCTCTATGTGCTGACTATAACATTTCAGGGATCATCCATTACCTCCCTAAAGGAGACGGAAGAATTTAATTTAGAAAAGAATTTTTAGGTGTTTACAGAGCTGGCAAAGCCAACAGAATGTGTGGTACTTTTGCAGTTCCCAGTAATACTAAAACTGACTTGACATCCAAAAATCTCTGGCAGGAGGAGGAGAGAGGTGTGCATCCCTTCTCCAGGCTTTCCTCTGGTTTCCATCTGCCACCCCCTGACACACTGACCTACTTTTCCCACAACCAATGACCACTGAACTGAAAACTGAACTCTTTTTAATTAAATCCTCTGCTTATTTTTTCAATGGACAGGAACTGCACCAAGCTAATCCTGTAACTCCTTTGGGATCGGGCCAAGGTTAACTCTGGTTTTCTAGAAAGCTTTTCACTTACTGAAGGACAGTAGAGAACATCACGGGTAGAAGGAAGTGGGTTTTAAATGAGCTCCCACACGCCCGTGGTGGCACACAATTAACTCTGGGGCTGCAGGAAGGAGCTGGTAACAACAGGTGGAAGAGCAAAGGGTAACAAGGTAAAAGCCAAATAAGGACAAAAACTAAGAACTCATTTTTGTCAAATCTGAGCATAAAAATGAGAGAGTTCCCTGGCTGGGAAGTACCGCCTGTGATGGATGGAGTATAATGAAACCCTGGGATCAAGGGGGAGTTCCTGGAGGGCTCTCCTTGAGCAAACACTCCCTGGGAGAGGTAACAAGTGGGGTGCCCTTGCTGAGTGGGGGTGCCCTTGCTGAGCAGGTGTTTCCCCAGGTACGAGGAGCAGCAGCACAACTGCTACACCTTCGCCCTGGCCTTCATCAACCGCGTCCGGCAGGGCCGGGGCCGGGAGCCCCTGAGCAAGGCCCAGTTCACCGAGAGGTTCCTGATCCCACGCACCAGGGAGGCCTCCAGGTACCTCACCCTGCACCAGGAGCTGGCACACAGAGACTTCTACATCGTGCCCCTGCCCGAGCAGGAGCAGGAGCAGGAGCAGGAGCAGGAGCAGGAGAGCGGGGCTGGAAACGGCACCTTGCTGGAGTAGAGCACGGGCAATGGGAAGGGAAGGGCTGAGGGTCCACGTCTCAGGGGTTAAAAACACCATTAACTTCACCCTGCACCTCAGGGAAGGAGCAGGACACTGAGCTTGTGCATCTGAGTGAATGAAAGTACACATACAGTGTACACACTACAGAGAATTCCCATGGGAACTACTCCTGTGGGAAAACCTTTTCTGATTTAACACTCACTGTGTGCTCTGTTCTGCAAAGACCCTTCACACCAGAAATCAACTGCTGTGGAATTCAGGGCTTTACAAATGGACTGTGGTAACTTTGGCTGTAACAAACCAAAATGGCCTTTTCCTGTCACATTTGTTTACTGATGAGTGAAAAAAAGGGAACGTGTGTTTGTGTGCTGCTGAAATCCCCAATCCCTGTCTGGCTGCTGTTGTCCTTTCCTTTAATTACTAATAAATATAATAACAAATAAATCCAGCCTCTTTGTCAGTCAGATTTCTTTTTCCATTCTGAACTGCACGGTGAAGCAAGGGAGCCAAGGTGGAATTCAGGTGCCTGAGTGTGAAGCTGCAAATCCCAAGGGAAGAAACACATCTCACCCATGTGGGGAAAGGTGCCCAACACCTGATTAGGCCACAGAATAAAATTTAAATTCTCGCACATTCTGGGAAGAGTTCCTCGATTCTGAGCTGTGATTGTGAAAATAAGTTCCAGGGTCCAGGCAACCAATTGCAACAACCAAACCCCTCCCCAAATCCAAATCTGTGCAGTTTCACCAAAACTGTGCAGTCAGGTTTGTGCTGCCACAATACCAGAAATACTGTTCCTAATGACTGCAGCGTAGCCACCACTCAAACATACCCCTTTTTATCTTTTATTGTATATTTTGAGTTGGGACACAGCTTTAATTTTTTCCCTTTCATCTGTTCAGTTACATTTTACAGTCCAACATCCTCTCCAGTAAACATGACACGCCCCATTTTAAATAGCATTTATACACACCCAGTGAATATGTTGGTAGAAAACGTTCTGAGGCAAGAGTTCATCGTGAGATCGGGTAAAAAACAACAAGAAGTGGTTTTTACAAAGTGAGTTTTTCTTGTGCACTCAGTTAAAATTCATCTTGTTCACTGCGCTCACGGGAAGAAACCCAACGAGTCACGATCAGTTCCTGAAATAAAACCCAGCAATTGTTATGGAAAAAAGCCCAGCCCAAACTACAGATAATCAGTGAGGGACAGGGATTAGGTCTGTAAAACTGATGTGTTTCATGTGACCATTGAGAAATTTTAGTAGATGACTCTGTTTGCTCCTGAACTCTCACACATCTCTCCCTTTATTTCTGAACGTGTATTAGCCCTGCCCCTTCCAGAGGTATCCCTGTTCCCCCAGGCAAATGCTTACAGGCACAGCAACACTCAGATCAGGAGATTTTAAGTTTTTAGAGAGCCTGCAATGCACTTTTCATGACTTGGGGCATGAAGGAATTTAATTTTATTGCAGCCATGTGTGCAAAACCCAAATCCAGCCAAAGAAGAGGGATGGCTCTCCCAAGGAACCACTCACCTGAACCTTGATTCTCTTCATACACTCTGGGCTTGACATCTCCTCTGCAGTCATGTCAGAAGGCCTGATCAAATAGCAGAGCATGAGCTCCTGTGGGCAGCCAGGAAACACAGGAATTTCAGTGCATTATGGAAACGCTCTGAAGCTCACACTGAAAACTGCAGGGAAATTTCAGTCTCACTTCTCAAAAGAAAATCCTGGGAGATGGAAAGGGCTTTAAAAACAGAAGTGGCAATCAGGAACCAAGCGTCCCTCGGGTCTTTCTGCTGTTCCTCACACAACTTTTAACATTCCTACAGGTGGCAGAACTTTCATAATTATGATTTAATAATAATTCTTCCAGGATTCACCTGGATATTGACAAGGCAACTTGTTTCCCTACTGCAACTCAACATGTTCATCAGGAGGATTCTCTTCCCAGCCTCAAACTCCCTGCTCTTCGGAGCCAAAATGCACATTTGTAATGTCAAAGCTGTTTTTACCCCAGCACTTGTACCTTAGAAGCATTTGCAGTCGTTCTGTTCAGCCCAGACAGGGACATCCAACTGAGGGGTCTGCGAAGGGAACCTTCGAAATTATCATCCACCAGCTCAGCGATGACAGAGTAACTGGAAAACACAGCAGGCAGGACAACTCACAGCAAGGAAATTGTCATTTTCTGAAGAAAACCCAAGAACTAGAGGCTAAGAACTGGCATTAAACAACATGTCAGCTTGCAGGTAGCAAGGTGTGAAATTTAGTCTTCTTCTACAAGGAAAAGAGGAGAAATACTGCAGTTGTGGATATGCCCAATGGCACCTTCCCTCCCCACCCTTCCGATGTTTGCAGCATTCTCTTCGTTAATGCCGAGCTGATATTTACAACCAATTTATTATCTAGGCGTTCGACCTGACTAGCCAACAAATAAAGACAATTATCATCCCTTAAAAGTTCTCCCAAATGACATAAATTACCCAGACCATATATTTTTCTAAGTCAGCATTACTAAATCCAATTGTTTTCCTGAGTGCATCATCGTACGAGTACTAAATGCGCTCACTGCAACTTGGAATTTTTAATGCCTGTTATTTAAAATCAAAGAAATGGTGTCATTTAGCACTCTGCTAAAAGGATTCTCACGTTCCCAGTGTGAACACAGCTGGCAACATATTTTGAGTGATGAATCTGTGCTTAACCAGTGCTAAATTGGTGTGAGTGCAATTTAATTTGAAGCAAAGGAATGAGCCAGAAACACGAGTGACAAACCTGGCGTGGTAGAAGGGGGGCCCTTTTCGATACAGCACTGGAATGAAAGAGAAACACCTCAGTTAGATCAGAGTTTCGGTGAGTTTAATACCAGGGCCCACCAATATTGTCACATGACTGCTGTAACAGCAGGCATTACTGCACTGTTTATGGTGACATGAGCTAAATGGACTTCTTGAATCACTTAGCAAGGACACCACTAATTATTTGTGTAATATTACACCCCCTAACCATTAATAAAAAAACCCAAGTCTCTTCTCTATCTCCCTCAAAAAAGGAAAACAAACATATAGAGAAAAGGTCTTAGCAGTAAATTCAGCAGAAGTCCAGCTTCTGTTAAATGGGATGAATAAGGTGCATGAACTTTGATGTGAATTGGGATCTGGATTCAAACCTGTTACTCTAGAGACTGTCACATTAACACTGCAGAAAATGTGTTTAGGAGGGGACAGAGAAACTCGGGAAGGGAATTTCAGTGCAATCCTGTAGGAATTATGAACCTCATGAAGCAAACCAGACCTTCCAAGCTGTCTCTTCAGCTACTGGATGTTCCTTTCCACTCACATCCCAACTCCACTGCTAACCCCAAATGTCCTTTGCCAAGTGCAAGTAGCAAAGGCTGCTCCAGTCCTGCAGCTCCTCACTGAATTCCTCTCTGGGTCTGGAGTTCTGCCTTGCCTGGAGGAGGGGTGAGCTGGAACTGCTCCCGTTTTTGGGGCGGTACTCACAGAGATCCGTGCCGTACTTCAGCCCCACCTTGGGCACCCAGCCCTTGCCCCTGAAGTAGTGATAGGCCATGTAGGTGGTTTTGAAGTCAGGCTTCACCTCACTGAACACTTCCCACAGCTTCACGATGCTCAGGGGCTCCTGAAAAACCACACAGCAAGGTCACTGCATTGATATGAACCAGTCATGCTCTGCTGCACACAGCATTGCAGCCAGGTATCAAATATCACAGCAGCCAAACACCAGACACCAAACACCAGTGGGCTGCTGCTGCACAGAGCATCAACTACAGGCAGTAAAACACAGATCTCCAAGACAGAAACCTCGTGCTCCACTCAGTGGGTCTTTTAGGCAGTTCACAACCAGTCCCACAACACCCCTGCTTAAAGGAAAGGCTGATAAATCTCAAACTAAAAGCACAGGTTTGAACTGCTGTCGTTTCATGAATAATAGCTTGGCAGAATTAATGTTTACAACTCCAAGGAATTTTGCCACTTCAGGTGGGATTATTCACCATATTATTTCTCCCATATTTCCTGCCTAAGTCACAACAAAAATCCTTTCTCTACAGACAGACTGTGCTTAATTCTATTTGTCTTGGTAAACGTAAAGCTTTCAGATCTGTATTTCCTAAACAGAAATACCATTACTTGTAAGAAAAACTTCCCAATTACTCTGTTTGGTATTTCCTCCTCCGGAATTAACAGCATAAATCATTGCCATGGTAGGTGAAGATTTCAGAGCAAACCATATCCAGAGAAAGAGTATCCCCAGTAATCCAAAATTAATCCAATCTCTTACCTCACCATAATAAATACTTAAACATCCCAGGGCATACACCAAGAAAAAAGCCTGAAAAAACAAACAGAGTAACTTTAACTCATAGCTACATTCCTCCTGCAGTTTACACACACAGCCTTGCAAGAACAAAGGCTTAATTAATTAATTTTCTACAATGTCATCCCTGCTGAAGGCACGGTGGTTAAATTAACACATAATGTATTTGAAAGCAGCACAACTGAAACAGGATTCATATAAACACGATATTCCGGGTATTTCTATATTTGAGTTCTGCCACCGGTCTCTCTGGCAGGGGGATTATTCATCCAAAGCAAATGGGATTGACCCTGACTATTTTTTCATCATCTCTTGTAATGATCACAGGTTATCCAAGCTAAGTTTAATGACTAAGACAATCCAAGCACTTAGGAGACACAGAAGGATCCTGTACTTTAGGAGCAGGTATTAAATGACATTGTAACATAAATTAATGTTTACTTTTCCAGATGAAAAGCAAACCAACTCGCACAGTGCTTGACACATACCTCTTCCAAGCTGAGCTGTAAGTACTCAAAGATCCTAAATGGGTTTTTTCTGCATACTAATACTTCCTTCTTGACAAGCTACAAGAAAAATTGGCTGTATTACTGAAATGTTAAACTGGAAAAAATACTGAATTCTGAAAGCAGCTTTTTCTAAAAGATTAGGATCCTCTTTTTCCTTACATTCCCTTGTGGGTGAGCGGAGTCATCTTCAGGACAGGAGCTTCCCTCTTCCTCCTCTTGCACCAGCACGTACTCCGGAGCACATTCCCTCGAGTCCATCCCCTCCCAAGCCCTCTGCTCGAGGCTCTGCTTCCCCTGGCAGCCACAGAGCACAGGAGAGTCCCTGTGGCAGGACCCTTCAGCCATTCCTCTGGAACCCCCTTGTTCCTGGTCCCTGGAGGCGCTCCCAGGATCCATGGCTGCATCTCCTCCCTCCTGGGAGCCCCCGTTCTGACCCTCAGGGCTCTGGGCTCCTTCAGTGCCAGACTGCCTGCAGGGTTCTGAGTTTCCTGGGTTTGGGCCCACTCTGGTGCAGCTCTCTCCAGTCTGTTCAGCCCCATCCCCTGCGGAGAAGGGCAGCCCCAGGGGTTTGGTGTAACTCTCCAGGATTTTGGTGACAGAGCAGTCGTCGAGGCCCTGCTCCTGCAGGACACTTTTGGCCCACTGCACACGGCGCTGGTACCTGGGAAACACCATAAATGAGGGATTCTAGGGATTACAGCCTTTAATTAACACTTTAAACCCTGAAGGTTCAGCACAGTTCACAAACACAGCCCAGCAGCTGCTGTGCACAAATGTGCACAATTAATTACCCATTCTATGCATGCACTCAGCCTGGGCTTCTATTCAGCAGTAATACCTGCAAGCTCACATGAAAAACCACCCTGAATATCATCCCTCACCCTGTTCCTACTTCTTCTAATGTGATTTATACATGAAATAATGAGAAAAGAAATAGAAGCAAATCACCCTCATTATTTATAGAGCCAACAATCTGAAAACCAGTAAGAGAAATATAAACTAGAATAATCTGTTTCCTAAAAACACCAAGAAAAAAAAGCAAATTAACTTACTTTCGAGATGTAATTATGGGCATGTTTGTGTTAACACCTGTATAAAGAAAAATCATACATTGTTTCATCAAGATAAAGATGGTTTTGTGTGATTTGGATCACTGAGGTGGTAATTATCCCCTTTTTCAGCCCTCAATGCCATTTTGGCCCCACTTTTCAAGCAGGGCCCCAGCAGAAGCAGAGAAGGTACAGAGGTAACAGCGTGCACAAGAGAACAACTGAACACTCCTTTTTTCTCCAGACAATTATGGAGGGATGTGATAAAATCCAGTGATGTCCACTGGGACTTCACTGTCATGGGGGAGATGAGCAAAGAACGAGCTTTTCTATAAACAGCCCAGAGCAGACTGGGTGTGACTGGCTACAAGCAGGCTGAAAACTTCACAGATCATCCCCTCATGGTTTCAGGGACACCAAAATCTGCAGATTAAACCCCAGGAAAATTAGGGATAGGGAAGTCCCAGGATGGTCCCTTTACTGCAGACTTCCCAAGAAACAACTCAGTGAAGGCTTGGGAGAATGCACTAAGGAAGTATCCATATGGATTTCATATTCTTGGATTTCTCCCAGGCACAAGAGATGGGGAGAGAGATACCCTCGACCTGATGCAGCAGATTATTATTCTGCATGTAATTTATAAAAACACACCTTTAATGAGTGAGGAAAGGTGAGGTACAAACAGGCCCCATTTACCTCTCCACTTGGCCACCAGCAGAGGATCTGAAATGCTGAACACTGGCCGGCTCCTGGAAAGGATCCCTTTTCCAAAATAGCCCTGCAAAGGACAGGAAAAACCCCTCGTTATCTCACGGCACAAAAATGAACTTCCTTCCCAGTTATAAAGCATGGACTGCTGAGATCAGCTGGAACAAACAGCAGCATTTAAGCTCAGCCTAAAGCTTGTTTAGCTGCTGGTGACTGGTTCAGTATTAACCACCTGATTTAACCAGGGGTTTAAAGCCCATTCAGCCTGGAGAGTGTTGGGTCCTTCTCCCGAATTCTGAATATTTGTCGGCCAAAAACCTCCCAGCAAATGTTTGAAAACAGCACCTGAAACCAAAGAGATGCCACTGCGCTAGAATGCTGCTGAAATGGCACTCAGACACAAAAAACCTAACACAGATTGTTTTGCACAGGAATAAATCACTCTGAAGTTAAAAGAATTACACGAGCATTTATAAAACATTAATATTTCAACCTCCTGAGCTTCAAAAACAAGAAAATGCTTTGAAATGTGGCATGAAACGTTGAAAGGAGACATGAACATGAAGGCTTTGCAGCTGTTTCTTAGCTCACAACACCACTTCATTCCAACATTTACTTGCTTGGATAAGAAAGACTTTTCACATTTGATACAGAATATATTTTTTGTACTGATTTCAGGAGAGAAGGGAAATGTGGAGAATCACAAGAGGCTGAAGAGGCAGGAAAGCACAAAGGCAGCAGATTTGAACCGGTATTATGTTTTACCTGCATTTAAAACACTACAAACACTGTGCAAACAGGGTGCAGCACCTTGTTGTAGAGCTGTTCAATATCCTCCGGGTTCCTCACAATCACATGGTTGTTAATGATCTCAGCCTGGCACACTCTGAAATCCTTTCCCCCTACATCCACAGGAAAGGGAGCCTCGTACGACTCGAAAACTCTTCTTTTCCTTCTTGGCGGGTGAAAAACTGCTTCTGCCATTTCCTAATTTTTCCTCCTAAAAAAGTGGAAAGAAAAGATTTAACATTCAGGAGTTAAGGTTCACCCATTTCTCTGTGTTTCGGCAAGACCCCCTCTGCAACAGCAAATTCTCCATGGATCCTGCAGGGTAACGCAGGTTTAATTCCGTAACTCTGACAGAATTACAGACAAACACCAGACACATTCAGGAATACATGTGCTGGAGATCTCTGATCTGGCTCTGGAGCATTCCCTGCAGAGCACACAGGGATGCTCCTCAGCCAAGAGTTTATGAGGGAAACTCCAGTAAATAAAGGAATAAAGCACATTCAGGAATACAGGGAGGCACAGGGTACAAAAGCAGAAACCGCCCAAGTGCCTAAATATAAACCGTTCTGAACAGTGTGAGCTGCAGGAGCGTTTGGACACCGCTCCCAGGGAGGCACAGGGTGGGATAGTCGGGGTGTGTGTGCAGGGCCAGGGGAGGGACTGGATGATCCTGAGGGTCCCTTCCAGCTCGGGATATTCTGTGACTCAGGGAACACATTCTGCAGGGAGAGCCCTGGCCTGGCAGGATTCTCTGCTTTAAACCGGGATCCCCTCAGGGCTGCACCGGGGCCGCAACGTGAGGGAGACTGGCAGGACCTGGACCCGCACCCGGACCCCGGGGCGGTACCGGCGGGTTCCACGGTGTCCTGGTGGGTTCGGGGGGCAGTGTCCGGTCCCGGGGTGTCTCGGTGGGTTCGGGGGGCAGTGTCCGGTCCCGGGGTGTCCCGGTGGGTCCGGGGGCAGTGTCCGGTCCCGGGGTGTC
>VZTA01028958.1:12028-24404 GCA_013398855.1 Mohoua ochrocephala
CCCCGCCTCGGCCCCGCCTCAGCCCCGCCCCGCGCTGCCCCGCTCCATCCGCGGTCCCGCTCCATCTCCGCCTGAGGGTTCGGTCCCCCTCCATCCCCGGTCCCGCTCCATCCCCGCCTCAGCCCCGCCCGGTCCCACCGGGAGCGGCTCGCTCGGATGTCCCGCCCTGGCTGAGGTGGGGACGCGGTGTCCCGGCCCCGCGGTGCGGGACGTGGGCCGGTCCCGGCTGCCGGCCCCGAGCGAGGGATGCTCCCGGCAGGGAAGGACAGGGAATGCGCTCCCGGCTCCGCTGCGGTGCTGTCCCCGCCGGGCTGCGGTGATTCCCCCGGGGAAATAATCACCCGGCGCTGGCGGCTTTAGCGTGACCAAGTGAGAGAAACTCTTGGAGTGAGCGATGAGCTCCACGAGGAGGGGCAGGAGACACACGGGGAGATGATTTCTCAGCGGTGTGCTGGAGGCAGGGACAATGTTCCACTCCTTTGGCTCCGGAACAAACGCCGTGACTCAGTGGCCACCCGGGATAAAGCACCTCTGTCCCACCAAGGGATGCTGATCCTGCAGCTCAGAGCCAGCTCGGGAGGACGTGCTTGTGCAACTGTAAGATAAAAGCACCTGAATAAAATACAAAGCATTTGCACTATTTAGGACCCGACATCCGTTTTTCTACCAGCTTGAGCCCTGCTTATCAAACCCACAGTCCCATCTTCCCCCACGACACACCTGCTCCTGGTTTGAGGTTACCCTGTGAGGTCCCGCTGTTGCACAAGGAGGATCAAGACAATTTCAGACTCTCAGCAGAGAATTCTGATTCCCAAAAGACGTCAGTGAATTTCCAGATGAAAAGCTGTAATAAAACATCCTTCTTAGGACATATTTTATCTCTCATTGCTGTTTTTTATGGTGAGCCAAAGGGCAGGCAATAGTGGTTACAAGGCCAGACAGGAATTATTGCACAAACCATGAGAATACCAAGCTTGTGTTCTTACAGTTGTTGCCTACAGAGTTTTACTTCATACATCAGCTCAGGACTGTTAATTTGTTTTGTTGTTGATTCACATAAAAAGTGTCGAAGCCAAACCACAGAGGGCCCTGATGTGTTCCTGTCACCAAAGTACAGAGATGCTCTGGTAACTTCAGGTTCATTCTCAGAGCTCTGCCATTAAAATATTCCAGGTTACAAAATGAAAATGACCCAGCATCAAAGATGTCACTCTGATTCAAAATTCCTTCTGACTTTGTCAAACCGAGTCTCATTTGAGTGAAAGTGGGGTTTATCTCCGCTAGCTGTATCTGTGTTTTCTCTCTGTGCAGACACATTTACAATGAGACGTTCGTCGCGGGGAGAAGCAGACAAAACACGAGGAGCTACAGCTCATTCACGTTTCGTTATCCGTGTGCAGCCTTGGGAGGGAACACGCAGCCGGTCCCTCAATTAACTCAGTCACACTCCTGTTTCTTCAACCAACTATCTGCTCCTGCTGCTGGTGATAAGCCCAGATGGTGCTGCAGCCAGGACCTGCTGTTTGAAGGACAGGCTTCGGATGAGTCACGCCACATTTCTTTTATCTGTCAATTTCTTCTATCAATAATTGTACAGACACGTTCACAAATGTCTGCAGGCTCCCTTTTCGTGATGAGCCAGCAGACGAGCAGGCAGCACCCAAAGGACAGGCTCTGAACCGCAGCCCTCGAGGTCACAGTGGTCCCCGGGGAGGCAGAAATGTCACACTGCCGTCAGGGGAGAAGGGACAAGGCTGAAATAACTCCGTCTAGAAATGGTAAAATGGGCAAAACGGACCTGCACTGTCCTGCAGGAGCACTGGAATACAGGAGGAGCAAAATATATTGCAAAATAATATTGTACCTGTGAGTGAGGACAACGCTGAGGGTTGTACCCTGCCCATCACTGGGAGTTTTCAGAGCAGGTTAAACAAACATCTTTCAGGAACAGCACAAACAAAGCTAATCCTGCCCTGAGACACAGGGCTGCACTAAAAGCACTGAAGATCCCTTTCCTGGGAATTTTCAGGATTTATTTTTCCTTCCAGGAGCGTCGCTGCTCTGTCTGCAGTGCGGCAGAGACTGCGAGCTCCCTGCTGCCCTACAGAGGCTGAACGCCTGCAGCTCCTGTCGAGTCATCCCTCAGCTTTCCAGCTCTGCGCTGCAGTCTCTGGGCTCAGGAACGGCAGGATGGGAACAGAGAATTCTGTGTTGTCTCTGGCTGATTCATTGCTCTAACGCAGAGAGTTCAATTGCTTACTATTTCTTGATAGTCAGCTGATTTATTGCATGATTAAATTAAGGTCCAGGCCAATGTCAGCTTTCTGACAAGGCTGATACAACTCTTCCCTAAATCACCACGGCCGTAACCCTTCAGTTCTGGAAATGTGTTGCCTTAAACCCTGACACAGTTGCCTTTGCTGCCTGACTCTCAATGTCCCGTTGTCTGCCCTGCCAACCCCAGAAACTCCAGGCTATGTGGATATAAATGTGGATATGTCTGGCATCCATATCAGCTCCAGTGCACCCACAGGAACCCCTCTGAACTCCCAACACCTTTCCAGGAGGAAGATGCTCCTGCTCTGTGTTGTCACAGGATTTCCCAGGTCCTGGTGGAGGACTAGAGCCGAAAACCAGTTCCAGTGGCAAGACACGATCTCCCTGCCGGGCTCATTAAACTCCTCCTGTGACCACACACGTGGTGATTTCCTTTAAAATCTGCATAACATTTGCAGTCCTGTGCTCTCAGCCTGCCTGTGGTTTGTGTCCTTCCACAAGCTCTGCTGCTGCATGGCGGAGCCCATCTGGAATCATTTGGAAGAAATATTCCACTTATAAAATAGGAGCTCATTTAATATCATGTGAACTAATGTTCAACGGCTAATATTAACCAGTTATTAACTAATATTAACTGTGCTGCGAAGTTTCTACCCCAGTGAAATGGAGTTGCCATGTGGAGGCAGCTGCAGGGGAGTTTTGTTATCCGAGGTGGTTTTCTGAGTGTTTGGGGATTTTGGAGGCAGTTGGGAGTTAATTCTCAGTCCTGCCTCAGCCAAAGCATACAGGCCAGGTACTCCTTAAATACATATTTTACATGCTTAGGCTTATTAAAAGAAACAGAAATGTCAGCCTGTAAAACTATTTGCCCATGTAGAAAGCTACTCATAAAATCCTAAAAGAATGATCTGTTCTTGCAGTGTCTTTAGGTAATTTTGGAATCCGTGCCAAAAAAAGAAAAGGGTTTTGCATAGAATCCCATGAAATTCAAGTCATGATTTGTCATTGTAATAATTTCTGTCTGGCTTTGACAGAATGTTCCTGTAAAATTTTGTTATTCCACATCAGTTGTAATCCACAAAACCCCCACACGACACTCTCCTTTCTGAATAAGGCCCTTTTCTTTCTCACAAGGTGATGTGGACAGTAGTGGGAGGATGGGCTGTAGTTATTTACATTAGCCAGCTCCAGTTTCCCCAGACTGACAGAAATTCCCATGGAAATTCTGGTTACATTAACTTTGACAGAGATATGGGACTGTTTTTGGAAACTTTTTTTAAAAAAACCAAAACAACTAGGGAATACTTTTCATTTTTATTAACATGCAGCATCTTAATTTTGTTTATTAAAGAAATAAATCAAGGTTAGTTTCTGCTTAGTTTCAGATGGTTTTCGCAGGAGACAAAAAAAGAGAAGTCAAATATTGGCCAAGCATCAAGCCAGCGAGGCATCCCATAATAGCAGCAATCCCGAGGTGGATGGCAGAGAAGGGAACAGCATGAGAATCGAGGACATTAGAGATGAGTATGTCCTGAGTATATTTACTTCAGGCATGGACAGTGACTGTGTGTTCTTGGAGATGAAACGCACTTGGATGTGGAATTCCTGTAGGATCCATCCCATCCCATCCCGTCAGGGCTCTCTGAGGGTGTCACAGCCACTCCTTGCCCTCCATCTGTATTCTGGATGCATCTGAAAATGATGTGAACGTTAATTCTCTCTGATCGAGTCTCCCCAAAGCCACTGCTTTCCTTCTCCCCCTGGAAACAAACGCGAAAGCTCCGAGCTTGCCATTCCAGGGGGAATTAAGGGCACTCAAACCCCCTGATTTTCACCCAGGCCTCAAGCTCCAGTCCCGGATTTATTTACCTTTTGCTGAAGAACCATTTGTTTCTGCGTGGGTCATTAGTTTTTCTGCTCCATCAGTCCCCCGGGTGAGCTGTTCAATGAGGCACAGCTTCTGCTTGGCCAAATCCTGACTCCATCCCCTTCACCTCGTGCGGCTCAGCACCGGGCTGGGCACAAAACTCCAGCGAGGTGATCAGTAAAAGTTCAATTTTTGGTGTGTATTCCAGTTGGAAAGAGCACGGCAAGAGTTGGGTGCCTCCACTAGGTGTCCACGTTACAGCAATTTTCACTTAGGGCTCCGCTCAGAGCCCCGTGCAAAACGCAGAGCAATTGTTCTGCTCCACTGCAAGATGTAAATGTGAGATAGATTTTCATATTAGTCAAGTGTGCACCTGGGCCTGCCTCAAAAAAGGCACAAAACACTCAAAAAAACCACCTTTAAATTGCACCTCTTAGGCACTCAAACCAGTCCTCAAACCAGGCAGACTTTTCAGATATTGATTATTGCCTCTTTTGCTTTTCCTAATGCTTTTCAAATTATGACGTGCTTTGTACTAACTTGTAGGAACAAACAGAAAAAGCTTTCCAGATTTTTAGTGGTTTTTAAATTAATTTTCTTTTTTGTTTGGCTTCCAGTTTTCCTCTGCAGGGCCCTTTTTTGCATTCAGATGAGCGCGGAGCCCTAAAAGCAGTGGCTCAGAGTTTTAGAAACACCTGCCTAATTGTTAAATAACCGCTTTGCCCATTACATTTCTCTTCAAATATTGATGCCCAATATTTACCTACTTTCCCTGGGTGTCTAATGGGTGCTGGAAGGCACAGTTTGGTGCACTAAGTGAGCACACGGCCCTTTTCGTGCCCCCAATTTTAAACAAACCATAGGTAGCAGCCTTTGGGCCTCGGTGCTCATTTATTGAAGATGTTTTTCACTGCTCCTCTTTGTGATTTGCAACCCCATTCATTAATGAGAGGTCAGAGGGCACTGATTCCATTCAGATACGAGGGAATTCCAAGGAGCTGCAATGAAGGCCTTGTTTAAGATTACTGAATTCCGTTCTAGGAATAACCCAGCAGAGTTTGTTTTTTTTTTTTCACTGTTTTTCTTCTGGTTTCCCAGGCATTTTCAGTTTGTTAAATGTAAGGATAGAATAGATTTTCGGGAATGCTATGTGCCAGACCATTTTAAGGCAGCTTCCAGGACCACAGGCAAACGAGGCTCCAGTGGTTTATAATTCCCATAGCTGTGAGTGTAACATCCAAAACCGAGTTCAACTCCAAAAGTTTTACCTCATTTGCAACGCTAACGAAGAAGAATAGGTTACTTTATTACGGAGCAAAATGAAAATCTGGTGTCACTCCATCTAATTTGGACTGTGCCTGATCCAGGACTGTGCTTTAAGATTTCTGCACAGAAACAATCCCACAGGATTCAGATTTTACCTGAAATGTGTCTCGGAGCTCGTCCCAAATGCTGCCTGGGTTCACGTGTCACAGCTGACAGAAGGACAAAATAACAAACAAATCAGCAAAATTCCCTAAATCATCACATTCTAAGAACTGAAACGAAACAAATAAACCAACTTGTTGCCAAAGGCATATATGTTTTTAAACACCAAAAAAACCCCCAAACAACCAGACCCAGAACATCCTCTTATGGAATACATCCCAATCTTGAATATTTACCTTCCGTTCGTTTAATAACAGGAAAAGGCTCGCTGCTCTTTTGTTGAGTTTCACATGTCAGCATCTTAATATTCCTATGGCATTCTTGAAACTTTTACCAGGAAGAAAACAGTGCCGTGGCCTATAGTAGGAAATGTTCTGTTTATTTGAAAGGCCTTTATGAGCACACAAAGGCAAACAATTACTGTCATAAAGCGAGGGAGCAGCTCCTGATGGCTTGGTGTCTCATTTGGGCTCCTTTGTGCAGCTCCTTGGCTCGTGTGTCCCTGCCCTTCCTGTGTTCTGCTCCTCACCCCTCTCTCCACCTCCTGAACCCCAGTGCAGGTTAAATCCCATTTTCCATTTCCCCATTACCTGCTGGGCTCTGCTGCTCTTGGTGTCTCTGCCACGGGAATGTTGGGTTGAAGGTTTGTCATCCATCTGCTGCTGGGTCCACACTCGATGGTCCTTGTGGGCCCTTGCCAGCTCAGAATATCCTGGGATTCTCACAAGGATGGTCACGAGCCTGGAACTGAAGGGCTGATTTTTGATTACGTGATCAAAAATGGACTCTGAAAAAAAGAATGACAAAGAGCTTTCAAAGGTTGCTGAGCTTCTTACAGAAAGTTTTGAACTTATTTTAGCCCTGTGGCAAATGCAGTAACTGTGGCAAATTTGGGCCTATTCACGTTAAAAAAAAGGTAGTTTTATTTCTGTAGGCTAGACCTATAAACTTTATAAACCAGGCTGGTTCTCTTCACATAGCTCTGGTGTGCTGTGGGTTTGTTTAAACAATGACTAAGCCACAAACAGCCACAGACTGGATTCCCCAGGAGCAGAACTGTGGGCACAGGAGTGTCTCAAATCCAGGCTCCAGATAAAAAAAAAAGGTAAATAACTCATAAAAGGAAGTGCAAACAGCAGGAAAATCTTGTTCCCATCTGTCAAAGCTCTGTAAAGGACAGGCAGGCTGGAAAGAATGGGCTCTGTTAAGGGGCTTTATGTGGGTTTTGAGGGCATCTCACATCCCTGGAGCAGCTGGGGAGGATGTGTGATCTCCACTTGATGAGGTTCTGCATCTTCCCTGAGCCACACAGCAAATCTCTTGCACGGACACCAGAATTTCAGAGGTGAACATCAGGCTTGGAGAGCCAAGGCTTTGTTTTCACATCTCCCTCCTGATTATTGCCAGGATTCAGCATGAATCTCTCCTTAAAAAATGGCTGGTCCCACTGCCAGGGAATGAAAGAGCAGCGCTGCTGATCTGAGGCAGTTTACCCAGTTTACCTGGGTAGTTTGTCTAGGAAACACCTCTCAGAACTCAGACAAGGGTGGCCAGCTGTGGCTGGAATGGGCATTTAAAATCCTGCTCATATGGAAGTGCTACACCAGCTAAAGCAGCCTGTGCAGGAAGAAATCGAGTCTATAAAATGGAATTTGAACGTTATTTAGTAGTGAAAAATCTGTAAGCAAGACATGATTTGGAAATCAGGGGGCAAAAAAGAAGGGGATGATCCAGAATTTATCATGTTAAGAATTAAAAACTTAAACCTCAATATGATCGTGGTCACTGAGAGAAGTGGCTGTGTGACTGTGAACACATTCATAAGATTATATTAACAACACGAGCACATTAGAGAGGTTTGCACAGGACAGAACTGGTTGCTCAGGACTTTTCTGAGCAGTGCAACCAGTCAGCAGCGCTCCAAACCTCCCTCAGAGGATGCATTGCAGGGTGAAAATCCCCTCTTTTTGTGTGGCACCTCACTTGCAAACGTGGATACAGAAGCTGCCGTACTACAGAGGGCTTGGCTTTCATTGAAATGCAGCTTTTTACACCTTGGCTAAATAACTAAAAAAAGAGAAGCACTTTATTGTTACCCTGATGTGCTGTGCTGTGCTGTTCTCCCACACCTGGAGCTCACCTTTAACTCAAGGCGTGTTTAACTCAAGTTGAGGTGCTGGGTCTTCACCGAACTTTCACCTCAGGCTTGCTCCTGCCCAGGAGTTGCCCCAAATAAACCCCACAGATATTTTAGCAGCCTTCCCTGAATGTTTCTGCTTTTTCACAGGTGATAAAGTTCACAACAAGCTCCAGTTCTTTTTGCTTCTTATCTAAACCCAGGGCAGGGTTGGGTGGCCGTGTTTGAAGATGCACCATCCTTGTGAACCCCGCCGTGCAATCTGTGACAGGATTGGATTTTAGGATTGGATTTTAGGATTGGATTTTGCCTCACCAGGGAAGGGGTTCATTAAAAATCAAGTGACAGCTGGAAATTGGCATTCAGATGGGTGGGAGGATAGATGCAAACACGCAAATCACGTCTAATTGAATTAGCAAAACTCCACGTGAACGCCCCATTCCTCATGGCCCTTCCCCCACAGCAGCAGGTGGAAATGACACCCATCATTTACTGCCCTAAAATGCTTTTTTACACTTAGCACATTTCATGTGAAGGGCTTCCAGCCCGTTGTGCCTTGGAACGTTAGAGGAGAACGAAAGGAATTTGAATTAACACCTCCAACCTGGCACAGATGGAAAACTCCATCTATAGATGGATGTGCTCAATCCAGCCACAGAGTCCAGCGGGGGAATCACGATTCCCTGAAGTGCCTGTAGGCCCCTGGATTACGGATTTGGGTCTGGGATTAGGGAAAACACCCGTAACCAGAGAGCACCCTGGTGAACACACCTCTGAGGGGGCTCACAGGGATGCTTTTGAAAGGGTTTAAGGTCCGGAACAGCTTACACGTGCTTATTTGGTTCTAGATAGAATGATGTGGGTTTATTTGGGTTTTTAATGATTTTTTTTCCCTGAAAACTGCTTTTTTATCTTTCTTTTCACCTCTATTTGTCTATGTCCCAGCTGGTTTTGCTTACCAATGTAAACATTTTAGATATATCTGCCTTTGCTAGAAATGTTTTTCTAGAACTTTTGAATGGTGGTATGAATAGCAATATATTTCTGTCTCAACAACATGATTATCCTCATTCTTAATGTCCTTCATTCACTTAGCTTACAGCACTGGTGTCTTGCCTTACCCTTTTCTGGGGCAGGGGCTGTTTTCAAACTCAGCAAAGTAAAATCTTGCTCCTGCTCGAGTCCTCAGAGCCGCTGCAATGCAAATATTGTGGCAGTGGGTGTAATTTTTAAAAGTTACTCAGTGGAAAGTCTCACAGGTCCCGAATTAGCAGGAGTTTTGTAAAGTTCCTATTACTAATCTATGGAATTTATACCAAAGGTGTTGAAATCACTTACGCTTCTGCTGACTCACTTCCCCCAGGGAGGGCTGCTGACCTCAGAAATGCCCTCACACAAGTCCAGGGCACAGAGCTGCCATCTGTGCCATGCAGAACATCCTGAACTCTCAACTCTGCTTCATCCTAAAATTCCTCCTTACCGTATCCTGCTGCCCTGCAAGCCCCAGTCTGTTGGAAATGCCACTTTCTTTTATGATCTGCTCTGACTCAGATGCTGAGTTGGAGTGGTATTTACAAAATAATCTGTATCGCCGTGGATTTATCTTGCCAAGGAAAGTTAAATGGTTACAGATTAAAAAGATTTTATAAGCACGATATGCCACGGTAAACATTAGTAAAAGTTGCTCTAAAACCATTTCTGCCTTTTGTTGGGGGAAAAAGAAAATAATTATTGAGGCTTGAAGGGGAAGACTGCTTAGTAAAAGGAAGGAGAATTAACCACGGTGAGGTTTTAAAGGAACTCTGCTTTGCTGATTAAGTGCTTTTTCCAGAAATGCAACTCATGTTTCCTTCTTTTTTAATTCTTAAATCAGGCCCCGAGTGCCAGCAAACGACTTTCTTTACTGTGTCTGGAGGTTTATTTTTAGTCCCAAGCAAGGGTATAGACAGCAGGCTGGAAATCAAGGCGTTTGCAGGCCAAATAAACTTCCCCGCACTTGAACCCTGGGTGTCAGCTCATTCATCTCCCCGCGGCTCAGCTCGGTTTTCTGTCAGTCCCATCTGCCAAGGCTCCGAAGCTCCTGACACCCGAGTCTCTTCTTATCTCTCTCCGAAAGCATCTTCCACTTTTTACAGCTTCGGGGGTTTTGTCAGGGCTGGATTTCGCAGCACGAGACGCAGAGTGTCAGAGCAGGGATTTCATTCCCTTGCCTGCGAGCTCCCGACAGCAGAACCCCCTGGCACGTGGGGTTTGTCTGCTCCCCGTGGGAGTCTGGGGGGTGGTGGTGGTGGGCACGGCCCCCACTCTGCCCTCTCAGTACCGAAATGTCAGAAATGTGGATGTGTGACACAGGAAATGGCCCACGAGTCTCTCACCGAAAGTTTAACATCGCCAGATGAACACCTGGGAACCAGGTGGCAAAAGGCAGATTTGTTTTTTAGGTGCCTGCTGGGCTGTCGGTGCAGTTTCTCTGAGCAGGCTGCTGCCTCCTTTTAAATGGAGAGATCTGAGAGATCCAGCTTTTAAACGAATTTGGATTAATTTAAGGGTTTTCCTTTCCTAGGGAGGGTATTTGTGCCCACCAGCGCTGTTTGCCAAACTCCAGCTTTGCTGAGCTGCTGCTTTTCCCATCCTGTTGAATCAACACTCCAGGGGTGACAGCAGCCCTGGGGTGACCAGCCTGGAGTGTTTGTCACACCGTTAAGGGACAGAACATCCTCTCCCGTGTCACCTGGCTCTCAGCAGTGTGGGAACACGGAGTGGGTTCGTGCCCAGGCTCCCTGAGATCCACCCACGAGCTGTTTGGTTTAGATGAAGTGCAGCTCCCCTCCAAAAATGAGACAGCTCCCAGTGCTGCTGCTTCAGGAGAGCTCTGTGCTCAGCTTGTCTCAGCTGGGCAGCTAAAAAATGGATCTTTTTCTCATTTTTGCTCATACTGTGGAGTTAGCACGACTCCAGGAGAGTGAACTGCTGCTTACAGCTCATCTCCTGGAACCACAAACAGAATTGTTTGCTGAGTTTCAGCCAATCCCACCTGCACAAAGTCATCGTGGCAGGTGGGTTACTGAGGGTTTGCTGATGTGGGGCACAGCACGGATGGATTTGAGGGCCTCATCTGACCTCTAGAACCTTTTGATTTTGGGCACGTGCAAAGAACAGGGAAGATTCTGATCTTGTGCTCCAGAAGCCAAGCTAAACTCACCAGGCTTTGGCAACCAAAAAGTTTCTGCAGTCGGTGTAACTTGTTATACACAGAAATGTGTGATTATTGTCCCCCAACACCCGTCCCAGTGAGGTGTCAGTCCTTGTCAACCCCTACAGACACCACACCAAATAAATACCTTTGGATTCGGGCAGAAATCTCGGGCTGGGGGAGTGCTGGATCCCCTCTCCATCACCAGCAGGGCTGCCCAGTGGCAGCCCGATGGCAGAGATGTGAATTTAGGGAAAGTCTTGCAAACTCTGACCACAGCTCGTTGCAAGACCGGAGCACGATTGCATCAATTCCTGCAAGGGGTGTCCGAGCCCCCCAGAGAACCCTGTCTCATTAAAAAAGGACTCGTGGTTGCATTCCGATACTTGGAATAAATAAACCAGCAACTGGCTCTTGTGCAAGGTCTCTACACTTTCCTCACAGGCTTTCACAAAAATGTCACATTTCTGACACCTTTCCAGCGGGCTGTTTGGAGGCACCAGGGTGTCAGCAGATTAAAAAATCTGAGTTCTGGGTTGTGTTGCCCATTCTGACAGGCCCTGGACAAGGAACACCTCAGTTACTCACTCCTCTGTTTGCAGAAAGGAATGAAGTCACTCACATGCCACTAAATTTGATATTAACAGAGAATAGCACTGTTATTTAAGACCTATTAATTCTTTTTAAGAATCCTTTAAAAGCAACTTGCTGACAAAAATTCATTTCAAAATGATTCGCAGCAATAGCAGCATCTATCTAAATGAAAATTGACTGCTTCATCCTATTAAGTACCTGTAATGCACGTTTAGAATCTCCACAACCCCCCCTGCTCCATGAGGAATATTCTGCTCTCACAGGTAAGCAGCAGGAATTTGAAAAGGCTCTCTAATGCACTGTTAATCAAAGTCTTCCCATGGAAATCTGTATTTTTATGGATGGCAAATTGAAGTATCCAAATGTGAGAAAAAAAGGAAAAAAAAAGGGTTAGGAATTGCTGAACTGTACCAGACACCAGGTAGGTCTAATCTGCAGTGTGAGCTTTCCTCCTGCTTCAAAGGGAGATGTGAAAAATGAATGTCAGACGTTGTGTTCCTGCAGAATCCTCTGTCTTTGCTGGAATGGGAACCACGGCTGGGGGAAAAATAAGCGTGAAATTTGAGCAACACACCTGAAGTGCCCGGGTTTGAGCTCATTTTCACCAAGCAACAGCCAGGTCACACTAAATTTCAGAGGGAAGGATCCCTCCCCTTGATGCCAGCCGTGGAGCCACGGGTGCAGCAGGACAGCAGCTCCCCTTCCAGCCGTGTCCCACGACCCGAGATGGATTTTGGAATTGCTCTCTGACCTCCCTCTGGTGCCAGCCCTGCTGCTCCTTGGCGCTTGTGATCTGTTCAGAGGGGTGCAGAAGGACCTCACACGGCGCTGAGAGGCTGCCAGGCACTCAGGTTACTTCTGCCTCTCTTTTTTTTTTTTT
>VZTA01028958.1:24428-59437 GCA_013398855.1 Mohoua ochrocephala
TTTTTTTAGATAAGAGATTTAGAATCAGGAAAGATCTGGAGCTCCTCGTTTAATTTAGACTGCTGCAGCTTAATCTCCCCACTGGTTCTTCCACGTATCAGAACCTCAAGGCAAACCCCTCTGTTTAGTCTCCGTCGCGTCGCCGCGACGTTAAATAACGCCAGAGCACAGAAATCACTCAAATAGATGGACTTTTGCTACTTAAAATACAGTAACACCATCCGTTTGCAGCACAGCACGTCCAAACCCAGGCAGGTGTTTGAGCAGCGGAGTTCAGGGGTGGGCCGTGCCCTGCATTCCGTGAGGCAGCATTAATTCCCAATTAGATTCTAATTCCCAATTAGATTCTAATTAGCACTGAAGGAAGCAGGTAGTGGACACCAGCTTATCCTGAAAGAGAAACAGGAGTGTGCTGGGCCTTATCCTGGCACAGCCAAAACAAAGAGGAGGTGCCAGAGCACGAGGTGCCCTCAGAGATACCCGGCCCTGATCCGAGCGGTGCCACGCGAGGACAGGAGGGGACAGTGCCAGCCTGGCTCTGCTCTGCCGTGTCCTGGTGGCGTTCTCAGGGAGGTGGAACTCGGCGTGGCTGTGATTTCCCACCTGTTTGAGGAATTTCCAGCAGCAGTCAGCTCCCACTGGCTGAATCCAGACCTCGGGAAGGAAGGAAGGAAGCGTTGCTGCATCGGCTGCTCTGGAAAATCAAAGCAGGCACAGCCAATGGATGCTTTAAAGCACGGGAACAGTGTTAATATAATGGATTCTAGGAGAAGTTTTGCCCAGAACCTTCATTTTAAGGAGCTAGTGCTGCAATGTTTACAACCATAAAAGAGGTGAAAGAGATAAAAAGGACTTTTAGCCCACACAGGAGAGTTTTCCACAGTGAAGCTGCTGACTCTCTTTGGGTCTGTGCTGATCATCGATATCAACGTGTCCTCAAAATAAATTTTCTGATGATCCTGAAGTGAATTCCTCCCTTCTGCTAAAATGGAGAAAATCACAGAGGACTTTGAAAGCAAACCCAATCTGAATCATCTCCTGCTCTGCTTTTATGAAATGTTTTTAAGCATTTGGTCATTGGACTTCATTCACAGGCTGGTAGAACTGGGGGTGTTCACCTGGAGAAGGATCCAGGGAGAGCTCAGAGCCCCTTCCAGGGCCTAAAGGGGCTCCAGGAGAGCTGGAGAGGGACTTGGGACAAGGGATGGAGGGACAGGACACAGGGAATGGCTTCCCACTGCCAGAGGGCAGGGTTAGATGGGATATTGGGCAGGAATTGTTCCCTGGGAGGGTGGGGAGGCCCTGGCACAGGGTGCCCAGAGCAGCTGTGGCTGCCCCTGGATCCCTGGCAGTGCCCAAGGCCAGGCTGGACATTGGGGCTTGGAGCAGCCTGGGACAGTGGGAGCTGTCCCTGCCCATGGCAGGGGTGGCACTGGATGGGCTTTGAGGTCCCTTCCAACCCAAACCAGCCTGGGATTCTGCGATTCCCATCACTCTGAAGACATGGGAAGGCCACCAAGGGTGATGTACCACAAGCAGCTCTTCCCAGTTTGGAGTTTCACCAAATCCCTGCTGTTGATGAAATTCACGAGATTTTCTCTGGTCCTGAGGTGAAACTTTCACTGTCTTTTTCAAACAGCCCTATTGCAAGGCCCTGTTGCATCAACACGAGGTTTCAAAACAGAGTAAAACCCAACTTGGCCTTAGATTCTTTCTTTATTTGGTACTAACGTCTAAGAGAGCAGCAGCATTCCTGACAGCAAGAGGATTCCAAGCATCTGTCCTTAGCTTTCCAGTGACCCTGGGGAAGCAACCCGGAATCCACATATTTCAATTGCCACAGGGCTTTGTGGGCTGTGGAGGGGTGGGAATGTGGGCAAGAATATTTCTGGGTCTATAATTAATCCTATTTGTTGTACAAGTGTGATTTATGGGCCAGCCCCGGCACGGCGGGAGTAGAGGCGTTGTTCCACGGAGATGTGGAGGTTGGAGATTTGAAGGAAGGAGAATTTCTCTGTCTAACAAGAGCAATTTCTCTGTTTAACAAGAGCAATTCCTCTGTTTAATAAAGCAGGAGGGTTGGAAAGGCTCTCATGGAGTACAGGAGCATCCTGCCAAGAATTATCCCTTTGTTTTCCGCAGCCCGAGGATTATTCCAAGAGCGTCCCCAGAGTTTTTTTGGCTACAGAGTTCAGGATTCACCAAGAATTTGAATTCAGGACTGAAGCAGAAGTCAAAGCTTGCTAAACCGAGGCTTCCAGGTCTTCTGACAATGGATGGAGCAGGAGCAGACAATGCCCTGCTCACCTCTGCTCCCTCCCACAAGGAGGAGTTTGCCCCCTTTTCCCAAAGCAGCACCAAAACGAAGGAAGGAACCGTTCTGCCGTAACTTTGGCATGAGCAGATGAAGTGTAACCAGGTTATTATTTCATGCACAGCCTCTTTTGGAACTTCATCATCCTTTAAAACAGTGTTGGATGATTCAACGTTTTTCCCGTGTGAACCCTTCAGCTTCTTCCACGACGATCCTGCACTGACCAGGACCCCTCATCCCATTCCCAAATAAATTAGGGCACCAAAATTAGCAGGCCAGGAGCATCCTTTTGTCACGAATGTTTCTGCACATGCTGCCCCACCCCTGGCGTGTGACCAGCACCAGTGGTCATCTGACAGTCCTGTCACTGCTGCCTCCATCGCTTCCTTTTTTCCACGCTGAGCTGGCCCCGTGCTGAGTCACCCCTGTGGTGACAGGACACCGCACGCTGTGGGTCAACAGGCCCAGAAGTGCTGGTAAAAGATTAATTTTTGATGCCCAGGCTCAGTGCTCGGCGTGGGGCAAGCTGCAAAAGGCAATTCCCTCCTCTGCTGAGTCAGGGAGCAGCAATTTCTGTGCCCGTGTTGGTGGGGAGGGGAAGGCACCCTGCATTCCCTGCATTTAAACTGCTGGGAAAACGTGGAGAGGAGAGATTTGTCACTTGTCCCCTCAGCCATCCCCACTGATTGCCTCGGAGTTCAGGCTCTGTTCCAGTTTTTTATTCTAATTTGGATGCGAAGCTGTCCTTACCACAGTTGCAGACAAATAGCTGTCATTTGCTAAGGCAAGAAATCATTCCACTCCTCCTCCTGTGAAAGCTTAAAAATTGCTCTAGAAACGAACTGGCCAATCTATAATTATCTCTAATCAGCAGCAGCTCAGCTCTGGTGTCATCTGCAGCTTCTGGTACACAAAACTTCGGGGTCCAGGTTCAGTGCAAGTGTCTGTAGCTGCCACGGTGAGCTGGGAGATGGGTGTGCAGCTGTGCTTCTTGCAAAAAGGTTTCAGAAATTGTGTTGAGTTAAACTGTAAAAATTCCAGAACTTAGAAAATAGGCTGATGCTGGCCTTGCTTCAGGAGGCAGCTGTTATTCCTGCTTCACACAAATGCTACGGAAAAAAGCCGGAAAAATCATATGAAAAAAATTCATACAAGCGTTCCTTGAAAAAAATCCATCGTATTGGACACAAACCAAGGGATTTTCCATACCAGGAAAACGATTGATTAGTGCCCAGGGGATGAAATACGGGCTGCATGTGTGGCACAGCCAAATTTACAGAAAACACCCCGGTTCTTACAGCAAAGGACCAGAAAATGAGTGAGCACCGTTGCCAGTAGGCTCAGCAGGATCAGGAGGGAATGGTTACAAATGCTGGATTAACCTGGGCCCTGAAAGTGGCTTTCCAGGCTGGTGTCTGGAAAAGGACTTCTCAACCAGCCTTGCTGCTGAATCCCATTGTTCTGTAGGGGAAAACACTTCATTCTCCAGAGATTGGATCCCTCTCATCTGTATAAAAAGAGGAGGAAACAAATGGATTAGACATAACCTGAGCAGGATTCCATAAATCCGGCCACTCTTCTCAAAGCCTGGCAGGGATATGGCAGAAGCAGCTGAAATTGGCTGTTGATCCCACTGATTGCATCTCTCAGAGCTACTCCTTGGGAAAACACAATAAAAATTCTTCCTACCAAGCATTCCCAGCTCCTGGGAGGTTGTGAGGCAGAGCCAGGGTGTTAAATCTGGAGCACTGGATATCCAGAATGCCTCTGTCAAAGATGTGGCTGCCAGTCACAAACCCTCCCCAGGAGAGCTCTGTGTGCCTGCTGGGGTGGCACACGTGGAACCACACCCAGGACCAGGCTCAGAATACTCCCCAGAACTGCCCTGCCCCTTTGGAAAACCTGCTGGTCACACCGTGGCCCCAAAGACAAATCCTTTACCACGAGGGACCCTGTGCTCTCCTACATGAGAGCGCTGATTGCAGGAAAGTGCCTCAGAGGGGATGGCACAAGAAGTTTAAAACGAGTTGTCATTTTGTTGAATTAGGAAAAATAGCAAATGTTTCATGGAGAAAATGCTCCCGTTCTCATCTTCACGAGCAGAGCAGCGGCATCCAGCCATAAATTCAGTGGCACTCTTCAGTTGCCTGGAAAGGCTTTTCCTGTCCAGAGGCAGCCATAAACCAAAGTGACACTGAGCGATCAGCCACCAGAAATTCCCAGGCTTCCTTCGAGACGAGGAAGCAGGAAGAGAAATCCAGGGATCAGAGCAGCTTAGCCCACTTAAGATGTTTAGATGTCACCCAGCTGCCTGCTGGGACGAAAATGCACAGTCAGAAGTCAAGAGAGGGAGCTGCGGAGAGCTGGTGGAAACACGAGCCCCAGCACTTCTCTGCTCAGCACTTCTCGAGCTGTTTATCCAAATAACTGCTGAGGCTTCAGCAGGATGGCAGTAATTCTTCAGGGGATGACTCTGTTTACAGAGCTGTCCTGCAGCACCTCGAGAGGAGAGGTTTCCCTCCCCTTCTCCCTGACAGCTGGCACGTTGCCCCCGCTGTGTGCGAGCCCAGGCTCCGCTGTCCCCTCCTCTGTCCCCTCCCCTGGTGCCAGGACAGCTTTTCCTCCACTGTGAGCAGCCAGGCAAGGCCACTGCCCCATCAATCTTCCCTGGCTGATGCGTGGGGGCAGGATGTGCACAAATCACCTCTCTGTACACACAGAGGGAATTCTCTGGAGCTGCTGCCCCGCAGAGAGTTTGTCCCGCTCCGACTTACAGGGCAGCCTCTCTCAGAACATGACTCACGAGCACTTCTGCCATCATCTGAGGATGTTCAGGCAGAACAAATAGCATGTGACCTGGGGCCAATCACAGCTGGGAATTTGGATTAAAAATAAAAGAGGAATGAGAACATTTGTCACAGAATACTCTGTCCTTCAAGGAGAAGGAAATTTCTCTAATGGGGAATAAAAACAGCATTTATTTTTATTAAAAGTGCTTCTGTTTCACTCCATTTTTTTCTGACCCTAAGAGCAATTCTCCCTCGTGGATTTGGCTCGGTGAAACAACACAATGTATGTTCTTTCTCAGACTGGGAAGAGGGAACGTGGTGCCTGGGAGGAGCTGCCTGCACCTTGCACTTCTGAGCAGAGTGAAAAAGCAATGGGATGGAGATCTTTTATATGTATGGGGCTGAGATCCTGCTGCCAAGCAGGGCCAGGACAAGGAGGAAAGTTTGCACATTTGCTGTCTGGAATTAAAGTTTGGGGAGTGCCCAGGCTGGGTTTGGTGAGGGGGTTATCTCCTTGGGGTTAATTGTCAGCCCGTCAGGCAGGGATGAAACGCTCCCGTGTGGATACAAGGTCCGGGCAGGGCTTTGCTCTGAGTGCTCACCTTGTCTTCGATGGAACTGCTGATGAATCGGGGCGTGTTTGCCATGCAGGTGACAGGAGGGTGACAACCTATTGGAAACAACCACCGGGCTGAAGCTTTTTTTGAGTTTTGGGGTTTTGTTTGAGTTTTTTTGTTTATTTGCTTTTGTTTTCTGGTAACGCCCATCCCCGCTTTGCTTCTCTCAGAGCAGGCACAGGACCGTGAGCTCAGAGAACCCAGAGCTGCTCAGTGCCATGAGCACCCCGGGAAGAGCCTGTGCCACCCACTCCACGCTCCCTGCTTTGAGCAGAGCTCCTGCCCTTCAGTTAATCAGTACCCACTCCACGGGCTGGGGTTTGCTCCTGCTGTGGTTACACATTTACCCGCCCTGGATTCCCCAGCTGCAGCAGGAACCGGCCACCAGCGCAGCCCGTAAGTCACAAAGGTCCCTCCCTGGCTGATAATTTCGTCATTCCTTTATCATCTGGCAGGGAGAGCTGCTATCAGTGTGGCAGGGGCTGGGGCAGTGGCACTCCGCTCGCAGCCTGGGGCTCCACTATTTTGTCTATGTGCCCAATCCTACCGAGACAAGCCAAGGAATTTTGCGGACTCAGCTCCAGCACTTCGGGCTCTGCAAAGCTCTGTAAACACAAGCTCCCAGAGAAGAAATCCAAGAGCACGCCGTGGCAGGGAAAAAAATATGTTTTAAATACGTTTAGTGAGAATTACTTAAACACTTCATCAATCAAGTGGCAAACAAAAAGCGAGATCTTATTTATAATCCCTTCTTTGCTCTGGGTATAGTCAGAGGTTGGCGGATGGCAGGAAATTAAAATCATATTTTATTTTTCCACCTGCTTGTCTCCATTACACCGCAGCCAACGGTGTGTTAGTCCCAGTGCATTCCAGAACAGAGCCCAGGCGGTGTGGGAGCAATAATGAAACATCATTATATTTTCTGGGAGCAACTGCAAAACCCGAGGGGGAGGATCGGAGGCTCCCTTCAGCTATAGGTTATTGCACACATTTTTCAGGCAGCTGATAACAGGGAAAAGAGCTGTGCTGAAAAATAGATAAACACCGATTCCTTTGGTTCACTTCAGGAAGAGATTTCCAGGAGCACTGAGTCAGGAGAATGATTTCTTTCTTAAAGTTCTACTCTCTTTCTTCACTTAAGCGTTGAAATCAATTATCTAAATCAAAGGAAATCTGTGGTGATTATTAGGCTGAAAGAGTCAGCCTCTGCTAAACTGCTCCAGTTGTGTGTGTTTGTCTCATTTTCTGTGGTTGAAAAGAGAAATGATGGGGAAAACTCGGTGAAATAAAGGATTTGAAGCAAGGCTGTTCTTAGCATGGTGCCCACTGTTGCTCCAGGTAAAATGAATTATCAAGTTGTTCTCAGCTCTGAAGGGCTGGAATTCAAAGAAGCACTAAAGAACGCTTGGGATGTCAGGGATAGACTTAAGGAAAGCAGGGTGGAGGGGCTGGTGAAGGTCATTTAGAACAGAGAAACAGAAGAAAAGTTCTAGAAGGGGGATCAGAGATCTTCCAAACCATTCTCCTGTTCCAGGGCAGGAGCTGAGAGTCTTGAGCTATTCCTGGTAGACTGAGAGGGAAAAACAGAAGCTGGGGTAGAGAATCTGTAGGAGGGGCTGCTGCAGAGGAGCATTCTGTGGAGTTTCCTCTTTTCCTGGAGGTTTATTGGCGGCCAAAGGCACAAAGCTTTGTGTGCCACTGCTGGGCAGTGGCAGGTGCAGCCTGTCCTGCTGTGCCATCCCTCCTGCTTTTCATGAGCAGATCTGGGACCTGCCCATCCCCACACAGCTCAACAGAAATTCAGTCTGCTTGTCGTCTCAAAGGTGGGGTTTTGTTGGCAGCTCCGGGGCTGAAAATGCTGCTACCAGGGAGATGGAAAAAACCCAACACATTTTAGTGCCCTAAATTAAGGGCACACCTGGATTAAACCCACTTGACTTGCAGCTCCTGCTGTCATGGGGCAGTGAGGAGGTCATTTATGTTTGTTTCAGTGCTTAAACCTTTGCTAATGAGAGCAGTCTGGACATAAATATATAGAACAAGCATTTCTCTCTTTGGAAGTAATAAACCCCAGCTCATTTACAGGGACCAGCAGAGCAGCACTGGCTGCAGGAGCAGCAGCAGCTGAAGGTGTGATACCTGTTGCCCAATTCCACCTGTTAATGGCTTTCTGTATTTCCTGCCGAGGGAGCAATTTCCCACATTTGAATATTCTGCCACACTTCAATGACAATCCTGCCTTGTGGACCCTTCCCCTTCTGCTCTTGGATGCACCCAGCGAGGATTTCCAGCTCAGCCACCCATGGTTTGCAAACACTGCTGTTCCTTCCAGCCCTGATTGCATGTTATCCCCATGGCAGATGCAATTGCCTAAGAGAAACAAACATTAAGAAAGCATTTAATGTATTGTTGCTTGTCCTCTGATAATAAATGCAACAGCTGGAAACAAAGAGGGGAACTGTCACCTGGAACAGCCAGTCCCAAGCACCCAACACTTTGGGAGAGGGCCCAGTGCAATCAGAAATGGGCCCCAAGGGAAGGCTGGATCAGGCTTTTGGAAAGGCAAATTTGAACCATTTTTACTGAATATGGTGATAAATATCAGCATCAGATCCCACCTGCATCACAAACTCAGTCTGATCCTCTTGTCTGACCTCCTGATGGGATGGGTTTGAATGGAGAGCTCTGAATTCAGCCCCACAGATCCTGCAAGGATCTCGTTTTCTGAAGGTGCTGGAAGCCCTTTTGCCATCTCCTTGTGAGTAAAGAGCAAATGGATGGCAAAGATGCCCCTCCAGGGATCTGCCACTGCCAGGGACCGAGCCAGGTCAGAGGAAAAGCCAGGGACACAAAATCCTTGCAGCAATTCAGGCACCCTGAAGGCTTGGAAACAACCTTGGCAACCCCAGGCCAGCATGGGGAGAAGCAAACACCACCACACCAGGTGGAGGGGCTGTGAAATAGAATAAAATCATGGATTTTGTCTTTTTCTTTTTCCAGACAGACCCAAAATTTCTTGTGCCTCAGGTTTTCTTTGCCCGGTGCAAGGTTATTTTACGAGTCTCATGGATGGGAAGGGGAAAAGGAAAAGAAAGGGAGAAGAATGAATTGATGACATGAGCTTTGCTAGGTTCCATGGATAGATGACTATAGAATACTATAGAATAAATAATAATAAACAAATAAATAAACAATATAATACTATTATTTAGTTACAGTGGCAGATTCCTTTAAAATTTCACACATTAAATGAGAGAAAGAAGCTTCTGGATATGACTGGGATGGAGATATGGGGTGGCACATGGTTGTGGAGGCTGGGGTTTGTCTCATTTTTATTCAGTCCTCTAAAATTTCCATCCAGAGCCCTCAGAAGGAGCAGCACCTGCAGAGAACGAGGCAAACCCCAGCCTGGAGCATCGATCCCTGCAGGAGATCAATGCCAGGCTGAGCTCCCCCCGTCCCAGAAGGAGCCTAATTGGATGCCTGGCTTTTGGACAGGCTTAAATTAAGGATTAGGAAATCAAGCCATGACATACGGGCACATTTTTGCTTTGTAAATAGTCACAGAGTTGGAGGAGAGGATCTGGAGGGAACCTAGAAATTCATTCAGAACCAGATCATGCCAGAAATAAATAAATAAATCTGAGATTTTTTGGTGTAATTTAAAAATCCTTTTTTCCTACATAAACGAGGCCCTGCTCATTAGCCAGGATACCTTTCTGGAGTCTTGTGCCATCCTTTCTTTGGCAGTGTTTAGATCATGGGTGTCCATTAACTCCTGAAATATCAGGGAGAACGTTAAGGAAGAAAAAAATTAAAAATTACTTCTCTAAAAGGAAAAGAATGCTATGAAAACAAACTGCGGCTTTTTAGGACTTTTTGCAATTTCCTGAGGCTTTTTCTTGAACTGGGGAACATCAAGTCCTCACTCTCCAGCAATTCGTGGGAACAGCGGGCTGTGCACCAGAGACTGGGTCAGTCCATGAGAGGCAGAGGCAGATTCAACACCATCACTGGGTTTCTAAACACCCCTGGAAGGAGCTGCTGCCCCCAGAGCACAGCCTGGGTGTGGGGAAGGCTCTGGCAGCCAGGGATTGGAAACGGCACCAGGAAAACCCCAGGCTGGATGTGGTGGGGGCTGGTTTGTTACGGGCACCCCTCGCCAAGGAACGGGGTCTTGCATGGGCAGAAATCCACATCCTGCGTGAGAAATCAGGTGCTTTGAGCTGGGAGGTTCCAAATTCTCCCTCTCAGGCACCTGAGGGCTGCCTGTGCCGTGGAATTCCAGCACAAGCAGATGTTTTGGCCACCCAGCAGGGCCTTTTCCAGCCACAGCAGCACAGCTCTGCTGTGCCCTGGGATCTGCTCCCTCCTCACCCTCCCGTCCCGCTGCCTGCAGGGATGGCAAGGGGGGATTTTGGGGAAAACGTCACATTTCTGGTTGCTGAACCTCGTTGTGCTGGTTCCAGGCATTTATCCCAACACCTCGGGATCAGCTTGAATTAAAAGCTTGGCTCCAGAATGCTCCAGTCCCCGATGGGATTTGGAATTTCTAGGTGAGCTGTGTGTTTTGTTATCCCAGTCATTAAGCAAATGGCACCCAGAAAACCCCTCGTGCTGGGATGATTGCTCTGCTTGACAGCCAACTATTAAAGAGAAACTCTTCCAAAATAATTTTTAATCCACTTTTGCACCTGCAATAGTTCCAGCTTTCAGTGCTTCCCCAGCTTGTTTACAGGAATGTTACATGCCACAGCACATGCACTGCTTCCCCCTTACTCACAAGGCCAATTATTCTGTCAAAAAGGGAAATTAAATTAAATTAACGTGGCATGATTTCAGCCTTGACAAAAAATACCTGTTATGTTGCTATTGGCTGGATATCCTAAGATGGATAGTTAAACAAATTAGTGATTAATTAGCTATTTGAAGCTGGACTAACCTGTAGCTCTCTTGGTCCTTTCTTAAGAAAGAAAAGAATAGGAGAAATTTTTCCTTCCTGGGTCCTCTGAGGCCTCACTTTTCCGTGATCCACGAGTTCTTAAAGATAATCATTTAATGGTTCAGATTGTTTTAGCTATTTCCTTAAATACTCCAGGGTAAATTTCCCTGCAGCTTGCTCACTTGAATGTATCTAACCCGGCTGAATATATTTAACCTCTTCTCTTCCTCCTCTCTGTGCTCCAGCTTGTTGCTCATTTTAATTGTTCCAAGCATCTGGTGGGAGTCAACCTTTTGCTGTGAAGACTTAAGCAAAGAAACTATTGAACAATTAATCTTTATTCTTCTGTTATTTCCTCGTCTCCCCTTGGCAGCTCTGGGATTTTTATCTTTTCGTTTGTTTTAACGTAGAGAATCTTTTCTCCTCTCCTTAAACGCCTCTTGCAAGCTGCGGTTTTCTGCTTTAATATCAAAGCACCACTGGATATTTCCCACCCTGGGCCTGCACAAACAGAGGGGAAATGTTTGGTTTTAGAGCCAGGGTGGAAAAAGCTGCCCAACGAAGTCAGCTGCAGGGATCAGCCCAGAAACTGGGGGCATTATGTTGCTTAAAGGACAATTAATTTTAATTTACTGATTATTAAACAGCTACGCTGACCTGAGGTTATTTAGGGTACCTGGATTTAGGGACCCTGGATAACACTCAGGACTTGAGAAAGTAACGCTCAAAACCACTAGGAGGGGAAAAAATAAAGAGAAAAAAAGCTAAAAACCTCAAAGAGTTGCCCACCTCCAAGGGAGCACACACCTGGGGAAGTGGAATTTTAAAGGAACAGTCCCAGTTTAGCTTTCTTGTTTGTAAATTAAAATATTTCTGGTGGTGATTTATAATGGACTTTTCCTCCGGAAAAGGAAGATTCTCCGATGTCCTGGAGAAGATCCTCTAGGAGGGGAATTGAGGATGAGGTTTGGTGTGCAACTGGCTTGTGGATGATCTGAGGCTGATCCCTTTTTCTGCAGCCTCACTGCTCCAGCCTCCCCCAGCAGCAAAATGAATGAAGCTGGCACCGATTGCTGGGAGCAATTTGCTGGAAGACCAACCCTGAACTGCTCCTTCTCCCCTGGATGGGTCATGCCCGGTGCTGTAAACCCAGGGAGCTCAGAATGGCCGGGCAGAACGAGGAGTTTCCTTGGGTGAAGGTGCAGTTGAGAGGCTGAGATGTTATCTCTGCAAGCCGCATTTGAAAGCCACGTTAAAATGCCCAATCAAACGTGTCGGGTTCTTAATCCATTGAGCAATTACTCATTTCAAATTGTGGCAGCAGCATTAAAACGCAGCTGGGGCAGTTTCTAAGAAAATCAGGAGATACAATCATATGACAACATCCTTGTGCCCTGCAGCCCTGACGTGCAGAACGAGCTCCTGAGCTCGAGGGGCTCTCGTGTGTCTGAGCAGAGTGGGACGGGCTTGATTCTGAACAGAAAGTTCTTTACCCTGCACCTCTCCGAGGGAAGTTTTGCTCCTCTGGCTGTCAGGCAGAGCGTACCCACTGCCTGTGATTTAAGGCTCGCCAGGCATGCCAAGAATACATTAGCTGGCTCTTGGCAGCTGGGATTGTATTTGTGTAACAACAAGCTCTAAAACCCTGTTAAGAAACATTGCCTGATCTGCAGCATGGGACTCGTTCGTTTCGCTGTTGCCATTGTGCTGAAAAAAATAAAATAAAATAAAATGTGCACAAGACGTTTCTCCAAAAATCTGTAGGGCACTTTGGAATGTCTTTAAAAAAAAAAAAACAACCCAAAAAAGCCCCAAACAACAAGCAACAAACGCCGTGAGGGATTGGGAAACAGCTCCATCTCCTCCTCCTGGAAGGCTTGTTTGGGATGCAAAGGAGAATGTTTGTTGTGTCTCCTGGACACGCTGCTGTGTGAATTGCACAAGCATTTCAACACCGGGGCCGAACGTCAGGCTCTGAAATCGGTCTTTGAGTGTGCAGGGTCCAGCTGCTTCTTGCTCAGCACTTCTGGAGACCGGGCCTTGGGAATGCCAGACTAGGAGAGGCAATGAGCGAAACCTGCAGTGTGAGGGACAAGGATTTCAAGTCCCTGCACTGCCCTCCCGATGAGCACCGGGACTTTCTGTGTCTGTTCACTTGTGCAGAGTGCAAGAGGTCCATCAGAAAAAATAATGGCAGAGAAAGTGCCTGCAGTGACCACGATACCTGCTGGAGCGAGGGGGATTAAATTCCAGTGCTGTGGCCCAAAACAAGAGCCTGACTGAGCTTCACAAGGGCTTTTCTTGATGCACTCATGGAAGTTTTGAAGGGTCTCATTTTTGCCCCAGAGCGGACTAAAGCCTTGTTTCATGGATTGGGTTTGGAGTTGCTTTTGCAGGAGGCTTCTCCCGTTTCCACGCTCGGCAGGGAGAGTGCCCGAGAGCTCCCAGCTCCCTCCCGCTCAGAGCTGCTGGGAGAAGCTTTGCTCCTCCTGGAGCTGCCAAGATGCTCCTTCCCGAGCTCGCCACTGACCTCGGGATGGCTGCAGAGGGCAGGAGCAGCCGGGGCCGCCCAGCTCCCCTGCCCTGGCACAATGGGTTCGGGGGAAGGAAACGCTATTCAGATTTGTATCCTCAGCCCCTTGGCTGCGAACCAAAGTGCCAGAACTCCGAGCAGGACGGGCGCTCACGGCCAGCCAGGGCACGGGCCGGATGCAGGGGACAGGAACTGGGGACAATGGGAAGAATCTGGGGTGCAGCAGGAGCCACAGGCCGGCCCCGGCCTTGCGCTGGCACCGCTCCTCGAGCAGGGACTGCTTCACGGAGTGGTTTGAACCAGGCAGAGCAGGGACACACCTTGGGACAGCAGCATCTCCTCTCTCCCTCTTGTGATAATGCCCACAACTGAATAAAAATGCTCCTGCCAGTGGGGGTTAGAGGATTCTGGCTGTACAGAAAGGAACTTCTCAGTCACTGGAATTCATCGATACCAGGGCCCAGCCCAGGATGGCACTGCGGGATTCACACTGTGCTCGTGACAATCCCTTTTCACTATTTTTAATGCCTGATTTATTCGTCAAATCACTTTGCATTTACTGTTCTTCAAACACCCCTTCTGCATTTTTGGGACAGGCATCCCCAGTGTTCCATTTAGGATCAAATCCTGCTTGCTTTGGGGTGCCCAAACCCCTCCCTCTGACAGTGTGGTGATGGTTGGGAGCCATGAAACCCATGTGTGCATCATTCCATGAGGCCAATCCTACAAATCCTGGCTCAAAGACTTCTTACTGGAAACCTTGTCTGATTGAGAGTGAACAGAACCCAGACCATGAACAGAACCCAGACCGTGAACACTTGAGTGGTGTCACTTGTAACACAAATGGGATTTTTCCCTCAGCACGAGCAGCTTCCCCATTCTAGGCCTGATCCCAGATTTGAGGCCCTTCCCTTGCACTGGGCAGTTTTCAGTGAAACTCTGGTTTCATTGCATGCCAGGCTCAGTGCTAGTTAAGCACAGCTTTATTGTGTACCAAAGGAAGTGAAGAGCAAACAGGGAGGAGAGATTATATATAAAATTCACCAGTGGGTGCTTTACAGCCCACTGTTCCTCCCTCACAACATATCCCTGCCCGTGGCAGGGGAACTGGAACTTGCTGTTCCTAAAGGTCCCTTCCAACCCAGCCCTTTCTGTGACAATATTTGGGTGCAGTTGTATCATTTCCACCACTGACAATTTGCTGTGGCACCACTCACACCGGGCCTGGCAGGTGAACACCTCACAATCTCCTACAAAGGGCAAACTAAGAGTCAGGCCTAACTTTGGGGAACCAAAAATAGGTTATTTGCCATCAGGAAATGCCCTCTTTGTGATCCAGAACTTTCACTGCTGGGTGCCAGAAGTGCCCCCTTCAGCACCAGACCATCCAAGTAACTCCTACAAGGCACCTTTGCAACCCTGTCATGTTTTCAAAACCCATTCCTTAGCAGGACTTCATCCCCTGTAATTTCATTTTGGTATGAAGCCATTGCCTCCCAAAGATGTTTTATCAGGTTTGAATTACTCTTGGAAGCAGATTCTGCCCCTTGGAATTTCATGGGAAATGCACTGAGTCCTCACTGTAGAGCCCACCCAGAAAAGAAGGTGAAGAACTCCCAGTTAAATTTCCATCACCTTCATACATTTTATTTTTTCTCAATAACAACTGCAAAATAAAAAAGGCTATTAATTTACTGAGCATTTAATGTATTTTACTGTTAATATTTAGAGCAAACCCGTCTCTGATAGCCATTTTCCATTGTCTTTTCCCACAGAACTGCAAGTGCAAGCCTAATAGGAGGACTCAGGGAATTTTATTCCATGAATTCATCTTGCAAAGGCAAAGCACCTTGGAAGTCCCATCTTCTTTAAACCCGACTTTATTATCCCTGTTTACATTTTATTGTAAGAATCCATAGACTACAAATATCAAATATTTGTCCTCCAGCTGTGCAGGCAGAGTGCAGACGCAGAGGAACCTGCACATCACCGTGCCTTTCCTACCAGCCTAGAATTAATCCCATGAATTCCCATGAAAACGTGAAAACTGAAGAGAAAAGAAGTGTAAAAGAAGAAATATTCAGCTGGGGAAATATTCAGCTAAAAGAGCTCCTAAACATTTTGATTAAAGTTCAGCTTAAGGGCAAGTTTAACATAATCTGGACTCTGACACACTGCAACGAAGCCATTCCTTTGGACTGGGCACATCCCAATCTGCTTCTGACTGCATGACTCTGATCACTCCTCTCCTTTCATTTATTCTGCTTTGAGGCTGAGCTGTGAAGGAATTCTGTGAGTCTGCATCCTTTCCAAAAGGATCTTCCCACACAAAAGGACCCCAGTTGGAATTGTGAACGTGAACAGCTCTGAATTTGTGTCTCTGCACAAAGGTTCAGGGTTCTGCTCGTGGATCAGAGCTCCTGGTTTGGGTTCTGTGTCACGGGCAGGAACGGGAGGAAACCCAGCAACCAAAGCTCACCAAGAAGAGCTGATTTGGAGAGATGTCACTGATCAGTTCCTGACGGGGTCCTGTTGTCACAGGGAGACCCAAACCCTCGGGTTTAGATCTGGAACCCAAAGCTCGCCCTCGCTACAGGAGCCACCTCCTTCGCTCTGCTGAGATTTTACATTTATCACAACAGGAAGAGGACAGATCTCCCCTGCCAGCAAGCAGATGTTCACCAAGAAGGTTTTACTAACGGATCAATTGCAAAATCCCCCACTGCAATCCTTTAGAAAATCAGATGCCCTCTGTCCTTCCTCCCACTCCAGCTTAGTTGCCAAAACTTACATACAGAATTATTACTGTAATGTTTTATAGTCACTGGGAAAAAAAAAAATACCCATTTGGTCTTACAGAATGATGTGAAATGAATCTCTGGCCTCAAAAGAAAAAAAAAAGTCTATTAAAAGTAGCTCTTTTTCCTCCCTCCTCCCTCTCCCAGGCCCCTCTTATTCCCCTCCCCCAACAATAAAGGATGTTTTGGAACAGCCTTTTCAGGAAACATTTCCACAGCAAAATGCAGCATCATTTATAATATTTAAAGCTACATTTTTGTTGAGATGGCTTGGCAGGCTTCGCTTGCAAATCTGGCAGGATATGGCCAGCTGAGAGTTAGCACTAACAAACTGAGGATATGCTGACACAACAGAATGCTTTAATCATCATTGCAGCAAGCAGGACAAGATCTCCTCCTGCACTGCCAGCTCTTCCCAGTGTGAGAACCAATGGTGCTGCGTATTCCTCCTTCCCTCCCCTGCCTCTGGAGAGTTCCCTTTTCCCTTGCTGTCTCCACTGAACTAAAAAAACCTCGTTGGGTAACAGCATATAACATAATGAGCAATGGATATTCCTCTTGGCCAACGCTGTTATGAAAATGCTCCCCATTTCCAACACAAGAAGGAAGCTTAATAATTAAAAAGAAAGCCCTTAACCGGCGTGTGTCCCAATAGAAGGGCTATTTTCACTTGCAGCTAAAGCTCTTTTTTGGCTTTACCCTTTCCCAAAGCAGGGCTGAGAGCCATGTTCAGTTAGCAAAATCCTAATTAGAAACTCGTCCCGTTTGAGACTGGGGAACTGATCTCAGCCATTTGCAGAAATCTATCGAAGCCAATTAATGTCACATTTAAAAGGAGTCCTGAAGCATTTAACCCCAAAAATCTACGAGTTACTGCCCTGACTGACGCTTGCCCAGAGCAAGACTTGCCCAGAGAATTCCTGCTACGATCCAGCCAAGCTGCAGACTCGCAACACTCCAATATTGGTCACGTTAAGCAATACAGAGCTGCAGTGAAAGAGGCTGAATTGAACAAACCTCTCCTATTTTGGGAGCATATCAGTTTATAGATGCTGTTTGCTGGCTTTGTTACACTGAATCTTCTTGCAAACACTTTGCAAGAGGTGAGGCATTTGGCTCTTTCAAAGAATAAAGGTAAAATCCTGTAAGATCCTGCACACACACACGTATCTAACACCATCACACTGCACCCAGAGCTGTGGAATCATTTCCTCCTTTCCTGGGTCAGCTGTTGCCTCCTGAGTGCTCACTTCAAGCCAGGGAAGATGTGCTGCCGAATTTCCTACCTGTACCCTGGGTATGGGATTGAAAATCCAGAGGTTCAGGAATTGTTTTTCCTGCAATCATCGTTGCCAGGGCTGAGCAGTGCTGAGGAGAATGGAGGTACATTGCTGGTATCCCTGGAGTTGGAGCCACCCCTGTGCAGCTGATTTTTGACCACTGCTTCTCAGACAAGGCACCTGGAATGGGATTTATGATGAAACAGAGAATTTTCCCCAGTGCCTGAATGAGAACCCGAAGTGTTTGACAGGTGTGTGACTGAGCTGCTGATGCAGGAGGTGTTTGCTGGGGTTGTTCCCCCTCAGTTTTGTTTTCCTCCCCTCATTTGTGTTTTCCTCCCCTCATTTGTGTTTTCCTCCTCCTCCAAATCTCTAGCTGCAGCTTTGCACTGCCTGTGTTTACAAAGTCGATGTCACACCTGTTTAAGGGACATCACCTCTTCTTTAAAACAAAAAAAAAGTCCCATTAAAAAGCACTCAACCTCAAGACAGAGTTTACAGTTGCAAATCAAATACTAAACCCCGATCCCCCAGGGCTCATCTGTCCCCACAGTGACTGGAACCCGTGGTGGGTGTGCTGAGGGAAGGGGCTCAGCCACACCAGCTGGGACAGCAGCTCTTGGGAAGCCCATTTCCCATTTCCCAGTGGTTTGGGAGTGCTGAGGGCTGGCTGTGCTGGGGAAAGGTTCTGAAGGGAATGCTGGAGGGTGTTAATCACCTGCACCAGGGGCACAAACGGGTTTTCCTCGCTGTTATGGAAACCGTGGTTAAAATGGTCTGGGCTGCCTTTGCCACCACGCTGGGGATGCTGGAAATGTTTTTCTCTCCTCTCAATTTTTACTCCTGGCCCTCCCAGCAATATTTGCTGGAGAAATGGTCACCAGTGTTGCCTGAAGAAGGAGATTTTCCCTGTTGAACAGGGACCTTTGAGCTCCCACAGGGAACGTTCTGACGCCTGACAGGGCGAGGGAAAGGGGCTGGATGTGTGCAGGGACACCAAACGACCTTCTCTGGACTCAATTCACCTCCAGTTTTTCCACAGAAAAAGCGGATCAGTGTGAAATACGAGACAGAAGAACAGCCCAGAAGTTTCGAAGCCTGTGGGAATCTCCAGGATCCCACAGCAGCCCCGAGGATATTGTGATACAGAGCACAGATGACTAAGGAGCAGCACAACACCAGCTGAAACGAAGCTCCTCAAAGGCTGCCATGTACCAGCTGACTGCTTCTATTTTTGAGCTGTTAAATGTTTTTAGTAGCACCGAAGATCAAAACCCAAAATCGTTCATTTACGGCGTAGCCCATTCCACCCAAAACTCTGGAGAGTCTGAAAGTATTACAACCTACTTATGAACTCCCATTAGCAAGTTTTTGTTTTTAATAAATAAAGTCCCATAGAAACAGAAAGTATTTACAATTAGATCAAAATTCTGAATATAATTCACAAGAGAAAATGCTTTTTTTTTTTTTGAGAAAATGTTTTCATATCCTCATAACAGTCATTTGTTCTAAATTAGTACACAGCAATTGTCCATGAAATGAACATTTTTCCCTTAAGACCTATTCTTGTAGAAAAAGTATTTCAGGCAAAACTTCTTAACCATGATGTAACCGCTCAGAATCAGAACATGTCAGTGATCAGTAACTCACACAAAAAAATTAACACTTTGCATGGCTCGAGGAAAACATGGTGAGTAACTATCAACAGGTGAGAGGAGACAGGGTGTGGGGAGAACGAGACATTTCATTAGAGCAGCTGATACAGTTGAAAGAGAAGTGGAGGCTTTGGGGCATTCAGTCCCTTCATCCTCATGAAGGATAACACCCATTCCTGCAAAACTGTTACGATTATGATTCCATCACCACTCTCAAAACAGAAGGATTTTTGGACTGAGTGGCTTAGACACTGTCACTGCTGAATTTCAAAAATATGACCCCTTGCAGGAGTGGAATGAAGCTCTTTGGTTCATGTGCTGCTGGCTTACACAGATTTTTCCCCAGTACTTTAACAAAATACCAGACTCGATTTCCCTGTCGGAGCATCTCTGCCACTTATTTTCAAAGAATTTTGAATATTACCTCTGTAAGGACATGCCCCAGAATTCCTCTTTATTTGAAACCACTCCTGGACTTCCATTTCTAGGGAAGCCAGTGGGAAATTGGATTGTCAGAGAAGCCCAGGCTCAGATGAATGGTTCTTGCTGCGTGTTGCTATTGCAGGAATTCAGCGTTGGAGCCGGGGTCCATCTCAGCACCAGCTCCTCTCTGACCCATCCTCTACGCGAGGGGATGAGCTCTGCACAACTCCCCCACTAAGGGATGACATTTCAAATGAACAGTGGAAAAAACAGCTTAAACCAGAGAAAGAGGGTTTTCTTTTGCAGTGTAACAGCCATAAAAGTGTGTGTGTAATTCCTGCCGGGGCTGCGCTCAGCGGGAGCCGCCTGACCCGTGCGGCAAACGCGCGGTGCCGAGCATTTACTGCAACGCCGTGTTTGCTCCGGGGCCATCATTTCTGAGCTACCTGAGATGATCTCACTGCGAGCCTGGCAGGATCAAAGCTGTTCCCTTCAGCCTCGCAGTGACTTCACCCCGGTGCCATTCCACCTGTGGGCTTTAAACCCGGAGGCTGAACGATCCAATTCCCCAAAATTCCTGGTGGGAATAACGCTCGCTGCTGACCTAAGGCCCAGAGGTTACCTGAAACAAGCACTAGGAAGGCCTGAGCTGAAGGATTACTTTTAATATTTGCCTCTCTCAGCTTCTTTATTGCATAATTTGCATCGGCTTAAGGGTTTCAAGGTCTCGGTTTAAGGTCTCCATCAGGAGCAAAGCCAGTTTGTACTCCCTGAAGATCCCACTCACACCTACATCACCCCTTTGTCCACTTAGGGATCACTCAACTTGTTTCACTAAGTTTAAGGCACATTTTTTGCTACATAAATAAAACACAGACATGGGGAGGAGGAAACCAATGATATTGGGGGCCTCTCCTTATTTTGATATGTAAGTTACAAATAGTGGCTTTTCCCCCCAGTATTCCCTCTCCTGGTCCACCAGCGTGGGTCCCCCCTGCTTGATTTTATCAGGGGTCACACTCACAGACTATCAGATGTGGGCAGGTGAAACGTGAATCCAAGGGCCTCTCACCTCAGTGCCAAGAATACCCCAGAATGACAGCATTAGGAAATTTATCTCCTGTTAAACCTGTTCCCTCTGCTGCGCTCTGCTCCCTGTGGAACTCTCAGGTGACGTTACAGGGCAACACGTGAGAAAAACAACGACCTCAACAGCAGGAACCTCTCCCAGCATCCTCGGGATGAACACTGAGAGCTCGAGTCAAACTAAGGGCGCAGGGTTTCCATCACAGCTTTATCTTTTCAAGAATTAATCCAAACCTTGCTTTTGTTTCGGAGCTGACTTGTCACGACATTGTAATTTTGGATGGTGTTTTGACAACGTTGTTCAATGACACTTTATCAAATAATTTGGGAAGGCCTCAGGCCGAGAGGTTTGTACCAACCCATTCCAGCTCAGCTCTGGCTGCTGTGGGGTGGGAATTGGAGTAGCTGCTGCTCCACCTGCCTCGGACTCGCACGAGCAGAGCAATCAGAAAGGCTCTGTATCCTGAGAGTGCTGAGCAGGGCATATTCCTTCCTTAATTACTCCTTGAAATGGCACCTAATTTTTCAGTTTGCCCACAAATGAGGGGTCTAATTTTCCCTTACGCCAAGCCCCCCTTACAGAGCTCAGCCAGTGTCAAATCTCATCATGGAAGGCACAAATATCGTCAGAGCTGACACTTCTCCCTTTGGCCTTTGAAACTCTCCTGGGAAGTTCCAGGGACTGGACTTTGTTTTGCTGCTGCCTCGGGAGCACAGAATCGAACGTTAATACTTCAAACTGATTTCCCTGGAAATGTTCAAGGAGAAAGGTTTTTATTTGGTTGAAAATTTAACTGCATGCTTAACCAACTCGAGTGAAGCATCGATCATACTTGGACAAGCAATTTTAAGAAATAACATAGTTAAAAAAATTAATTCTGAAAATACTGCCAACAATTTCATGATATAGATATTTTTTAATATTAAAAGTAAATTGTAAATGTGTCTTTATAAACAATATGCATAAAATAGATCTACTATACTAAGCTCTCTCTTTTTAAATGCTGTTTCACAGTAATTTCTTAGGTATGCAAAGTTTTCCCTCCAAGAAATAGTGCAATCTGAAGAACATACATTATGTCAGGGGATTAAGAACTGCTCTGCTCATTAATACAAGTCCTTGTAGATCTCTTGTAGGAGTGGATGGAGGCTCATGTCTGTCTCGGTTTTCTTGATGATCTGCAGGAGCTGCACGTGCTCCGTGACGATCTGCCTGAGGTCCGTCATTTTCTGCAGCAGCTTTGCAAACAGCTGCGAGGACTCGGGGTGGTTCAGCTTCAGCTGCAGCTCCAGGGCTTGCAACAGGTTGTCCTGAATGTCTTCAATGGGCTTCACATTTAACAACCCCGGGCGGTCTGGGGGGGGAAAAAAAGAGTTGTGAGTTTGTGAGCGTCATGCATTAATTTCTTACACATTTCTCAGCGCGTTCAGCCTCCCCAGATGGCCTCTCCTGGGAACTGTTTGACCATCAGGTGGTTTGTAAGATGTCACTGGGATGTGCTCAAAGGAGTTTTAGGACTAGTCTTGGAAACTGTTCAAGTGGTGCAGATCCAGAAGCAGGTTTGTAGGTTTGTACTCTGCCACAGTGGATTTTCCACAGTGAACTGGGGGTGTGTGTGGGGAAAAAAAGAGTGAGAGAGTTGGGGGACAATCAACCTGTATCAGGTAATTCACTTCTGGAAAATCAACACACACCCGGATGGATTTGCACATCGTTGCTACCGCTGAAAATGTGTCCTGCTAAGGTGGATTTGAACCCACCAAATTTAAAAGAAAAAGGCAAAACCTCAACTTCTGCAGTCACACTAACCTGGGGGATTTAAAAATCACAGGCTCAGTTCTTCTCCACACCCAAGCTGCAGCTGCTATTATTAGGAAGTTTGAGGACAGCTTTGCATCAGCTCATGAGCTCGGGCTCAGCCACCCATGGCAGTGGAGAGCAGTGGCTGTGGTTTGTGCAGAAAATGCCTCTCCTGGGCTCGAGCCACAGGACATGGAGGAGGCTGGGGGATATTTCCAGCCACACTCAGCTCCTTGCACTGCCAGAGCCCAGCAGCAGCTTTGGCACAGCTTATTCTTCAGCAAGAAGCAAAATCTTTCTGTTTTAGCCATTATTATCCTCGTCATAATTGCTGTTCTGGTAGCTCTGCCTGTCCCCAAATACATCCTTAAGTGGCTGCAATTGTTAACAGAACTTGTAACATTTGTCTTCCAACTTGAGGTAATAAATTATTTGATTCTCCAGCACTGAAAGTTAATGAAATGTTGAATGTCTAAGCAATGAAAGCTGCTAAACTTTGTTAAATCCTCACACATGACAGTGACCACCACGAATTTGTTACTGCTAAAATACTTAACGCTGGGTAATGCATCCCAAATATCATCACACATAATGAAAAGAGTCAATAATGTAAATAGCATTTGCTGTGCAGCTATGAAATTAATTTCATAGGTTGATCAATAAAAAGCAGTGCCCATTGCAAGCCTTAAATCACTTCCCTGAGGCAGTAATTCCATTTCAGCAAGGACAAGAGGTTGATCTCTATTAAAAACCTAAAAAATAAGCTGTTATTTCCTGTGATCTCGGTAACCTTTCTGTGCATACAGTTCTACTAACTCAGCTGGACTCGTGCTGCAGGCTGGAAAAAAGGCTGAGAGAAAACAAAGCTCTTTATAAATACATCGGGGTTTTACTTCACGGGGAAAAAAACAAACTGCAGTGTAAACTAAAAGGCAAAGCTGGCAGGAAAACAAATGAGTGTACACAAGCCATGAAAACGAAGGTCACTGATCAGGAAAGGATACTCAATTCTCCAAGAGGTGAGCTTTGGGCAGAGTTTTTCAGAGGTAGGAAAAATGGTAATTTTGAATATGAACCTGGATATTTGTCTGCCAAGGTGCTTGTCTTGCAGACGTCACTCATTTATCCCATCCAACTGATAACCCCATAAAATCTGGTTCGGAAAGTCTGGGAGTAAATATAACAAAGGGTTCCTTTTTATTCATTTCCTTTGGCAATATTTTGGAGCAATTTTTTTTCAGATACTTACAGATTTTTTTGGTAAATGTTAGATATTTATTTTTCGATTACCTGAACGCATTGCAGAATCGAGTTTCAGAATCTTTCTGAAACCTCCCAAATTTCAGCCCTGTTAAAGCTGTTAATAATTCGGGGTTGTGATGGCTTTAAATGTTCCTCGTGTGCTGCAGCTGAACTCTGAGCTAGCTGGGCATGACTCAGTGTGCAGGCACAGAGAACATCAGAAAGCACAAAGACGTGGCCTCGATTTCCTCTGAGATTCATCTCCATTTGCCCCCTGCTCCTTCTGTGCTGGGAATTTCTTGGGGTGTGAGGTTTTTCAGGAATGAATCCCAATTCAAATATTGCTCTCCAGGGTCCAGGAGGAAACTCCGCTGGGTCTGGAACTTATCAGGAACCCCCCGAATTTGGGTGCCTGAGGTCAACTGAAGTTCAGTGAGACCGCAGTGGCTAAAATCCTGAAACCCTTCGAAAACCCCATTCTGATGGTTTTCTAACGACCCAGTGGAACCAGAGGCAGAAAAGATGACTCTGACAAAAGCCTAGGAGAGCATCAGATGTTATTTTTAAATAAGCCAATTCGAGAGGAAGGAAAATTCCCATTGAAGGCAAGAGAGATTTTTCATGAATGAGAACTTCGGGATCCGGGCAGTGTTTTTTGGGTGTTGACAGTTTGCTACACTTTCTCAGTAAAAACCTCTTACAGAGGAAAATGCCGTTTCTGTTCCAAGAAACTTATCTAATTCAGGAAAAAAAAAGGAAACAAGAGGCAAAAGCTTAAAGATCCAGCTATTATGGTATGTTCCAAGCTGTTACAAAGCTCTTGAATACACATGCTGCAGACCAATTTGGTTTTGTCCCAAAAGGTGTGTTTTGTGCAGCGAGGAGCTGCAGAGGGATGTGCCTCGCAGAAAAAAAAGGACAAGGGGAATGCTCAGCAGTGAGCCTTGAGCACCATTGCAGTGGGGAATGGGAAAACACAGGGATGGGAGTGTGGAACTGCACGGGACACTGTGGGGGAAGCCTCTGGGGGGCTGGCAGACCAAAGTGCTGCTCCAAAGCTGCTGCAGCGAACCCCAAAGGGAAGCAGTGAGGGAAAAGAAGGACAAAACCAAAGAGCTGTAGCAGGACTCTCTTATGACACAATAAAATGGGTGACAGAGGGCCAAAGAGTTGGTGAGATGAAGGTGAGAGAGAACTCAAAGCTGCTTTTAATCCTCCCTGATACAGCAGATTGTTTGAAGTGCAGCTTTTTCCTTTGCTGTTTCCAGCCTGCCCTTTAACCACGGGGACTGTGCCAGCAGAGCACCACGGCTCCCTTTTTGTTTATTGTGTTTCTTTATTCACATTTTCTTTATGTTTTCATTCACTGTCCTATGGCTGCTTCGATTGGTTTGAAAACTGCAGGAAACTGTTCTAAGTCAGAAAATGTTCACGGTGACTGTGCAAGGCCAATAACCCCAGAGCTCTGAGTGCCAGCAGCACCACTTTGTGTAAATTGATATTCTGTACTGCCTCAGGGGAAAATATTTGTTCACTTACTTATTTGGATGCTCCTTTCACGTCCCTAACAATAATTACAACCTTTTTTACCTGTTCCTCACACGTGAAATTGCCACCTGAATGTCTTTACACTTCAATAGCTTTGACTAAGTGCATTTTGCATTGAAATGCCCATTCTAAAATCTCAGTAGGAAAAAAAGGGCAAAGATCTGGCTGAGTGAACACACGTGCTCCTCCTTTTGTCTTTTGCTGAGGCAGATGTGACTCAGCAGTCTGAGGTTTGCCTTCTGAGGCTGTCACATGTACTGCAGTCACCAGGAGCTTGGTTCAATGCCTCCAGTGATGATCTGCAGTTCTTGCTCTGATTACAAAGCATTTCTCTGTTCTAAGAAAGTGCAGGGTTTGTGTGGCAGTGCAATAGGAATTACCTGTTGGTAATAGTGATAAAACTTCAAATTTTGCTGATCTCAGAATGCAGCAAAATTATTGAAATACAGTGTTTAAACCAGGAGCAGGGATTTGTGGCTTAAAATTTAGGCTAAAAAACCCACAGAAAACTGAAAAAGTGACTTTAGAAACATCTCTGAGTTTAAACAGCAGCTTGACTGCACGTGGACTGTCAGAGTGTGGGTCTTTACAGGGATACCCTGCCCCAAACCCTGCTGTATCCAAACCCTGCTGTATCCAAACATTCCTGTATCCAAACACTCCTGTATCCAAACATTCCTGCATCCAAACGCTGCAGAAGATAAATACACAAAGCTCCAAGTCCATCCATGCTACAAAATTCCCTTTTGAGCTTTTTCTTTGTGTGACAACAACCTGCTCGAGTGAGTTTGCTCAGTTCATAAATGTGAATTGTCCCAATAAGGCTCGGGGTGTTATCTTTCCTGCCCTAACAGAGCCATCCAACTTGTTCTCCTCCAACCCTCTCGTGACAGAGCTCATTTCCAGCTCAGGTGGATGGGATATTTTTAAACACGCCTCAGTTTTTAACACGTACAGCCCAGCACTCACTGCTGACTGAGGATGTGTCTTAGAGGAGTCCAGCAGGGAGGAAGACTCTCCCCTAAAACCAGCTTTCCAAATCTCATTTAACCACAGCGTGTCTTTTAAGGTTACCACAACCAGGGGATGTTGCAATGAGAGTTTGGTGCTGCTGTTGATGGCAAAAAGCATTTCTGTTGTACAAACAGGGTGATATCCTGTGCTCACACACAGTCTCTCTGTCTCATCAGCATTAAATTCAGAACACAAGACTTTCTTTGCCACTTAAGTTGTTTTACAGCAGCAACAGTAAGAGCAGCTCTTCAGAAGTGAGTTCAGAGAAACATTTGGAGTCATTGAGACAGAGAGAGGCTGCACTGAGCAGCTCAGGAACAGCAAAACCGACTGTGGGAGTGAGAGTACTTTCCATCTGTTGCCATTACAGTTAATTTGTCAGCTTCCCATTGCTGTGATTTGGGCTTTTTGCCTTTTTAGATAACACGCAAGAGCAGCTGCTTGGTTATCAAAAGGCTGAACAGTTTTATAGGATTTGTGGCGAATTCCAAACGCTTCCCAATGAAAAGCTTCCTACGTGCAATGTTCCAGCTGGAATTCTCTTTCCCTTTCCCTTCTCCTCTTCTGTGCAGAGCTGCACAAGGTCCAGCCCCCCTGGAGCCAGCAGAATTAGCATAATCTCACCAGGTAATGACAGATTCACTGGCAACGAGAGCCCCTGGCTGGGATCTTTTTGGGTTTCACAAACGGGTTTTCTGTCAGAGATGTTTGTACACAGGATTTCGTGAAGGGATTTAAGCGTTGCAGGATTCCTGCAGCAAGTCAGGTCCTCGAGGTACCGTGGTGTTGAAATCCTGTTTTCAGTGAAATCACCCTGCTCTGGTTCAAACAGTTCTCACAGAAAGACACTTTTGCAAGGGTATAGCTCTTGCAGAAACATCTGAGACAGCTGAGAAGCAGGACTTAGATCACATAAGATGTTTTAGTCCCTCAGAATGCATCCAGTTCACTAGATATCATATCTGGCTGTAAATTCCACGATAAAAGCTTTCTCTAATTGGCAACAAAGCTTAATTGTTTTCAAAACATAAACTCTTTTTTTTTTTTTTTTCAAGCAGCTATCGTGCTTTTTTGGAAAAAAAAACAGTTCTGAAAAAAGATAGGGAGATCTTTGTTATCAAGAAATTAAATGATCTTCCTAGAAAGGACTGATTTATATTTATATGGATTTATAAGTCTCTATGGATTTGCTTTGGAGTTTTGCTACAGAGTTACTTGATTCAAATTCATTAGTTCTTTACAGATCTCTGTTTACAAATTATTCTTGAAAAAAAAAGAGACATGCTGATAAATCTGGTTCAACACAGTTAATTATTGTATGTGAATCATTGTCCTCCTGCAATCTGAAATGTGAGATTGGTTACATCATTCCCATTTCTTCCAGTGTCAACCAAACACTGCTGAAGACAGGGCTTTGCAGAATGCAAGTTCCCTTTTTGCACTCAGGAGTGAATTTTGAGAGGCCTTTTCCTCATCTGTCACACTCCATTATACTAAAAAATGTGAAATATTGGCATGTTTTGTGCAGTGCCCTGACGGGCTTGTACCATTTCTCCTCTCCCACCAAAACCAACCAAAACCACACCAGCGAGGTGTTTTCCCTCCTGAACGAACGCAGAGTCCTCGGGGATCTCGGTGCCCAAGGCCTGCACAAGGAAATTTCTGGGAGCAGCTCTCGGCGGAAGCGGAATTAGCGGGATAAAAGCGATTCCCTCATTTTCCCTGAGTGAAACGCGGCGCCAGGAGGAACTGGAGGTGATTTTAAACGCAGCCCTACCTACCAGTGCCCTCCCAGCAGCAGGGCTGTGTTCGGAACCGGAGCTGTGGGGTTGGGTTTGATTGCTGAAATGTAATTTAATCACAAAATAGTCAGCGTTGCTCTGCGGAGGAGCCAAATCCAGAGCATTCAGCACATTCCTGCCACGGATATGTGCAGCTCCACGTTGGGCCAAAATACACACAAATCAGTAGGGCAGGATTTTATTTGTGCAACATCACTGCCTTGGGAGCGTTGGCCAAAGTAACAGAGCTTCAGCGGGCCTGGAATATGTGTCTGGAGGTGTCTAAGGGAGCTAAACCTTGGTAGCCAGCACTGATTCACAAAACAGAGGAGTGACATCACCTCAGGGGCAGAGAGAACACACCGAGTGTCTGCAGAAAAGCTGAAATTCAGGGGTTTTTCAGCGAAGGGTTGGATGTGTGCAGTCGGGTACCCGGCCTTTCGGATGCTCAAAGCACGGAGGTAACACACACAGAGCAGCTGAGGGAATCTGAGCAGGCACACGGTGCCTGTTTTTCCCAGGAATTAGGGGACCATCATTTTCCCTTAGAAAATGCATTTTAAAAAGCAATTGAAAAGGCATTTAAATTGAATTTAAATTTAAAATGCATTTTAAAAGGCAAACAAAACCTCGAAGGAATGAAAGAACAATGGAAAGCACCTTAACCCTGGAAGCCCAAATCCCACCTATCCTTTGGAATTGTTCTGGAGTCAAAGCTCTTTGCGTTCAATTAGCAAGCCACACAGCCTAATTGCAGGTCTAAAAAAAAAAACCTCATGCAGAATTTTAGCTCCTGCCAGTGAAATTCCACCCTTCCTGTTTTCCAAAAGACAGCCCTGATTTTGTTTTCGGCCTAGATGAACTGATGACTCAGCAGGCATTTCCAGCTCCATCACTACTATCGGGTCATTTCCATTTTCAGTTTCTGTCTGAAACCGAATAAAGGGCAAACAACAGCGAGAAATTTGAAAATGATTAAAAAGCCTCTGTGGAAATGAACTCACTCCCACCCTGCAGCGCTGAGCACGTGGCTGTTTGCACAGGAGATAAGAGTGTCAATTCTAGCCTCTAAAATCTCGTATAAATAAGAGAGCACTTACCTCCACTTAGGATAATGACAGCTATAAATATTGCCAGGTCACTGTCATCTAATTCCAGTGCATTGAACTTCACAGCAAACTCAAACTTGGGCTCCATAAAGTCACAAAAAGGTTTTCTCAGGCTCTTCAGGAACTCCCGCGTCATGAATCCTTGTCCGTCAGATATAAGAACCCCGTCTTTATTCATCAGAGAAGCCAGCAGAGTATATATGATCTCGTGGACCCCGTACTTCAGGAGAGTTACTTGGTCGTTCAGGTCGAGGTTCACGAAGCCCGGGATGTTCTTGGCGAACTCCGTGATCTCCTGCACGGCCTCCACGGAGCGGAACTGGCAGCGCTGGAAGATGCGGATGGCCACCTCCTTGTTCTCCTCCTGCAGGGGGGACACGTGCTTGCACTTGATCTGGTCTTCTCCCATCATTAAAGAGTTCATGTCATAAATAACAAAGGGCTAAAAACAAAAGGAAAAGTCCATTTACTCCCAAATGTCCTTTCCAAGGGCGTTCCACTCCCGAGAAAGCCAAACGGGGTTGGAGCTCACCAGCAACCCCCGAGACATCTCTGAGGAACCTATCAAGGGTTCCCAAAATAGTTAAATTGTCCTAAACCTATAAAAACAAATATCCTCACAGTGTTAAAATGATTTACAGAAGGGCCAAGTCAGGGGGGAAGGAACACTATTTTAAAGCACCCAGGAGTTTTGCCTTTTCCTTCGTTCGTTTGCTTTTTTTCTTACAAAACATTCTGTAATTCCAGAATTCCAAGTTTGGGATGTTTAACAAAAGGTTAAAATCGTACTTCTTTATAATTATAATGGCTTCTATAAAAGGAAATCTATTAAATGTACAGGAGACTTCTTTTTTCTAGAAAGACAGAGTATATTCAAATTTTGTTTCCTTTATTTACTTTCATGTTCCTTTCATGTCCTATCCTAGGGAACACTGCGAGTAATATCAACTTTATGGTATTGATTATCTGATAAACCTAACCTTTCGCTGTTAACTCCTTTAAAAATAACAAAGTTGGGATATATTTAAACCCACTCAACTTGTCTTTGGGAAAGAAAAAACAAATACCATGATACAAACCACAGTTGAGAACACAAGAATGAGTCTGACTGTGAAATAAACTCAACTGGAATAAATCAATTTCGAAAGCAGCTTAGAAAAAGCGGTGCCAGAATACTTTCGTTAGGATCTGGAAACAATCTGTTCCAGAATATGCAAAAGAAGCTCCTGGGTTTAAAGAAGTGGTTACGTGAGGATTTCTCAAATTTATTTGAAGGATCTTTCCCTCGGAGGATTAATGATGGAATAGTTCATTGCTGCACTGAACAAATACCCATTGATATGAACAGGTTTGTTAACAAACTCCATTAATTAATTAAAATACAAGGGATTATACTCCAACAGTTGGGCTAGAGAAATAATTTTTAAATTTAAGATCATTTATGATTGCAGGTTCTAATGCCTCACAGGGGTGCTCAGTCTCATGGTTTTATGTTCACTACATGTTGCAGAACGGGTTCAAAAACAACCCAAGCCTTTCCAGCCATGGCCAGTGGTCCTTTCCCACAGAATCCACTTCTGGAAACTCCTAAAACTCTATTCCTATTTGATTCAAATAGTTTTGAAATCTAATCAGTGCTAAAAATTATGGAATTTTTAAACTGAAAATAGCTGCTGGTGGTGCCTTCTGAAGGGGGTAATGCCCACAGAGGCTCATCCCCATCCTCCTCCCACCCCAGGGTTCTGCAGAAGGACACTGGGGAGTCTTTGGTCACCTGCTAAAGGCCAAAGGGGGGCAGGGAATGGCAGCTTTGTCTTTAACTGCTGGGAAAACAGAGAGCTCAAGGAATTGTGTGCACACAGGAGGGCTTCAGCCTCCCAAATTCCAGTTAAATCCACATCCTGCTGCTCACACCACCACTGAAACCAGTGCTGCCACTGTCCCTGTGCCCGTGGGCAGTCACAGCTCGGGACCACGACACTCCAGGAAGGACAGAGTGAGGATTTCAGTGTGAAACTGAAACAACAACCACGCTGCACTGAGGAAAGGCAGGAGGAGAAGGAATTTCTCAGGAGGTAATGACATTAAATACATATCTGCACACATGGACACGCACACACGTGGGATAGCGGAGTGACAAGGCTGCAGAAGACACTTTAAAATTGCATATTTTGGTTCTATTAGGTCATTTCTTTCTGTTCTTTCTCTGAGGAGCACCAAGTACAACAAAAAGTCATTATTATGTCCATGTCTGTGTGCTTTAGAAAGCCCATATTACACCAGTGGTCTACTGATAGATGAAAATCAAGGAAGAGTTCAAAATAGCTGAAGGTTTTTTTAATATGAAGATTCAGATGAACTTGTGAGTAGAATCTCATGTCAAATGAGCACTGTATATCCCAGGAGATGAGGAGTTACTCATTTTAGTTTTGATACACTTGCTTGCATATCCAAACATTTTAAATTAATTTAGATGATACAGCAACTAAAAAATAACAGAAATTTAAACTCTGCCCATAGTAAACAGCCTGATGCTGCAGAGCACCAAATCCATTGATAAAAACATGAAAATTGTAACCATTTAATACTGACTGCCACTCTTTCAGTGGTATTTTCAAAAAAAGACTTGAAAATTGGCAGCACTGAAAAGCTGGATTCTGTCTACTGGTTTATTGCTGTTTCTAATGCGCCAGAGTTTAAAAACCTCCAAGAAAAATGAGAATGTAATTGATGTAATTACACATTCACTGGGTGAGGATTGCAGTGGTGGAGCTTTCAGACATGACCAGGTTGCACATCCGTTTCTGCAGAATCAATAAATGGTGCTAATTCAGACTTTATATATTCCATGCTGAAAAGTTACTCAGATTGTAAGTGCTCACCACATCTAAAGCTTTTATGTGAGGGGTACAACCAATTTCTGGACAACACTGGAATTATTATTTTCATTGCCTTTAAAGAAAGGAAAAAAATACCTTTTTGGAGCCTGAAATACCTCCAAGTTCTTTGCTGTGCTTGAAATTATTAATGAAAATAAAACACAGTCTCTGTTGTAATCCTGACAGTGAAACTTCTGCCAAGGATTCTAGAAAATACATCAAACTAAGAGTTTTAAGTTTTGGAAAACCATTTTGTTCTTTAGGTATTAAAATACTGTCCAAATTTAAAACCTACCAAAACGATCAGATATTATTTATGCTTCTAAGTGATACAGAAGACCAGTAAGATCTGATTGCCCGTGAAGTTTCCAAGGCAACCCACACTTACCACAATTTCTTACTTTTCCAAGATTTTCCCGTCCCTTCTCCTAAAATTCCAACTGCACCAGCACAGGGCACTGATCTGGCCTGAGATAACCCAGCTGAAAGCAGGAAGTGATCAGAGCATCGTAAGAATGAGCATCACAGTTCAGCCTCGTGGAATCATTTGCCACTGAGGAAAAGGGATATTCCTCAGGGAACAGCCAGTGCTGATAATCCACTGCGATAGGGATGCTGGAATAGGACAGCAGGCAATTCCTGACAGCTAGAGAGCCACCTCAAACAGATAGTGTGGGAGATAACCTCTGGGCAAGGAGAAGGAAAACGGGAAGAGAGGATCAGAGAATACAAAAAGGTTAAGATGACCTTCAAATTCTTGTACCGGTTTCAAGTATTTTATTAGGTGAACTTGGAGTTTTTTCAAATAATGTTTACTTACTCTATCTAAAAACATTTCCTGTGTTTCAGACGCAGCTTGAAATATGTAACTGCCAACAGCAAAGTGGGGTTTTTTTTTTTAGGTTTGGTGTTTTGTTGCTTTTTTTTTTTAAGAGCGGTGTTGTCAACTTGGTAAATCATTTAATGGGAAAAAAGGAAGAAACAAAAAGAAGAGGGAACTGACTGATTTGTCTGTCGTCTTCCCTGTCAGGATGGCCCTCGCCTTGGCTTTGGTCAGAGGGAAGGACTTGATGTAGGAGTCGTAGAGGTGCTTGGCCAGCGCGCGCAGGTCGGCGGACTCGGGGTTCAGCTGGTCGATGTCGCTGGAGATCTCTGCCAGGAGCTTCTCCTTCTCCGCCTGCGGCATCCGCCCAAACCTGATGGCTGAGGAACAGCACAGGGGTTACACCTCACAAAGAACATCTGCACGGGTCTCCTGCCCCCTTTCTGTGCAGCTGCACCTCACAGAGCACATCTGCACAGGTCTTGTCTTCTGCCACCTTTCTGTGCAGCTGCACCTCACAAAGCACATCTGAATTTTCCGCCGCCTTTCGGTGTGAAGCTGGTGGTAAAACAGGGTTAGGGGAGCAAGGGAAGAGGGTTTGCTCTGGTGATTTAGGCCAAACAAAATGTTTGATTACATTTCTTTAAAGCTGAAGAGCTTTAAGGAAATGTAATCAAACAAATCTCAAAGGGGAAATCATCTCTGTGCCCATTACAGTACCTCGCTCAGAAATGCAACCCTGCTGTCAGCCAATGGTGAAACCCCCTGGTTCTACCTCCAGTCTACATAAAATGTAAAGAATATTTAAGGTATTAAAGGTTCTGTTGGCTTAGGGTAGGAACCACCATTGAGCCTTGTATTGTTTTGGGCAAATCACCACATGGATCTCAGATTCTTCATTTGTTTAGAAACAAAACCCTCACATGCCTTGCAGGAATAAATTCCTAAACAGTTCAGCAGAATTTAATGTAAAAAAGTGCTATAAAATGTTACCACGAGAATGAAGGAATGGGGAAGAAGGTTGTACAGGGAATAAAAAGCTGGAAAAGGCCGAGTTCTCCATGGTACCTCCATGTATTGGAAGACCAGGAAATGGTTCTACCTCATCATATGAGCTCAGAATTGCTCAATACCAAATCTCCTCTGAACCTCCTACTTTCCTGTCCAAGACACTATTTATCCATGTGGGGACTGACTGGATGATGTTTCAAATGAGCCATCAAAATCAAGACTGATTTATCACATGATATTTCAGTAAACGGAATTTATTTTGTTTTAGGAAAACAAAAACAGAGCAAAAGAGCATCAAAACAAAAAAACGGAAGGAAGAAATCAAGGTTTGCATGTTGGCCCTAGGGGGAAATAGAAATATTATGAATATTTTTTCAGTGATTAGTGTGTTCCTTGGACAGAGGAAAAGTGCTGCTCAGATCCTATAGAGATGATTTTACCAGGGGATGTTTACTTTGGACACAACCAGCCACTGTTCTTCTGTGAGTTTGCTGCAATGTGTTAATGGGCAAACAGGACACTTCTTTCCAAGAATAATTAATTATGCCACGTAATTTTTCATATATGATTATATTTATTGATCAGTTGTCTTATTTCATGGCTGTAGAAACAAAGTTGTTAATTTTCATGACTGAACTCCATTTCTCTTTCAGCAAACTCAGTCTCTGAGTGACACATGATGGATATTTCACATTTGCTTGGGTGTTCTTTATATTAAATTATACTGAACACCAGCAGGAAGTGATTCTGTTGTGGGCCTGCTCCTGAGAGCTGAGGTTTGCAGAAGCAGGTTCAGAATCTGGAATCCCACTAGCAGAAGACTCCATTCCACCAAAAGTAAAGGTGATCAGGACTCAAATGTTGTATTTTAAATACAACATCTCATTATAAAGCATATTTTAAATATAACAATTTGTTAACAGCAAGGAGAGTCATGAATTAAGCATTCCTACCTCACAATTTCATAGACATAGGGTTTATTTTTTCACATTTAGAATATATTTGATAAATGGGATATTAGTCCCACCAGATTCTGTTCAATGCTTATTAGCAGTGCAGGCAAAATTTGGGGCAAAATTCGGTGTTGTGGGACTAGCCTAGCAGTTTCCTTCTGGAAAAATCATCGCCACTGTCATTTTCAGGGGACTGAGGCAAAAATCAGGGAGAGGTCAGGCAGTGGGAGGTTTTTGGGAGGAATTGGGAAAGTGGGATTTTGGATGAGAGGAGAAGAAGGAGGGGCTGCTGATGACCCTTACAAAGGTTAGGCTGGGAAAAGGAGAGCCTGGGAAGGGGATCAGTAGGGATGGGAAGGGAAGGGAAGGGAAGGGAAGGGAAGGGAAGGGAAGGGAAGGGAAGGGAAGATG
>VZTA01028959.1:5131-28018 GCA_013398855.1 Mohoua ochrocephala
GTGGGAGGGATGCAGGGATGCTGTGAGGAGAGGGGGGGACGCCGGGCAATCCATCCTGCGCTGCTTCCGCCCGCCGCTCCCGGGCTCAGCCCGACCTCCTCGGGCTCTGCGCGCTGCCTGCTCCCTCCCAGCCCCCCCAGCTCCCCTCCAGCCAGCTCCGGTGCCCTCGGGGATGCTTTCGAACCGCCTGCATCAGAAGCCAATTCCCCAGGGAGACTGGGCCCCGAATTGGGCTCGCCAACCCCTGGGAGCCCACCCAGAGTCCCCGAGGGCCAGCAGGACACGGCCGCTCCCAGGCACACCGGGACAGGGACCCTTGGCCTCACGGTCACCCAGAGTACCCAGGCTGCCTCTCCTTTGTGCTGCAGCCCCACAGAGAAAGGGGGACACAGGCAGAGAGCTCCCGGAGGCTGCTTTTCCCATGGGACCCCCCCCCCCAAAACCCCGTTTTGCTTGTTCATCTGGGAACTTGTGCAGGCAAAAGCAGCTCATGGCTCCTGTGGCAGCAGGGGTGCTCAGCCTTCCTTTAGAAGCACCAAAGTAGAGACAAAAATAACCCAAGACAATGCAGAGGAGCTGTTTGTCCCTGCCTGAGGCCGGGGCCAAGCCCCTGCCCCTGCCTGTCCTCAGAGCTGCTTTTTTAGGGCTTCACAGCCTCCTCCAGCTGCTGCCTTGACCTTCCATCTGCACATGTAGAACCGTCCTGCAGGGCCAGTCTTTGTCCTTCTGATCCGGCTGCCTCCCTGCAGGGATGTTTTAGAGCTCCTTATCCACGTCCTGCCTGGCTGGAGCCTCCCCCCTCTCCATGGCCGAGGAAGGGTTAAGCCTCTCCCTGGCTCTGGATCAGCCTCCTCCCGTCCTCACTCGGTTTCAGATCATTTCTGCTGTGGGGGGAAATGGGTGCCCTGCGTGTGCAGGCCCCGAGGGCTCCGTGCAGCTGCTGGAGCAGGCGGGTTTGGCTTCCAGGGGCACACAGTGCTCCACCAAACGGGGCTCCCGCGTGTCCCCCCCTGCTCTGGGGTCACTGTGGCCGGGAGATGTCTTTGCCGTTCGTGGTGGAAGTTTGAAGGAGGACAATAACAGCTGCAGGGACTGCAGGGAGGCAGCGATGGGGCTGCGTTTGAGGAGCTGCTCTCCAGACCTGGAGCCTGTCTCCGGGCCAGATTCCTACGTGCTGTCGGAGGAATCCTCACCCTGTCACCACACGGTCACTTGTCTTCCCTTTTTTCAGCTTTGGGCACCTGCAGATGCGTTTGCAGAGCCTTTAGTGCTCACAGCTCTGTTGTGGGAGGTTTTCTTTTCACCCAAACTATCCCAGACCCAGGACGGGATGAATATTTTCCTTGGAGCTGCTGATTTTCCCCCTGAACCACGCAGGCTGCTCCCCAGCCAAGCAGCTCCCTCCCTGCCAGCCGAGGCCGAGAGATGGATTGTCCCTGCTCTGCCACTTTGGGGATGGGGATTTTTCACTCTCTCTGCTCTGCAACCTTATTGTCCTTCGCTGTCACCGAATGATTATTCCTTCAGTGCCAGGGATCTCCATCTCAGCGAGTACAGTTCATTGAACATCACAGAGCTCAAGAAAACCTCCAGTCCAAGACAACAAATAAATGACATCAGCAAAAAAATCACCCCTGAAGAACCAAGAGCAAAACCAGCCGAAGAAACCCCAACCCTGAACGAAAACCGTGGTCAGCTTTTGGGTCCAGAGCTGGGAGGTTTTAAAGGCAACAAAACTGCAGGGAATTCTTGTGAGAAAATCTGGAATCATAAAATCACAGAATGGTTTTGGGTTGGAAGGGGCCTTAAAAAGCATCCAGTGCCCCCCCAGCCATGGCAGGGACACCTCCCACTGTCCCAGGCTGCTCCCAGCCCCAATGTCCAGCCTGGTCTTGGGCACTGCCAGGGATCCAGGGGCAGCCACAGCTTCTCTGGGCACCCTGTGCCAGGGCCTGGCACCCTCACGGGGAACAATTCCTTCCCAATATCCCATCTAGCCCTACTCCCTGTCAGTTTGAAGCCATTCCCTGTGTGCTGTCACTCCATTCCTTATAAAGTCTCTCTCCATCATTCTTGTAGCTCCCTTCAGGCACCGGAAGGCCACAATTAAATAGAATCCCTTCATTTTAATCTCCTTTGTTACACACGTTTCATCTACAGAATCCATCGGTAATTATCAGCATTAATTAATTTCCCACAACATTGCACTGTGTTCTAAATCTGCCCAGAAATGCTTCCCATCTCTAGATGTGCAGAAAGGGGAAAGAGCCGAAAGGAATCCAGGGAGAAACGCCACAAAAAGTTTTGCAAATGACGCTTTTAAAAGCTAGGAAGAGAATTAAGAGCGAGGCCGTGCCTTGGCTCTACCCCCCAGTGCCTTGAGGGGCAGTGGGATCGTTCTCTGATCCGTTTGTGATTTAATGTGCCCTGTACCCCAGCTCCCACCATGAATCCCAGCCAATGTGTGGGGAATTGCAGCTTCCTGCCTTGGATTTGCTTGGAATTCCACTGCTAAAGGAGCCCAAGGGAACAGGTCAGGCTGGAAGAAAATCAATTCCCTTCCTAAAGCCTCCAGTGAGAGGGACAGTCCATCAAGGGCTGTTTTTACTGGAGAGAAGCCCCATCTGGCACCTTCTGTAGGTTCAGTTCCCTACAGAAGCGTGGAAGGATCCTGGATCTCTCCAAGACCTCAAGAGCAAAGGCTCCCAGAGCCTGATTTTATCCTTTAGGATTCAGGACTGTGGCAGTAATCAGAAAACACCAAGTGCAGAAATGGCCACTTTCCACCAGAAACGAGATTTCCATCGTTACAGGCAAACTGTGTCTCCAGCTCACGGGCAGGGTTGGAAACGTCCAGCTGGGAAACTCTGAATCCTTCCTTTTCAGTCATTTGGGCTTCTTGGAGCACTCTGAGGCTGATGGGAGCACTTTGAACACTGGCTGGAGCTCCATCAGGATAGAGCACCCCTGGCACACGGCTGTGTCAGGTACAAGCAGGGGGGAAGCAGGAGCGAGGATCAGAGGCTCGGGATGGAGCATCCCAGCGCTCTTCCTTCACTCTCACACGGGTGAGACTCCTCACAGACCTCGGGGGCTGAAACAATTTTGGATCCCAGAGGTGTGGGATGTGCTCCATCCACGATTGAGCTCCTCATCCTCGTGATCTGTGCAGATACGGAGCACTGGATGAGGGAACAGAACAAGCCACAAACTTCCTTCCCTTTCATGCCTGTCCCCAGCAGGAAAGGCTCAGTAAACAGGAACTGGGTCATTCCCTCTCTCCAGAGAAGCCGGTATGAGAGAAACGGTTAAAAAATAATTATGCCACATGAGCCACTAGAAAATGCCTTTTCCGAGCAGCTTCTGAGGACACGTGGGAACCTCTTTGGCTTTTCAAACTCAAAGGGACTTTGCTTAAGTTGCCTTCCAAAGGAAACTGCTTCAGCTCATTATTTGCAGACAGCATCTGTCACTTTTCTATGCCAGTGGCTGCTGATCGTCCTCAAAGAACATTGTACAAATGTGCAGACTGCTGTGTGCCGAGAAAGGACCGCTATTATATCAATTTTCCACTTGAAAGCAGCAATAACAGCAAATAAAGCCGGAGCCACATGACTCTGCTGGATCTGGGGCACTCACGGAGCCATTCACCCTCCCCGAAAGCCGAGAGCCTCCGAGGGGCCGCGTGGCAGCCACAGCACCGCCCGCTGCCAGGCACAAACTGGTCGTACTGGTGGGCGAGGCAGAGCTGCGAGCCCTCAGCCCAAGGGAGCTCCTGCTGCCTGCAGAGCCCCAGGGGACATCTGGTGGTGTCTGCTCTGTCCTGGCACCCAACCCACCCCAAAGTGCAGCTCCTGCGGGATGTGGGTGCGATGGACACAGCCAGGCCTTGGCCAGACAGTGTTTGGGGTGTCCTCTCCTGTGGGACCAGGCCTTGGCCAGCCCCCGTTTGGGGTGTCCTCTCCTGTAGGACCAGGCCTTGGCCAGGCACTGTTTGGGGTGTCCTCTCCTGTGGGACCAGGCCTTGGCCAGCCCCCGTTTGGGGTGTCCTCTCCTGTAGGACCAGGCCTTGGCCAGGCACTGTTTGGGGTGTCCTCTCCTGTGGGACCAGGCCTTGGCCAGCCCCCGTTTGGGGTGTCCTCTCCTGTAGGACCAGGCCTTGGCCAGGCACTGTTTGGGGTGTCCTCTCCTGTGGGACCAGGCCTTGGCCAGCCCCTGTTTGGGATGTCCTCTCCTGTGGGACCAGCAGGAGCTGAACCCACAGTGCCTTTTGCAGGGATGGGGGTACCTGGGGGTGTCTGCTCCCCCTGGCCAGGCCCTGGTGAGGAGGCTCCGGCCGTGCTGGGAGAGGCATCACCCCACAAACTCCCAGCTCCTCTTCGTGCTGGTTCCCAAGGATCTGTGTGCACCCACATGAACAGGGAGGGCAGCAGCCTGGGCCGGCCCTGCAGCTAAAGGAGGGACAAAATTGAATCATAATAATAAAGTCAAGGAAATTCTGGGTGAATTCTGACCCCACGACCCTCAGAGATTCCTGGCAGGTTTGAAAAATCCCCACATTCCTCAGAGCGAGGTGCAGACCCCTCTCAGTGATCTCTGCAGTTCAGACCTGTGTTTTCCCTAAGGAAGAGAAACTGGAGCTTTCCCGCGGAGGAGACGTTTCAATTTTCATCAGTTAAAAACCAGATGGTTGAAACAACGGCGCTGGAGGAGGAGGAATGAACCTTCTCCCTGGGACTGCCACGGGCAAACAAGGGACAGGGTCTCTCCTGCCTCCCGATCAGGATCCCCAGACCGGCTTTTCCTCAGATACGGGAAAATGATGGGATTGCAGGAAATGCCCCCTTTGCAAGCAGCAGCTCAGGGTGAGCAAGGTGTGATCCCCAGAACACCCAGCTGAAGGACGTTCCCTGTCACCCCAGCAGCTGCTGAGCGGGGAAACGACCTCCCATGGCACAGGGAGAGGTGTGAGCTCATAGAGCAACGTCCCTTGGAACGCTGTGCGTGTCCCCTCCTGCCCCAGGAGCCGCTCATCCCATCCCTCTCTCAGGAGGAAAGGAAGGGAGGGAGCTGCAGCCCAGTTGTGATTTTGCAGGAGTGCGTTTCGGACTCTTTGAAAACGTTTGTGGGATGTTCTTTAAAAGGTTGGTTTGCTCGGAATTGGGAGAGTGCATCTCAGTGTTTCCATGCCGAATGGATTTCACACAACATCCCAAGTTCATTTAAAAGGCCTTAAATAGCTGGATGTTTTTCAAAAGTTGAAAATTCCTGTTTCGGTTCTGTCACAGCTCATCTTTTCCATTCATTATGTTTTGCTTAACCTTTTGGATAAAAATGCCATCATTCTCCCAGGGCTTCTGCAGCATTCTAATAGAAAGTGGCAGATTTGGAGAATACATACGGATTTCAGGGAACAATAATTCCATCTCCCTTGTATTAGACTGCAAACGGCCACTCCGTGGGCTGGACCTGCTCCAGAGGGATCCAGATTGAGAATGAGATGGTCCCTTTTAAAAATTCAGCCCAATGCTGCTCTTACTAAAACCGGTATCAGCTGTGCTGCTGACTTCAGCAGGGAAAAGATGGGATTGGTGGTGCCAGGATCTCCCACTGGAGGGACGTGCTGGAACATCCAGAGGAGTGTGGGCAGCAGGGCCAGGGAGGGGATTCTCTCTCTGCTGAGACCCCACAGGGCCCAGTTCTGGTGTCCCCAGCATAAGGAGGACGAGGAACTGTTGGAACAGTTCCAGAGGAGACCTGGAAGTTGTTAAAGGGACTGGAGCACCTCCCCTATGGAGCCAGGCTGGGAGAGCTGGGAATGCTCAGCCTGGAGAGGAGAAGGTTGAGTGGAGACCTCAGAGCCCCTTCCAGGGTCTGAAGGGGCTGCAGGGAAGCTGGAGAGGGACCTTCAGCAGGAACTGAGTGACAGGACAAGGGGAATGGGTTCAGACTGACAGAGAGGAAATTCAGGTTGGATATATGGAAAGAATTGTGCCCTGTGAAGGTGGGGAGGCCCTGGCACAGGGTGCCCAGAGAAGCTGGAAGTGTCCAAGGCCGGGTTGGACAGGGCTTGGAGCACCCTGGGAGAGTGGAAGGTGTGGAACCTTGCCAGGGGTGGAACTGGATGGGCTTCAAGGTCCCTTCCAGCCCAGCCCATTCTGGGATTCTGGGATTCTGACCATTCCCAGACCTGCTGTCCCCAAAGGTGAGCTGTGAGTGCCATCCCCCCCGAGATCCCCCCTCACAGCTCTCCCTCACACCCTGGCACTGCACGGGGTGCCCATACGGGATCCTTTCGGGAGGCAGTCTCTCCTCGGCAGGGTTGCAGCAGTTTGTCCCTGTCACAATTCGACACCGAGGTGACCCCAGCCCCTTGCAGAGTTTGCTCCTGGAGCTGAGCGTGGCAGCAGCAGCTGAGCCGTCGCTGCTCGCAGCCAATTCACCTGAGCGAGGCTTTGGAACAACTCGGTGACAAGTTCCTAATGAAAGTGGGGACAGGGCTGCTGGAGGAGCCCCGGATTATCAATGTCCACGGTTTCCAGTCACGGAAAAGCCTCGCAGGAGGCATAAATGAGCACTGCAGCTCTTGGCTCATCCATCATTTTAAACGTTCACCTTTTGGAAAAGCTGGGAAACAGTGAAATCAATGGAGGCTCCAATCCTGGTGTTTAACCACGCTGGGGTTATTGGAGGGATTTGCAGGGAAATCAGAGAGCCAGGGATGGGGCTGGGTGAAGGATCCAGCTCCGGACAGAGGTGAAAGCCCCTCTGGATGAGGCTGGCTGGGTGGGAAGGGGGAGGAGGAGGGCTTGGAGGCAGGACCTGGCCGTCAGCGGTGCTGCTCCTCTGCCTGGGGACAGTGAGCTCAGCCTGGGGACCCTGCAGGGGGACATTGCAGGGGGATGGGAGCCCCCGGGCAGCTGTGGATCCCCGCTCCAGCACTTCCCAGGAAACTGCAACGCCAGGAAGAGCCTTTCCTTCTCATCGGCAGTTTGGAATTGTGGAATCACAGAAGGTTGGAGAAAACCTTTAAAATCATCCAGTCTGAGCACCAGCCCAGCCCCACCACCATGGTCACCGCCAGTCCATGTCCTCAAGTGCCACACCCACGTGTATTTGGAACACCTCCAGGGATGGTGACTCCACCACCTCTCTGGGCAGCCCATTCCAGTGCCTGACCGCCCTTTCCATAAAGAAATTCTTCCCAAAATCCACCCTGAGCCTCCCCTGGCCCAGCCTGAGGCCGTTCCCTCTCCTCCTGTCCCTGTTCCCTGCCAGCAGAGCCCGACCCCCCCGGCTGCCCCCTCCTGTCAGGGACTTGTGCAGAGCCACATGGTCCCCCCTGAGCTCCTTTTCTCCAGCCTGAGCCCCTTTCCCAGCTCCCTCAGCCTCTCCTGGGGCTCCAGACCCTTCCCAGCTCTGTTCCCTGCCCTGGACACGCTCCAGCCCCTCCATGTCTCTTATTCTCAACATCTTTCTTCTCAAGCCATTTATTTATAGCCTGGGATTTTTTAAACTTGCATTTAAGTGAAAGGACACATGTCAGGGAGACGAGGACAGGAACAAACGGGGTAAACACCTGCCTGGCTGTGAGCGTCGCTCAGGAGGCATTAGGAAAACAACACCGGGATAACAGGAATTGGGAATGTTGGGAGCTCTCCCAAACCTTCAGGAAATCTGGCAAAGTGACCTTGAACGTCCTGAAGAGAGGGGGTTTGCTCCTGAAGCTGCTGGTAGGCGAAGATGATGCCGGTCTGTCTGCTCTAATTAGGTTTTTAAGTGCTTCAGGGTGAGGGCTGACTTTTCACAGGGGATGTGGCAGCAACCAGCACGAGGGAGCTCTGAAGCAAGGCAGAGCATCTGGCTTTGTTATCTGAATAATGGTCACAACAGAAACAGCATAATAAGGAGACAGAAAAACGCTGTGTCGGAACAAGAACAATGCCGGTAATAAGATAATGGCAATAATTACAGCCGTGGTGTTAATTGCCATGATGTGAGGGTGCTCAGCGGAGCTGAGGGGGATGGGGAGGGGAACACCCCCCAACAGAGCAGGTCCCGTCACCCCCGTGAGCAGCAGGAGCAGGAGGTGGTGGCTCTGCGGTGTCCCCAGGTGTCCCAGGGTTGCCGTGGGTGGGACAGGAACCTCGCTGAGGTCGCAGCTGGTGCTGGGTGGAGGAGGAGTGACCGTCACTGGGGGAATTTCCCTGCCCACGTTACCCCTCTGAGCACGAGCAGCCCCATGTAAGCCGATCATTCCAGGGGTTTTTGGTTGTGGTGGAGGAAAATGGGCCAATTTCAATCCGTCCCACCCTGGGCAGAGTGTTTGAGCTGAGAGCCCAGGCCTGACTCTGGGGCCATTTCAGCTCTCACACGTCTCAAATGTGTGCAGTGGCACCTTCTGTGTCATCAGCACTGAAATTCTCAGCACTTCGGGGAGCAGCTCCCTTTTCCTGAAGCCACACGGTGCAGATCAAAGAAAGCTCTGAGCTTGCTTGGGTTCTGGAGGTCCTGCTGAGGTTCCATTAATCAACAACAACAATAATAATAATTACAAATGAGTCAGGGAATCACAGAATGGTTTGGGTTGGAAGGGATCTTAAAGCCCATCCCATCCCACCCCCTGCCATGGGCAGGGACACTTCCCACTATCCCAGGCTGCTCCAAGCCCCGTCCAGCCTGGCCTTGGGCACTGCCAGGGATGGGGAAATCTTCCTTAGACAAGTCCTGAGCAATCCCAGTCTCTGGTTTCTGCTGAACAATGTGGATCACACCCTCTGCAGCCCATCTGAGAGCCCTCAGCTGCACTTTATATCCATTCAGTACAGCAGGAGTCAGCTGCCACTGCATCCCACTGTGGGTGCTGCACTAACCCTGGCAGAGGGGCAGGATCACCCCAGAGGTGTCTCACAGGCCTGAGAGGATGGGATCTGCCATGGGGTCATGGCAAGGGGTCCCTGAGCAGGGAGTGGGACACCAATCCAGGGGACTGTACCCCTTGCTGCCACCTCTGTCCCCCCAGAGCAGGCAGGGGCTCACTTGGGGGTGGCTCCATCGCCCAGCCCTGACCCCAGGCCGAGCACTGAGGGTGCAGAGCTCAGCCCCAGCCTGCTTCCCTCGTCTGGTTTTGCCTCAAGCCAACCCCACGGACCTCAGACCGAGGCATCAAAACCCACAGGGGGTTTTTTTTTGGAGGCCATCGACAGCTAAACCGGAGCTGTGCCAGTTATTCCTCCTTGGAATCGGGGTAAACGAAGAGCTCGTGCTGTGGCTCTGGAACGTGGGCTTCATTGGCAGCCTGGGAAATCAACTCCTTTCTGATACAGGGATAATGTGGAAAGGCAATTTTTCCCTCGGAAAGGAAATTGAGACTTAGATGAAAGCCACACATTTTTTATGCAAATGACATTCTCAAGGAAAAAGTGGGCATTTTTTATTCGGAACTTGTTGCTATTTCCGTGGTTTCACCCCCCATGTCTCCTGGCTTGGTGTTTCTGTTCAGAAGAGGGGTTTGTGTGCGAGTGCACATGTGCGTGCATGAATAATAGATGTTTTCTGAGCGAGATTGTTCATTACCCTCAACCTCCTTTGTAATCCTCTAATTCTGGCATAAATGTGTTTTCCCTCGGTGCTGGATCGGCCTGACCCCAAATTAATACAGACCCAGGGTAACTTGGGGACTGAGCTGAGTGATGTCTGTGGAAATGGAGAATGTATTAGTTATGTTAGCGGGCACATTCCCTGACAGCAGCTTAAACCGAGCACTTAAGAGCCCTCTCCAGCGTTTTATTGTCTCTGATGAGATCATGATTCAGACTACTCCAGCAGTATCTCAAGAACGAAAGCCCTCGGGGAGCGGAGCTGGGTCTGAGGGCAGGGTTTGATGCATGGGTTGGGAAGGAAGCCGGGTTTAATTCGCTCTGCCAACAGAGAGAGAGGTGTGGAATGAGCTCCTGTTTGGGGATGGAGACGGTGCCAGCCTGGTCAGGGAGGAGCCCGAGGGACACAGAGCATCCCTAGGACAGGGAACAGCCTCAGGGAATCCGGTGATAAACTCTAAAGGGTTTTATTGAGCAAGTTTGGGGTGTTCAGAGCTTTTTCTCTTTGGTCTAAGACTAAAAGGTGGAAGAAAATGAGACTTATGGGCACCCTGAGTGCCCTACCAAACCCTGCTTTATAGCAATTCAATGGTTAATAAAATACAGGCAAATCCTTTCCTTGTTATTTCTTACTGGGAAAAGGATGAAACTTTTTTCCCTGAATATTAAAAAAGTAAAAAGAAAAAAAATCCACCTTGAGAGATACAACAAGCACAGAAGGGTTCAGCCTAATTAATTCTGTTCTCCAAGTCATTATCACCTAGCAGCAGGTGAAGAGGAGCTGCTAGACAGACTGATACTCAGGCTTTGGTGTTAAACTGACCCGAAAGATTACTGAAATCTCCTCTCCGAGAACTCCCCCCCAAGCACATGGAGAAGCAGGGGACAGGAGGGAATTATTCCGTGCCCTGGGTTGAATCCTGCACCGCAGCACTGGAAGGCGCTGGAATTCTCCTTTTCCAGATCCTGCCTAATGCAGATGGGAACACTTAACTTGTTGCATGGATTGTTTTTCCTCCCAGTACCTGAAGGAGCTACAGGAAAGACGGAGAGAGATTATTTACAAGGCATGGAGGGACAGGGCGAGGGGGGATGGCTTTAAATTGGAGGAAGGTAGATTGAGATGGGATATTGGGAGGGAATTGTTCCCTGGGAGGGTGGGGAGGCCCTGGCACAGGGTGCCCAGAGCAGCTGGGGCTGCCCCTGGATCCCTGGCAGTGCCCAAGGCCAGGCTGGACGGGGCTGGGAGCAGCCTGGGACAGTGGGAGGTGTCCCTGCCTATGGCAGGGGTGGCACTGGGTGGGCTTTGAGGTCCTCCCAACCCAACCCATCCTGGGATTCTGGGATTCTTTGGCTGCCCATGTCCCCAAAGGACCCTGCTCTGTGCACAGCTGCCCTCCCTCCCCTGCACCCCCAAACTCACACAACCTCTGAGTCTGCTCAGAGATCTCACTGAACACAGCTCCTGCAGCTCCTGCGTGTCCCGTGCCAGCCTGATTTGGGGCACTGCATGGCTCAGGTTTGCTTTCCCTCCCCACAGCTCTGTGGATCCTGTGCAGCTCCGTGACTTTGAGCCGGGACGCCTCTGAAGGGGAATGGCTCCGTTCCCCATCTCGTGGCAGTGCCAGTGTCACCCTCAGGTGACGATCCCAGCCCTGGGGAGGAGGGCTGGATGTGTAATTCCAGCTGGAGCTGGTGAGTCCTGTGAGGTTGCAGCTCCCGGGCTCATCGCTCATCCGGCTCCTCATGGAGCTGCCCTGGAATCCCATCAGGATGGGGCTTGTTCTACCCCTCTGCTCTGCTGGAGCTGGGGATAAATCCACCCCAGAAGGAGCTGTTGGGACACCCCATAACCCCATCCCCACTCCAGCAGGCTTTATCAGCCTGAAGAGCTGCTCAGTCCCTGGGAATCGTGTTGGGAGCCTTTCTACCTTGTTTATTTATTAGATGACCTCCCGTGATCCCTGTGTACAGAGGTTTGTTATCTGAGACAATGCTGATAAGAGCACTGGGATAATAGCACCCAGAATGGATTATCTCCGTTCTCCTGGGACGAGAGATCCCTCATAGAAGGGATTTTGCACTCATACAATATTTATTCTTGAAAGCAAATCCCAAAGTTACAACATCGGTACTACACAATTCCTTTCCCTGCAGTGATGCCAGGATGATTTTTTGGCTTTTTATACCCCTTTTATACCCCTTTCTAGAGCCTTTTCTACAGCTTTTCTATCTCCTCAGTGCTTTCAGCCCCCACACCTGTAACTCCCTCAGTCTCACACCCCGTGTCCCGCTCAGCCAGGAGCCCAAACACCCTGGGAGCCGCGGCTGAGGGTCAGACAGCCCCAGACACCAAGGTCCTCTCTGGAACACACCCTGGGAACTGAGCCAGGCCCAGCCAGGGGGGAGATTCCTCAGCATGGGGGATCCATCCGAGTCTCTCCCTGGGCAATCTTTGATAGATGTGCTCATTGGCAAGGCCTGTGAGTTGTACACACGATTTATGGGGTGGGGGCATTCCGGGGGGCACTTGGGCGCGCTCCACTGGGACGGTGTGGGGCACCAAGGATCCTGAATAAACACCAAGGGAAAAACCCCTTTCCCTTTCACCGTGTCTGGCTCTCCATTTTAAGACCAGGAAAAGGCAACAGCAGCAAAACAGGGCAGCCCTAAAGTACAGCCGGTCTGAATTTAGCTGAGATGTGATAATTCCAGGGGTGTCTGGGGCACTCAAACCCCTGACTGCCGCTGAGAGCACGGGGAGCCAGAGAACAGAAACCTCCCGAAATTCCTCCCCGCTGCCTTTGCCACCACAAGCACCAGGAATCTTTTATTTTCCTGCTTTCCAGCCTAAATTTTTCTGTCCTAATTGAATATATTTCCTGCTGACATTTGCCTGTATCAGCCTATACGTTATGTAAATATGGCATTTATTGTTCAGGAAGGCCGACACGTGTACAGTCATCACTCAGCCATGCTAATGAGAGAGAACCATCAGCTGTGAGCTGCTGCTGGAATTCTCTCAGTGCTGTTCCCTTTTTCCTTGCCCCACGAGCCGTGGGGTGGTCACTAAAGAGCTGGATGCCTTCTCCACAAAGTGGGAGCGCTCCTGAACTGGGATCAAACTGGTGGAAGAGAGACAGCCTGAGCCCTCCCGACATTTCCTTTGCCCTGCAATGACCCCAGTTCCTGACCCGGGCTGTGTTTGCTCCATGAGCTTTTCAGAGGGCAGCTTAAACTCTTGGGATCTCTTGCAAAAAATATTTGTGGTGCAGAGGGGTCTCAGGTTTCTCTCAGCACTGCTCAGCAGGTTCCTACCGCCCTTTTTGGGCAGGACACGAGGGAATCTCTCCTGCTCGCCATCTCTCCAACGCTGCCACTGAGAACATCCCAGATTGTCTCAGCGGGGCTTTGCAGACTTGGCTGGAGTGAAATCCCCACTGAATTTCCCCCTGCAGCCCAGGAGGGAGCGTGGCTGGGTTGGTGGCGTGTCCTGCTGGTGGACAGCAGCTTTTCCAACCTGGTTTTCCAGCTCCTGCCCACCCCACGAGCTCGTTCTGTGCCTGTGCATGGAGACACAAGGCCCAGCAGTTCCCTGGAGCCTGCTGGGCTCCTGGGAGAGGGGCACACACCGAGGTGAGGACACCGGGCAGTGGCACCAGTGGCACCTTCTCTGTACCAGCACGACTCAACCCGCACGTGGCTCCGGTGTCACCAGCTGTGCCCAGCTCATGCCTCACCAAAGGCCACGGTGGAGTCACCATCTCTGGAAGTGCTCAGGAGGCACTTGGGGAGATGGTTTAGGGGTGGTTACGGTGATCCTGGGTTGATGGTTGGGTTTTATCTTGAAGTTCTCTTCCAACCTTCACAGTTCTGTGGTTCTGGGAAGGCCACAAGGGCAGAGGAGTTTTAGCAGCTTTAAGGTCTGAGATGTTGGAGGCCCCCTCAGAGTCCTGCAGTTGGGAGGACAATTGTCTCAGGGCTGAGCTCTGTCCTCAGCAGGACCTGCCTCTCTCCTTCCCTGCCAAAGGACCTTATCCAGCCACTCCAGAAGGCTCCTCAAGGAACCATAAACCAAGATGTGACAGGAGCCTTCAAAGCACTAGGAGGAGGAACGAGACCTGTTGAGTCTTTACCCCAGGAACGAGGCCAGAGTCCAATCTCTGCACCCAGATTTTGGGGTGGGTGCCGTTAACTCGTGGCCTGCCCTCGTGGGATGGCTCGTGGGAGAGCGACAAGGGGAGGGAGCCAATTTGGGCACTTTGTAGGACTTTTCTGCAGCTCCTTCTGCTCTCTGAACTCCTGCAGGGCATCATTATCTGGTGATTGCAGACTCTGCCCAGCTTGTGCTCTCCCCAGTCAGCACTCGTCTCCAAGGCACTCGGAATTAATCGTGTGGGGGATTTTACCAGACTGGAATGTTGGGACACACTCAGCTGCAATCGGCGGGGCTGACTCTGATCCCACAAGGGACTGATGGGGTTTTGTGGTTGCTCAGAAAAGCCTGGTTCTACTCATCTTTGTGCCCAAACCTCAGCATTTTACCAGCAGAACATCTCTCTGCTGGCTGCAATTTGGTTTTTGGAGATCTTTCTTTGTCTTATTTTGTACCTTCTGTAAAACCACAAATTTCCCACCATTTTTCCCATAAATTCCGCTTTCACCCCCCTGCTGTTGAAACTTCCTGCCCTAAAAACAAGGCACACCCTGGGCATTCAATCAGCCCCACCAGAGCACCTCACAAACAGAGCTGGGAATCGGCTCTTGCCCCAAGGAACAGCCTCATCCACCCAAATGCCACTTTCTCAACCCACCTGCCCTGACCACCAGAGACATTCTCCTTATCTCGTTGATAATCATGTAGATAATGATAATAACCATGATGGATAATTAATAATCATGATGGATAATAACCATGGTGGATAATTAATAATCATGATGGATAATAATCATGATGATGGCAATAATAACAATTAGGATCTTTCTTTGAGTACAATCTTAGGGATCCCTATTTCCCCACGGCTGCCTCCCCACCCATAACAGGGGGCAATCAAACCAGCTCTAAGAAAACCCCAGCCCCCAAAAGGGAAGCTTGGTGCCAGCTTTTTGTGTTCATTTTATTTGTATAAACCTTCTCGCCCCTCTTCTCTCCCTCCTGCCTCTCAGTTATGCAGCACCGCCCTGTCCTCAAGGTTCACACACCTGAGAGAAGCAAAATAAATCCGAGTGTCAGCACAGACCGGAGGCTCTGGTCACAGCTTTAGCAGGGACAGGCAGGAAATGAAGTCTGGAGTAATTCAGATTCATCCTTTAAAAGCGTACCAGACTCAAACTCAAGTTTGAAAGAACAGATCAGAGCAAAAATCCTTATTAATCCTTGTTAGCAACAACCGGGTTGGACTTTTGGTTTTAATCAAAACCCAATTTCCTTGACTAATATTACTGATTAGTATTACTTTTTTGTGCACAGCAGGTTCGGATTTTTTTTAGGAAGTAAAATGGAATTTTTCTAAATATTCTTCTGCCTCAAACTTCCCCTTCAGCCCTCGGTGTGCACAGTTCAGTGGAGTCTGTTTGCACTTGGTTTAAAATCCTTCCACTGAGCCACCCACTCTGCATTGCACCCTTCCATTCCAGACGTGAACCTGGACCCAGCCTCCTCTGCTGCTCCCTCCTGGAAAGCAGCTCCAGGGGAAACAAAGGGGCAGGGAGATCTTTCTGCAGGAATTACTAAATTGTTGTGCCTCCTTGTCCACCCCAGGGCTGCTGGAGCCTTTCAGGGGAGCAGAGCCTGAGACACAAACTCCCCGCGCTCTCCCTGTGAGGGATCCAACAAACTCAGACGTTCCTTTTACTCTCCTGGATAAAAAGCCTTTTGTTTTAACTAATCTTTCATTCTCAGGGGTGATTAGATGCTTTAGCTAAATGAATCCTATTATTCAAAGCCTTCTTGCCTCCGTCTCTGCGCGCTTCTGACTCACGGACCTATTTTCACGTAGAGATTATGGAAAGAAGGTGGATTTTTGCCTTTTAAAAATAGCAGCAGGAAGGTTTTGGGGACTGAGCCTTCTCTCTGTGGATGGCCAGGGCTCAGACACCTTGGGTAAAGCTTGCTGGTCGTGTTTGACTCTGCAGAAGGAGCTGCAATGGATATAGAATCATGGAATCACAGAATCACGGAATCACGGAATGGTTTTGGTGGGAAGGGACCTCAAAACCCATCTCATCCCACCCCTGCCATGGGCAGGGACACCTCCCACTGTCCCAGGCTGCTCCAATCCCTGTCCAACCTGGCCTTGGACACTTCCAGGGATGGAAAGTGGCTACCTGTGCCAGGGCCCCACCACTCTTAGAGTAAAGAATTTCTGCCTAATACCCGACCTAGCCCTGCCCTCCTTCAGCGTGATGGTCCTTCAGCCCATCATGGATCCTCACCCACATTTGCAGGCCTTTAAACATCAGAAGACGCATCTTAAACCAAAAAGCGCATTCCCAAACCCAATCCAATCCGAGCTGAAGCTCCTGGGATTCCGGAGGACACTGGCACAGGGAGCAGCTCCGGAGCTGGAGGGGGACGAGGGGTGACCCGGGGGTCACAGGCTGCAGGAGCAGGGGGGTGTGAGGGCACAGGAGGGGCAGCAAACAAAACTCTGCTTCCTTTAGCTCCTCAGAACTGGTGGGAGCAGGGCAAGGCTGGAGGCTGCAGCCCTGGGAGCTGTGAGCTGAGGTTTTCCATGGAAACAGCCCTGCCCTACCCAGTTTTCCATGGAAACAGCCCTGCTCCTACCCAGTTTTCCATGGAAACAGCCCTGCCCTCTCTGGTTTTCCATGGAAACAGCCCTGCCCTCCCTGGTTTTCCATGGAAACAGCCCTGCTCTCCCTGGTTTTCCATGGAAACAGCCCTGTCCTCTCTGGTTTTCCATGGAAACAGCCCTGCCCTACCTGGATCAGCTGCATTTCACTGAGCTCCCCCTGCACCCCATGATCCATGGGGAACCATTCCCTCTGCCTCCCTTCTCCCAGCCTGGCCCACGCTCCTCTTGAACTGGTGCTCCCTGGCCGAGGTTTAGATTCCTGATCCCCCCAGCAGGATGAAGATCTCCTGGAGCAGGACCCGGTGCCTCTCGGGCACAACTTTCTGCCAGCCGGAGTGGCCGAGAGCAGCTGCAAAAAACAACCACGTGGGCCTGGAGTCAACATCCAGAAAAGATCAATTAAGGAAGAAGCCAAACACAAAGAGCACGGGGAGGGAGAAGGAACGGGAGCCAGGAATTTGCATTCCCACGACTGAGGAGATTTATCTGCATTTCTAGTTAATAGAAGACATTAATTGATTCATGTTTTTTTATGGCTGCACGCTGAGCTATTTCTGTCTGGAAGGAGACACTCTTAAATGGAATGAGTCAGACCAGACCTGTTATGTCACCCTGGGACCCTGAAAGACTCGGTAATAGCTCTGAAGAAATCAAGTTGCTTCACAGGGCTATTTTCTCTTCAGACATCAAAAGCAGAGCGAAAGGAGAGTAGTTCTGAAGGCTGAAAATGATTTTTTTTACACGGTCCTTTGCATTTGACAAATAGCAACAGGATAATCAAAGAGCTTCGCTCTGCACAAGACACCTCCACAGACATCCCAGCAGGGTTCATCCGTCCAGATGAACACGAGCTCCTGGAACGTGGCTGAGGGAAGTCCCGGCAGCTCCCAGCTCCTCAATTCACTTCCTTCCAGATTAACTTTGCAAATCGAAACAGAAGGGAAATGTGCTTTCGGTCTTTGAAATATTTAGAAAAACACTGGAAGGAATTGTTCCCTGGGAGGGTGGGGAGGCCCCGGAATGGAATTCCCAGAGCAGCTGTGGCTGCCCCTGGATCCCTGGCAGTGCCCAAGGCCAGGCTGGACATTGGGGCTGGGAGCAGCCTGGGACAGTGGGAGGTGTCCCTGCCCGTGGCAGGGGTGACACTGGATGATCTTTAGCTTCCCTTCCAGTCCAGACCATCCTGGAATTCTGTGACATTCCTGGAATTCTGTGACATTCCTGAAATTCTCTGACATTCCTGGAATTCTGGACATTCCTCCTCCAAACCCTCTTCCCCTACAAAGGCACCTGTCCTCTGGACAGGAATAAATAAGGCTCTCTATTATGCAGTGAAGCTGTGATGCCCCTCCAGATGCCACAAGGGCTGCTGTGACACATCCTGGTGGCTCTGCCCAAGGACAGGGTGACACCTCCTGGGACGGAGCCAGCCAAGACAAGTCCAAAGTGACAAATTCCATCTCTAAGAAGGCCCAGCTGTGCCTTCAGCCCTGTGCCAGCAGTCCCACCTTCCGTTTGGAAAGGCAATCGGGCAGCGTGGAGCTCAAACCCACAAGTGCTTTGTTTTTCACCATTAGGCCAAAAATATCTGTGGGAAATGTTGACAAATGGAAAGCATTTGTCATTTCTGCTTCTGTTTCCCTGGTGACAAAAAGGAAAAAAAAACAAAACAAAACAAAAAACTACAAATCCCCCCTGGTTTTTCTAACCCTGCAGCTCACGGGCTTGTCCGTCCTGTGCTGATATTTGCCTTGCTCTCTTTGGTTCAAAGCAGCACAAGGGTGGCAGGAACCCTGTGGAATGTGCCTCGGCCTCGTCTGGAAGCTGAAGCCTCTTGGCCAAAACCAGCTGGAATCTGTTTGCCTCCCTCCAGGTAGGAAAATGCTGCCTGGCCCAGGCTGCTCATGACAGAATAAATGCCTGCATTGGCCTGGTCCTATTCAGGGAGGGAGAGCTGTGCTCCATTTCACCTTCACCAGGCAGGACCATCCCTCCCAGCGCTGAGGGTGGGACACCCGTTGCTTTCTCCAGCCTTTAACCTTCAAACTTGGGTGCAACATTGCAACATGAACTCATTTCAATAAAAAAACCCTGTATTTTATTCATAACAAGGGAGGGAGAGCTGTGCTTCATTTCACCTTCGCCAGGCAGGACCATCCCGGTGCTGAGAGTGGGACACTGATGTTTTCTCCAGCCTTTACTTTGGTGTTGCTGCCTTGACCATTCGCAGCTCGTGGACATCAGAGGAGCCCATCAAAGGGCTCAATTCTATCCTACAAACTGGGAGCCTGGGTTTCTTCTGCACTCTGCTGGCACGGGGGTGGTGACGGGGGTTTGTCGTCACCCCGTGTTTGTGACGCCCTGAGCAGCCCCGCAGGATTTCAGGCGCTGGCCTAGAGTGTGGGGAGTGTGAAAGCACAGGCACGTAAAAATCCTCCCAGTTCAGCCCAGTCTGCCTCCAGCCACAGCCACGCTGCCATCCCGCCCAGGGAAAAAGCCTGGGAGAGGAAATTGTGCCCATTGGGCACCCGGGAGCCTGTGGGGAGCACGGCCTGGCAGCCCTGCTGGGCTGATGTGGGTTCAAAGCAGCCCGGCCTTGCTTCCCTCCTCTGGCTCCTCTGTGCCCTCGGGTGTGGGCACAACAGTGGCTGGAGCAGGGCAGGTGCCCTGAGAGGTGCCATGAACGGGCAGGGCTGCTTCCCTCTGCTGCAGCTTTGGGGATGTCATTTCAAACTACACCCAGAGCCCTGGGTTTAGCTGCAAACCTGGCGCCCAAATTCCAGCGTGTCACCCCAGCTCTTGGGTGCACCCAGGAACTGCCCTGTCTTAGGGTGAGCTGAACCCGCTGACCTTCCCCTGCAGAGCCCAAATGACTAAAAGCCAAATGCCTTGGACTAAAAGCCAAATGCCTCGGACTAAAAGCCCTGTTTTTAGGTGCTAATGAAGATGAATCCCATCTCTGTGGGATCTGGATGACCGATGTGTGAGTTGTGAGCCTTGCAAGGGATAGGATGTCCCGGGAAAGGAGGATGAGTGGGGCGGGGAGCAGTCCCAGGTGTGGGCTGCCCTCCTGTTTTTTCTCCCCTCTCTGGAGAGCTCTGGAGGTTTGACGTTTGAGGCCCAGGACCAGAAAAGCAGAGGGTTTAGAGGAGAGAAAAGCAATGGCCTGATCTGTTTATCTCGGAGTCAATCAATTCCTGCAGAACGAGGATGCGAACAGACACAGCTCAGGGAAGGGCTGAGCAGCTGGAAGCTGATGGACTCAGAGCTGCTTCTTGAGGGATATTATTTGTGCTTTCAGAACAGAACTACAAAGGCACAAATAAATCCACCTGCTCTGGGAAATTGTCCTTCATTCCACTCCCCATCAGGCACTCGGGGTTGCTGGAACAGGTTTATCACAGAAACATTGTCCCTGCTGGGCTCCAAACCTCCTCAGAGAGTGCCAAGGGAGGAAAAGGGAGGCATCCTCTGAGCCTTGTGGCAGAGCTGCTGGGACAGAGCGTTCCTGTGGGGAATGACCAGTCCTTGCTGCAGAGCTGCTGTGCCTGCACGGTGCCTGCACCGATGGGAGACTGCTGGAGACATTCCCAGCTCAGCCCTTCACACCTTCCTCACCAAATCCACCCAGGACACAGCTCCACACTCCTGCCTTTGTGCTGGCCTTGTCCTTCCCTTTGCCTGTGGCTTCCCCTCCCACGTGCTGAGCCACCCCAATGATGATCCCACGTCTCCCAGTCCCCCTTTCTGGGCTAAACCAGCTAAACTTGAGTCCCATCTTGTCCAGCAGGACAAGCTCTCCCCATAAAATCCTCTGCACACAGTTCCGTGCCTGCTGCAGGGTGAATTAACCTTCCTCGAATGGAGCAGAGGAAGAGAAACCTCTCAGTGGCTCCTGCACCTCCTGCGGGTGATTCCTTGTCCAGAGAGAACTAAAGAACAGCCCAAAGGCACCGATTTTTGTGCCTTCTCGCTGTCCCTGGTGGTGGTTCATACCCATCCTGAGGGCTGGAGGCTCCTGTCCCAGGGGATCTGATGAGTGAATTTGCCAGGAGCTGGGGGCCCTCGAGAGGTCTCCCTTTGGGTCAATTGCCCTGGGAGGGGGTGGGGGAGTCAGACGTGCTTGAGATGGGTCTGCTCTGGACTTCTCTGGGGTGTGGGATGTGCCCCACAGCAGGGCCCTGGCTCCCGAGGACACCGAGGAGCAAAGTCCCCAGAGGTGCCACGCTGCCCCTGCCTGGTCTGTGCTGCCTGTCTCGGAAAGAAGGGGAGGAAAGGAGTGACCACGAGACACAGGAGGGGGCTGGGGGCTGCCAAACCCCTGCCAGGACCTGTCTCACTCTGCTTTGCTTTCAGAGGGCAGAATGGGTTGGGTTGGGAGGGACTTTAAAGCCTGTCCAGTGCCACCCCTGCCATGGGCAGGGACACCTCCCACTGTCCCAGGCTGCTCCAAGCCCCAATGTCCAGCCTGGCCTGGGACACTGCCAGGGATCCAGGGGCAGCCACAGCTTCTCTGGGCACCCTGTGCCAGGGCCTGGCACCCTCACGGGGAACAATTCCTTCCCAAAATCCAATTTAAACCTACTCCCTGTCCGTTTGAAGCCATTCCTCCTTTTCCTGTCCCTCCAGGCCCTTGTCCAGAGGCACGGGTGGGAGGGCAGCAGCCTGGCCTGCCGTGAGCGTTCCTCCCCTGGGAGAAATCCCGTTGGCAGTGGGCAGGGATCAGAGCCCACACGGGGATTAAACATCTGAGGAGAGAGAAGCAGCGTGGGTGATGCGGACGAGGCTCTGCGGGTTCAGGTGCACGGGTTCCTTTGGGCTCAGTGTGGCACTGCGAGGGGGTCACACGTTTATCTTCCCCCTCCTGCCCTGCTCACACTCATTTCCCTGCTGCCTCCTGCCTGTTCACAGCCGCTGGAGCCAACAGCACCTGGAGCCTGAAGGAGGCAAAACATCTCCCTGAGAAGCCACTGTGGCTACCAGGGACCACCACGGGCTCGGACTGGGGCCAGCTCAACAACCTCCGAGCACCCCCGACTCGCTGGGCTCAGGCTCTGGGCTGGGAACTCTCAGGAGCCGAAGCTCTGGGCTTGTGTGGGGCACAGGACAAAGCCGAGCCTGCACCTGGAGCCCTGCGGCCCTGCCGAGCTGCAGGAAGGTCAGGGAGCCCTGAGAAGGAGCAGGTGACCCCCTGAGGGGTCACCAAGCTCAGCTGTGTCCCCTCGCCAGGCACACAGGGGTGTGGGGGGTGTCAGCTGTGTGCCCACCCTGGGCACGGGGAGTTTGTTCTGAGGGTGACCCCCCCCTCCCCGAGCAGCTCCCGCTCCCCTCAGCCAGGGTGTCCCATTTTCACTCAGGTCACAGCAAACTGGGGCGAGCTGAGGGTATTTCTGGCAGCCTGTGGGTGCACAGCGCCAGCTGCTCCACGGGATAAGGCCCTGCCCTGGAAGCTGAGGGACAGCAGGGACTCGGGGAGGTTCCTCCACTCCCAAGAGCCTGAAGCACTTCATCCTCAGGCCTGGACATTCCTGTGAGCTCCCTCACTCCTCTGTAACCCTGGCAGTGGCTTTGCTTCCCTCCCTGTCCCTGTCCCTCTCCACTAAAGCACCGGGACCTGTGCTCTGTGTCCTGCGCCCTCCTGACCCCTCTGTACGCTGTGGTGGTGACAGCCACGGGTGACACCCCGAGACAGAAAGCACTGCCTGCCCTCCCTTCTGAATCCAGCATTTTGCCATGCCTGCCTTGCCCACGGGAGGAGCAGAACTCACCAAAGTGCCTGCTCTGGCCCAAATCTACTTCACAAACTTTGATCCACAGCTCCCTCCAAGCGCAGACACTTCACCAGGCACTTTTTAAAGTCTTAATTCCCATTCTACCTCCTAATCCGAACCGCAGGTTGTTCTCATCACCTGTATTTGAACCGGCTCTATTTTTAGTTTCCTGCTTTAAAATGAAGATGAGGACTTGCCTTTTATAGCCTGTGCACTCCTGCTATGTGAGCAGATCTGAAACTCACACCGGTTACTTGGAATAAAACCCGGCGTTGCATTTGAAACAATAGAGGCAGTGTGATGCCAGAAAGAAAGGAGAGGTAAGAGTGGAGCACCCTAAGAAAATGCTGAAGGTCTGCGTTTGCAAAGAGTGACCCAGGAACTGTGCGCGTGGATCTGGCCACACGCAGAGCTCGGCCCTGCTCAGAAATGGGGTTTGAAGGACAGCTGTACTCAGCACATCTGCAGCTCTCTGGCTGCTCTTTTTTCCTTATCGTGGCTGGAAGGTGATCCCCGAGCTCACTCTGGGTCCTGCACTGATCCCAGGATTTGAAAAAACTCCCAGCAGCAAAATCCTGGAGCCAGGGAGCAGTTATCGCCCTGCCAGGACATTCGTTTTGGGCACATGGTACCTGCATTTCCTCTGAGTACAGAAACTGGGGATGGGATGGGGAGAAATGGGAATGGAGAGGAGAGGAGAGG
>VZTA01028959.1:28129-48799 GCA_013398855.1 Mohoua ochrocephala
TGGCAGAAAGTGGAGAGGATAGGAGAGGAGAGGAGAGGAGAAGAGGGCTCTAACACATCTTTAATCCATTCCTGTTCCGAGGGGAACTGAAAACCCCCTTTCCTCCAGGGCCAGGTGTGCAGCAGCACCGTGGGCTGCTCTGCATTGCACACACAAGTTCATTTTCTGCAGCAGATCCAGGCAGTGCCATTGAAATCCATCACGAACTCCCAGCCATTGGCAGGGAATGGGCCCGGGCTCAGCTCTGTGGTTGAGGAGCTGGGCTGTGCTCCAGGGGCTGTGTGGCACCACAGGAGCCACTGGCAGTCCCCCAGCTCTCTGCTCATTCACTCGCTGGCAGGACTCTCCAAGAGGCAGAAGAACTGCCATGAGAGGATCTGTCCCTGGCCAAAGGCTCCCTGCTCCATGGATCCCCTTTCCCTGGGCTGGGATGCTGCTCCCTGCCGTGCAGCCACTCATTGAGGAGAGGGAAAGAGCTGCTCTTTGTTTCCACCTGCCAGACAGGAAACCCCAGGTTCAGTCCAACCCTTAAAACTGCCTCAGGTCCGGGTTCTGGCAGCTCTGCTCCATGGGAACACCCCAAGACATGCCTGGCAGTGGTGCTCTCACCCAGGAAAGGCTTTGGAGGACTGATCCTGACTGTCTTCATGTGAGGAATGAGGGCACGCTGCTGTGATGAGAGATTGGGGATGTGTTTTCCAGGATGTGATGGGCACAGCACAAGGGATTCCAGGACCCTGGAGAGTTTTAAAACCACTGCCTGAAGAGTGGGGATGGTGGGATGGGCTTAGTCCAGATCTGGGAGGAATGGAGGTGCTGTCAGGAGGGAAGGAGCTGTCCCAGCTACAGCAGGACCTGAGCAGAGGAAAAGCTCAGCCCTCTCAAAGGGTGGCTCTGGGGGTCCCAGTGCAGCCCCCCCTCTGCCATGCAGTGCCTTGGGCTGCACTGAGTGGGTCCTTCCCAGCACAGGACGACTGAGAGAGGGGCAGAGACTTTGGAAAGTCCCAGCAGGGACATGCTCCACTCATCCTGCAGTCCACAGCCCTCCCTCCCAGCCCTCCCAGCCCTTGGAAGGCCCGGCAGCCTCCCGGGAACCCCCAGGCTGCAGGTCCTCTCCACCTGCAGGGAAGTGACAGATGAGGGCTGCCCATCCTCCTCCTCCTCCGTCCTGAGGGGCTTTGACTCAATGCCCACCCCCTCGAGGGCAGCAGGAGCAATTCCTGCCCCAGGGGAATGAATCCATGGCAGCCTCCAAGCCCTCACACAGGACTTCATCCAGTTCCTCTCCTCCTCTCCTCCCTGCTCCTTGGGAATCCTGCACTTTGGTTCACGGAGATCAGGAGCAAATGCTGTCCTGCACGGGCTTCCCTCACCTCTCAGACAGACCCGCTCCAACCTGGTTTCAGACCCTGATCTCAATCCCAGCTCTGGCAGGGGGGCATTTCTGAGCTCTGCCTCTCCCTGAGCTCACAAAGAGCAACTCAACAGCTGGGAAGAAATCCTGGATAAAGCCAGTCCTTTCACGTGTGTGCCACAGAGAGAAACTGCTCCTGCTTGGAGCCAAACCCAGGCTCTGCTTCCAAAGGCCTGGGCAGACTTCTCCTCCAGCATCTGCTGTGCCCACCCAGGATGGCAGAGCCTTGGCTCCTGAGGGCACTGAGCCTCCCACAGCCTGAGGCTGCAGCAGCCCAGGGCTGTCCTGACATTTCCTGCACAACAGGAGGCCCACAGCCCCTGTGACATCAGGGGGGTGAAACAGAATCACGGAACGCCAGAATGGGTTGGGTTGGAAGGGACCTTAAAGAGCATCCCAGGGAGGAATTCCTTCCCAATATCCCATCCAGCCCTGCCCTCTGGCAGTGTGAGGCCATTCCCTGTGTCCTGTCCCTCCATCCCTTGTCCCCAGTCCCTCTCCAGCTCTCCTGGAGCCCCTTCAGGCAATGGAAGGGGCTCTGAGGTCTCCTTGGACCCTGGAGCCCAAACCATTCCATGATTCTGTGATTCCAGGAATCACGGTTCCCACCTTCAACCTGTGGCCTTCAGACACCACCAAAGCACAACCTGGTCACGGGCAGGGCCCCACGTGCTGCCAAGAGGCGAGGATGAATCTGTGCCCAAGAGTAAAACCAATCAGTCATTTCAAGTCTGGCTCTCATGGACCCTCTGCAGTCACTGCTGTGGCATTTGCTGGGCACACCCCTGCGATGCCCACAGTCTTGTCCTGACCATTGAAGGATGGACAGAAGCTCCTAAGACCAAATAATTCCCCTGGGAACGAGCGCCATCCATAGAAAGTCAACCTGGAAGGCAGCCCTGAGCCCTGTGTGTCTCCACAAACACCTCCCTGATGATGAGTTCATCCCAAGGAGCCCCTCCCAAGGACCCCTGGCAGATAAACTGCCCATACCACGCTGCCTTTGCTCTCGCAGTGGATTTTTGGGAGCGCTCAAGCTCCCCACGTGCCAAACTCCACATTGCTGTGGAGAGGTCACAGATGCTTCCGATCCCTCTGCAAAGTCCCCTCTCCGCTCCCAGCAGTCTCCAGCTCTTTTCATAATATTTGAGTTTCTTATTTACAACTGGCGGGCAGGATTCCGAGCGAACGCAGCCCGGCCAAAGGCACATCAATGCAGCTCCAGGGTGAGCCTTCATTTAGGTTAAACTCCCTGTTTGGGGAGAGAACCAGCCTGAGATCCTCAGCGGCACCATAGCAAGAAATCATAAGGGCTTTTCATCCAACGGTTCTTGATCATAAATAGAGGAAAAACACGTTCTTCAAAGAGGAGCTTGTGGGGAAGCAGCTGCAGCTCCAGTTTCACAGACAGCTGGGCTGTACCTGCCAGCTCTTCCCCAGCTTTCAGCTCAGCTTTCAAAGGGATCTGCCAAAACATCCCAGAGAGTTGACAGACTCTCTGAGAAAGGGCAGCCAGTAATAGGCAGGGCTTCTTTCTTCTCCTCTCAGCCACTGTCATTGATTTTGTTATCCTGTTAACGCACAGCGGAAAGAAGAGGGGTCCATTCCGGAGTTCCAGATGATTGAAACCCGTCCATGGAAACTGGCAGAGGGCTGGGTGCAGTTTGTAGGGCCGGGCAGCAGATGGAGAATCAGTGGAGTGATAACTTCTGGGATTTACCTCGGCATGGAAACAGGAGGTCCTCAGCAGTGGCACTGGGGAAGGCGAGTCCCGGACTCCGGGTCTGTCACACGCAGAGCCAGGGATGCCCTGTGACCTCCCAGCTGCCAAAACACCCGGCTAATCCTGGGCGTGCACACTCAGAAAGGCCCTGCTGGCCTGTCCTTGCCTCAAACACAAGATTCTGGCTTTCACTGTCTCTAGGAGAGAAAGAAGAGACAACCCCAGTCCTGTCCTTGTCCCCCAGGAAGCCCCTTCGATCAGGCCAAGTTAAAAACGCCAAAATCAATGGATGGGTGAGCAATGGGATCTCCAAGTGGCCCTGCCCCGTGGGAAAGGCTCCTTTCCTTGCTGCAGGCAGCAGTTTCCGTGTCACAGCCGGCTCTGGAGCAGCCGTGGGCTCCCTGCACGGGGATCTCCTGGATCTCCTGGTTCAGCAGGGATCCGTGTGCTCCATGCCCAGCTCGTGGCCATTTCCCTGCCGTTCCAAGGAACAACAAGCTCGAGGGAGGCTCTCAGGTCAGCTGCCAGTCCTCGTGCTCAGTGTGGGACGCACTGGCTTGGAAAGCCACATCCCGAACACTCTGCAGGTTCCTGCCCAGTCCGGGGACAGAAGGGCACCTTCACCTCTGTCACCTCACTGCTCGTGGCAGGAGGTGACACCAGGGACCGAGGGGGTTTCACCGGTGTCCCCCCATCCCTCGCCCACAGCAGCTGCAGCCACTGGAATGTTTTCCACGCCCTCCCCCTCTCCTCCCACCCGGCCGTTCCGAGGGCTATAAAAGCCAGAGCTGTCCAGACTCTGCTGAGAAATGGACCGGCCATGTCTGAAGGCGATTAAATAATTCAGAGCGGCTGGAAATGTCCGATTGCGTCATGGAATCTTCCTGCGCGGCTCCCGGGCCCCTCTCCACATCCCAATGATCCTATTTCCCAGTCAATACAATTAAGTGTCGCAATATGCGAGGGTTGGAATTAATCTGGAATCAGGATGCGAGGGATCTTTAGCGCACCCGCCGCAAGGCACCATCGAAATCATCCGAAATTATCCAGGATAAACAGAAAGTGATTCATTGGGATGCAGCGGGCTCGGGCTCCACAGCTCCCCATTGATGGGAGGTCTAACAAGTGTTTAATGAGCAGAAGGACCCAGCACGCCAAACCCGCAATTTTTTTGCAAATCTATTCACGGCGAGTTACAGGTGCAGGTGTGAAAAAAATGATCCTCCAAGTCCTGCCTTCGCCTGTATTAATGAGTCTGCTGCAAGTGTGGATTACTAACGATGGGGGCAGGCAGTAAATCCCGGCTCGGAGCTGATTCACTGCGTGTTTTGTAGCTGCGCTGGGCCGAGGAAGTTGTGACAGATGTAATATAAGACCCCAAAATAACAAATTAAGGGTACGAGCCAGCGCTTTGGGGAGGAAACTGGAACACGGAGCTGCAAGCCAAGCAACGGAGAGCCAGCCATGACAGCAGGGAACCAGGGCAGTGTTGGAGGGAGCAATCAGAACTCTCAAACTGCTAATGAGGAGCAAATTAATAAATCTCTTTCCTCCCATTCATCTCGGAATCATATTTACATGCCAATGGAGCAGCAGCACTGCCGCTCCCGAGTCGGTGGCTGCGAAAGGGGCTCGGTTCGGGGTGTCCCAAAGCAGCAGGGGTGTGTCACGGGGGGCAGTGGGGGTGCGGGAGGAGGAAGGGGTGCCGGCCCCCATGTCCCATCCCGCTCTCCCACCTTCAGTGGGAACACACAGCCCACAGCAGCTCGATATTCTGGATCAGCCGAGGTGTCTGCACCGAGGTTCGTTTGCATACAGATCCGTCAGTGCTGAAACACAGAGCCTGTCAGAGCCGCTCCGCAGCCTGCGGGAGAACCGCCGAAGGATGCGCAGGTGAGGGAGCACAACGGGTGGGGAGATCAAAACACCTCGGGGAGGAAATGACCTGCTCCTGGTGGTGATACAGGATGTCCCCAGCCCTGCCGTCAGTGACGAGCTGTTCTGAGAGCCACACCACCACAGCCCCAGCCCTGAGGCACCGACTCCGTGCTCCTCTCTCCACACTCGGGGAAGGCATCGCTCCCAGAGGGAGCAGCAGGGCTGGGAAAGCTCTGGAGCTTCCAGAGGAGGAAGGGGTGAGACAGTGGAGCTGGCACCCAGCTCGGCTGGAGCAGGACAATCTGCTTGCTAAGTGTGCTCTAGAGCTGCCTTCGCCTTTCCATGGCTGCTTTTGGAGGTTTTATGCCCAAGCCCAGAGGCCGAACTGGCGGCTGAGGCTGGCGCTGTACCCTTGGCTTTGCCCGAGTGACCCTTCGGACACCAGGCCCCATCTCCCCGTGCTGCTCTGAGGGATCTGACTCCCCAGGAGGCTGCAGGGCAGAGGTTGGCCAAGGTGCCAGCTCGGAGATGAGGTGTTCCCCTCAGCCCCTCAGAGCCACTGACAGACAGGCGAGGGGAGAAGCCTCCAGACTCAGCTGCCCCCTCCCTCCATCACTCTCCCTCTCAGCCTGGCAGGGCCTTGTGTCCTTTCCCAGATTCCTGCAGCTTCCAAACCCTTAACCCACGAGGCAGCCACCTTCCACTGCTCTGCCTCTGGGAATATGTGGTCCCTCTGCCCTCGTGACCAGAGAAAATCATCATTTCCTAAGGTAGAACAAGTTTCTAATACACACAAAGCCAGGGAGGGGGATGTTCACCAGGAGATGTCAGGGGTGGTGCTGGCCCTGAGCACCGGTATCTAGCCGGGTGTGAGGTCCTGCTAAAGCACAAAGACACCGTTCCCACCCACCAGGCACAAATCCTGCACCCCCAAAGCAGTGCCCTGAGCCGTGTGCCCATGCACGAGGTACAAGACGAGCGAGAGCAGAGGCCCGGCAGGAAAATCCCACATTCGGGCTGCGAATCTGCCGGATCTGCACAGAAAATCACAAGACCAAATGTGCTGTGGGGAGCTCTTGCTGCTCAGCCACCAGGCTGGCTCTGCCCAGCAGGTTTGCACCTTGCCCACACGGAGGGTGATGCCAGCACACGGGGCCGGGGCTGCGCAGCCACAGCCACTGCCCTGCACACGTGGCTCATCCCTTCCTCTTTCCCCTGCCCCCTGGCACTGCAGGAGAACATCCTCAGAGCAAATTTTAGTGGGATAATCCAAGAAAAGAGCCCCCTGACTCAGAGCACACCTCCCAGGGAATCCAGGCACAGCCCTGAACCAAGGGGGAGAGGTTCCATCTCTGGAAGTGTTTGTTGGGCAGGATCTGGGGACGTTTGACTCCTGATGAGTTTTCCACACAGCCCTGCCTCTGCAGCTCCTCCAGGATCTGCCAGGAGCTTGCAAGGAACTGAGATTACAGGAACAGTCCTGGTTTTCCCTACAGGGTGACCCTGCAGGGTTTAGAAGAGTCTAAACCTCCCCTGTTCGTCCTGCCTCACTGCCCCAACCCCTTGCACTCAGTTCAACCGGGAAATCCTGCTTTTTCCAGAAAATAACCTCACTATTTTTCATGCTCTTGCAGAGTTACCAGGAAAACAAAGAAGCTGGTGAGTGATGAACAGAGATTATCATCTGCCCTACAGAATTCCTGCTGCTGTCCCAGACTGCTGAAACTCAAGGAGTTCCATTCCATTGGGAAACTATTTTCAAGGTCTGTGGCTGAGAGTAAAAAAAAAAAAAAAAACAACCAAAAAACCAAAACAAAAATCACGTTTTCACCTGAAAACTCAGCACTATGATGTGGGGCAGCAATGTGGAGTGAATGCACTGCCCGTTCCCTCCCGGGGGTGTTTATCCATGTGGGTGCAGCTGTAAATCACCTCCAGCCTGGATGAGTGCCAGGGGAGCCCTGGCAGCACTGAGGGCACAGCCCAGATCAGGGTGGTCCCAGCCTGGGACACCTGAGAGTGTCAGGATGCTCAGAAGAGGCTGAAGAAGGTTTCAAATCAGGTTTGTGCACAGAGGGGGGAGCTGGCTCCTGCCTCCCACGCGTGTCCCCGGAGCACCGAACCCTCCCAGCACCTCCCACAGCACTGGAGCTGCTCCTGCACAGGAATGTGGGATCCACCCTCCTCCTCTGAGGACTGGCAGACTCCCCCTCCGGCTGGAGGGGGGCAGAGGTGCCCTGTGCCCACCCAGTGACCTCCTCAGGGGTGCTGGTGTCCCCCAGCTGCCTCCACGCGGAATTAAAAGCTGCTCCCTCAGAATCAACCATCCAACTTCCTCCTACCTCATGCGAGATGAGCTCAGCCCTGCCTTGTGCCTCACCACGGGGACTTCCACGGCCTAAAGAGCTTGGGATTCATCCCTGGATCATCCTGACAGCAGAGCCTGTGCCCGTGGTTTGAAGAGCACGCGTTGTAATGACTTTAGAGCCTTCAGATGCCAGGCAGTGATGCATTGCCCGGTGGAATGGCATGGAAGAGCCGTAAATTCCCATCCTGCAGGATGTCAGACATGTGGATATGCTGATTCGGTATCCATGGTACTTTGGCATGTCTCACATCTTTGTCTTCTGCCCAAAATAGATGAGCTCTTAAATATTACTCAGCACTTGGAGTTCTGCCACGGTACAGAAGACAGTTGAGAAAACACCGAAAATGTGTCTCCCAGTGCTGAGAAATATTGAGAGAAACTTCAGTGGCTTCATTCAGTCCAGGGGCAGAACCCTCTCCACAAGGCTAGGAGAGGTTATCTGGCTGAAGTGGAGGTTGTAACACAAGGCTTGGAACTGAAATAGGATGGAACCTGCTCATCTAAATAGGAACGGGACAAAACAGGACAGAACCCGCTCATCTAAATAGGAATGGGACAAAACAGGACAGAACCCGCTCATCTAAATAGGAACGGGACAAAACAGGACAGAACCTGCTCATCTAAATAGGAATGGGACAAAACAGGACAGAACCTGCTCATCTAAATAGGAACAGGACAAAACAGGACAGAACCCGCTCATCTAAATAGGAACAGGACAAAACAGGACAGAACCTGCTCATCTAAATAGGAACAGGACAAAACAGGACAGAACCTGCTCGTCCAAAGCCCTGGCTGAAGCTCTTATCCCTCCTTACAGGTACTGGGTGGTCACTTCAAGCTGAACTCAGCAAACCTGCCACACAATATTTCCCCAAATCCGACCTTTTCAGGCACAATCGTGATGACAGAACCCCTCAGCCCTTTGTGACACCCGAAGGCCCCGCTGCCACAGCACAGACAGACAATCAGATCATGTCACAGACACAGACAAAGCCACACACGAGCACGAGCAGGTCCTGCAGCAGGTGTGAGGAGTTCATCACCCTCACCACTCAGCAGTGGGGCAATTTGCCATTAAGAAATTAGGAATGAACATCACAGCACTGTTCAGACACCGGGTGAATTTACAGGCAGCTGAGAGGTAAATTCTAAGGCCAGTCCATTCTGATGTCTACAAACAGCCACGATATTGTTTAATTTCTTCAGAGAACGAGAGCCTTTTATTCACTTTGGAGATCACCCCTGTCTGGTGGCTGTAGTGGATAAAGAGTCTGCACTCCCACTGCCCTCTCCCCCACCTTCCCAGGGATGGGAAATGCGCTCTGGAAAAGGTGTGGAAACCCCTGGCCCACCTACAGGAGGGCAGAGCCCCCGAGCCTTTGCAGCTAAAGAAGGAGAGGAGATTTTGTTCCCATCTGGGGAGGAACTGGGAAGAGCCTTTTGTCCAGCAAACTGCTGGGAGGTGCCTCAGGGGTCTGAGGGGAGGAGAATTCACCTGTGTGAGACAAAGGGCCGGATTTACAGCCCTGCTCAGGGTTATCCATGGCTACCAGGACACCCCACTCCAGAACCCATCACTGCTGGGGTGTGTTTGCTCCCTGACCCTAAATACACTCCTGATGTGGCAGGACATGACTGTAAAACTCCTCTGGGATGGGGACACCTTGTATGAAATGCCACCCGTGGGTCCTTCCTTGAACCATTGCAGCTCCCAGCCCACCTGGGGTTCCTCTGCTTCCCTTCCCTCGGTGCAGAGCTGGACTGGATTTGCAGGGTATTGGATCACAGTGATGCTTTAGGTTTTAACTTTTCTATTTCCCAAACTCTGCCCTGCCTGGTGTGTGACTCTGCAGTTCCTTGTGCCCTGGGAGCTGCTGTTCTCTCCTGCTGCTCACACACAACAAACCTCTGCAGGCTCCCACTCCAAGGACACCGGGCCCCAAAGGTGTCAACTCAAAGCCTCTCAAGGGGGGCAAACTCGGGCTGATTCCATCATGAACTGAGGTGATCCTTGGAGAATGAACCCTGAGATGCAAATGAACCAAACTTATCCAAGTGGGAAGAACTCGTGAGCCAGGGTCCCTCTGGGGTGGAGCCTCTGCACTGCCCAGGGTGAGCCTTTGAAGGCCTTCAAACAAATCCCTCCTTTTATTCTCTTAATTCTTGTTTAGTCTCTGTGTTTTAGGTGGCCACTTAAGGCATCAACAGGGCGAGGATTTCCAGGGTATTGGATTACAGGAGTGGGATTGAAGGGTATTGGATTACAAGGCTGGAATTGCAGGGCACTGGATTACAAATCTGGGATTGCAGGGCACTGGATTACAAATCTGGTACTCCAGGGTATTGGATTACAAATCTGGGATTGCAGGGTACTGGATTACAGATCTGGGATTGCAGGGTATTGGATTACAAATCTGGAATTGCAGGGTATTGGATTACAAGTCCCACGGGTGCTGCCTCAGCCTCAGTAAACTTTATTTAAGCACACACAGACATACACAGACAATATACATATATATTTGTTTCTTCTCTGACAGTTCTACAGGACCAACACTGCTTTGGATGACACTCGTGGAGAATTGGAAAAAGTGCAGGAAATGTAGGAGAGAAAAATTAAATAAATAAATAAAATAAATAAAATCAAGGTCTTTTAATCATTTGTGAGTCACGGTCATCCACAGAAACAACACAGGAGCGTTCAACCAGGCGAGCACGAGGACACAGCTCCACATACAGTACATTGTCTATAGAGGCATCTCCATACATTGTGTCTAGAGGGAGTACAGCAGTCTCGGGGCACACGCAAGGGGACAGCGATGGCACATGCACCCCCAGTGTCACAGCCAGGGCACCGGTGGCACTCGGGCAAGGCAGAGGGGGGACAGGGGGACAGGAGGACGCTCCAAAACACGTTTCACTAGAAAAACTCACCGAACAGGCAACAGCGTCATCAATGAACATTGCCCGGGCTTCTGGTGTCACCAGGACACAGCTTTGGTGTCACCAGAACGGCCCCGGGTATTTGGGGGTTTGTGTTAAAGAGCTACAGCTGTCTCTCCACAGATATTTATATACAGTACATGTACACAGAACATACACAGCGTAGGGGCGGGTTTGTGTTTTCCTGTTTGTACATTATATCACAGATTATAGGAACACAGAAAATATAGGCTTTGGGACCTAAAAAGAAATATTTTTATAAAATATCCGCCGTACCTCCCGCCCCCATCACAATAAATAATAAATAAATGAATAAATAAATAAAATAAAAGCCCAGAAGTCAAAGAAAAGAACTCCAGACCCACAGTCTGGAAGCGGTCGCTGCCTGCCCTGGGCCAGCTGGACGTTCCTGCCCTCCCCTTTGGGAGCACCCACGCACCCAGGAAAACACAAAGCTGGAGGAACAGTCCCACTGCAAAGCCAGAGCGGAGCCGGGGATCCCCCCTGCCCTGGCCCACCTCCCCTGCCAGGACCCCGCAGGTCCTGCCCGAGCCCGGCACTGACCCTGCAGCGGCACCTCCCGGGCTGGCCCCACTGCCAGCTCAGGGCACCCAGAGCCCAGCTGCCGGCTCAGAGCTTTGGATTTCAAACAACCTTTTCATTTAGCAAAAAATGGTTTCCACTGTACCCTTCGTGTGTCCTCTTCCTAACGTGACAAACCCGGAGGAGATGAAATTATGGAGATCTGGCCCTCCACTGCGATAAATATCCTTTCCATAGTGACCTGCAGGGAAAAGGAGACAAAGACACCTTCAGTCAGTCTGTCTGTGTGGATATACACATATCTATACGTTTATATATTTATATATTTATATACCAATATATCTATATATATCTTTATATATTCATATATTCATATATTTATATATCTGTAGATTTATATATATCTTTATATATTCATATATTTATATATTTATATATCTATATATTTTTATACATATCTATACATATTTATATATTTATATCTTTATATATATATATCTATATATTTATATAGATAATATATATCTATATATTTATATTTGTATATTTATATATATCTATATATTTCTATACTCATATATTTATACATTTATATCTTTCCGTATCTATATCTTTATATATTCATATATTTATATATCGATATATCTATATATTTATATAGATAATATATATCTATATATTTATATTTGTATATTTATATATATCTATATATTTATACATTCCTATATTTACACATTTATATCTTCACATATCTATATCCTTATACATTCATATATTTATATACTTATATATTTATACACATGTATATTTATATACACCTATATATTTATATCTATCTATATATTTATCTATATACATTTATATATTTCTACATGTGCCATAGAGCCCTGCTGTCACCCTCACGCACGCTGCATAATTAATGGCACCCTGAGGGTGGCACAGGAAACGCCACCTATGGCAACATCGAAGCCTCAATTCTTTGTTGGCAAAGGTTGGTGAAGAAGAGCGGCCGCAGGTTTGGAAATCACCGAGGAACGAGCGGGATCTGAGAGGGGAAGCACCGAGGGGCCAAAGCAAAGAGCCCAAAATTCAGGAGATTGGCCCATCCCCGCCTCAGCCCCACGTCTGCTCTCCCAAAGCCTTGGTCTCGCTCAGACCTTCAAGATTCAAGAGATCAATAACTCAGAAGAGATCCCGGCCAGACCCCCGGGGGCATCCTGGTGGCAGAGGTTGTGTCCCAAGGTGCCGATGTCACTCCTGCCCGGGCTGGGGCCAGGTCCCCATGACCTCAGAGCTCCGTGCCCTGGAGAATTTCCTGCAGGGCAGCAAACTCGGATTTTAGCTTTGGTTTGCTCTGCTCCACGCATGGCATCCCTGGATAGTTCCTCAAGTGCAACACTCTCCTCAAAAGACTTCCTCGGAGCTTTCTCGCTCCCTGACAACAGAGTAGGTTCAAGAGACACCCAGCTTTTTAATATTTTAATACATTAATAAAGAAAAAAAAAATCCCTCCTGCCTCCCTGTTACCATGCAAAGCTCTGAAATGAGGACACAGATAATTTTTCAGATACTCTTTATCATCTCCTCCCTGTTTCATGTTGTTAATTTTTCTGTTCCTATTATTTCAGGAAGAGGCAGAGATAAGATAGGTGCAGGGGGAGGGAAGGAGGGGCAGCCTCGGGGGCCAGGAATGCAGCTCGGTCCCTGGGAAATTCCACTTCTCCCTGATTTCCCGCACGAGCCGTGGTGGCAGATGGCTCAAAGCCGGGGCTGGAGCAGAGCTGGGTCAGGCAGCTGTGGGCAGGACCAGGAGGGCATCCAGGATCCCGGTGGGAACAGCCTGGGGCCCTGTCCTGCCTGGCCCGCGCTGCTTTTCCAACACTGACCCCAAAAGCTGTTTGTTCCCACCCAATTTCGGGCTCTCCGGCAGCACCGTGAGAATTAAGAGAGGCTTTGGGACCTCTCAGTCTGGCCGGTTTCCCTCGTTCCTCTGCAGCCACTCGCTGTCCCCCAGCGCCCGGCAGTGGGGCCTGGTTTATAACAGCCTGAGGGGAAGCACCCACCTGCCCCACAAGGTCCCCAAATCCCACGGAATCGCTGAATGGTTGGGTTGGAAGGCCCTCAAAGCCCATCCAGTGCCACCCCTGCCATGGGCAGGGACACCTCCCACTGTCCCAGGCTGCTCCCAGCCCCGTCCAGCCTGGCCTTGGGCACTGCCAGGGATCCAGGGGCAGCCACAGCTGCTCTGGGCACCCTGTGCCAGGGCCTGCCCACCCTCCCAGGGAACAATTCCTTCCCAATATCCCATTTAACCCTTCCCATGGCAGTCTGAATCCATCCCCTTTTCCTGTCCCTCCATCCCTTGTAAACAGCCTCTCCCCATTTTTCCTGTCAGTTCCTTTCAGGTCCTGGAAGGTCACATTGAGGTCACTCCAAAGCTTCTCTCCCTCAGGCTGCACAATCCCAGCTCTCGCAGCCTTTCCTCCCAGCAGAGCTGCTCCATCCCTCTGCTCATCCTGGTGCCTCCTCTGGGCTCTCTCCAGCAGCTCCAGGTCCTGCCTGTGCTGGGCCCCGGGGCTGGGGCAGCTCTGCCAGGGGGGTCTCACCTGAGCCCCTCTGTTGTCCCCCAGTGGGTCTGAGCAGGCTCCAGCCCCATCCCCAGCAGGTGCCAGGCCGGGAGAGGCTGGCACAGGCTCTGCCATGCCAGGAGTGGTGCTGGAGAGCCTCGGAGGAGCTGCCAGGGCAGGCAGGAGACGCTGACACTTCTGACAGATGTTTATTCCCATCTAATAGCAAACCCATCCCACCCCCTTCCCACACGGGGTTTTTTCTGGTCAATGTCAGCCAAGTGCTCCCTGGAAACAAAAAAACCACACACACGAAGTGTTTCCACAACTCTGAGAGTGCTGGCAGCTCCCAATTTTCTTCTCACAGCGAGGCCATGGCAAAAACCTCCAACTGTGGAGGCGTCCCCCAGAAATCCCCTGAGGACAGCGTCCAGAAAAAGGAAAGAAGGATTTTTTACTTCCACGGGAAACACCACGGGCTCTTTCTCTTTTCTTCCTGCCTCCCTCTTACAAGCTCCGGCTTCTGGATTCCCGGGAAAGGAGGCAGAGCTCTGGGTGCCCGAAATTATTTGTGCTCCACGAGATGTTTGTGCTGGTCCTGAGATGCTCTGGGGCCGCAGTGCCCAACTGCATTTCCTTTTCTCTATCCCCCTTCTAAACTACGCTGCATCTTTGCTTTCCAACGAGCCGATTTCTGCTCCCATCCCAGGAATTCCTGTGCCACTGCCACTCCAGCAGTGCCACAAATCCCCCGTTTCAAACCCAGGATAAAGGAGCCACACAAACATTGCTGCTACCTCCAGCTGAAACCGGCCGCCTTTTACGGGTCCCTCCGGAGAATCTGCTCAAGGCAGAGATCAAGAAGGGGAAGTTTATAAAGAAAGCAAACATTTACTGGCAGATTGAGGATTGTTCATCAGCCATTTGCTCTCTGAACCTTGCTCTGCCCCTGCTTATGGAACATTGTAGTTCAATTAAAGCATCCCTGTGATAACGAGCCATTAGCATTTGAACAGGAGTTACATTTTCCCAGGAGGAACTCGAATTTGCAGACTTCAAGTAGCGAGACTTTTCCCTTTCCACGGATGTAGTACAGGATGCTACGTTTGCTTTTTGGGGTTGTTTTTTTTTATGTTCCTGCTCGCTTGTGATCATTTTTCTCTGCTTTGCAAAATTCTGGGACATGGTTTTCCCTTCCAGAAGTGCCTTGGGGGATGCTAGGGGGCCAAATCCAGGTGGTGTTATTCAATTTATTTGCCATAATCCCATTTTGAGTGGGGTGTTTCCCACTGGAAGTGAAGGGTCCCTTGGAGCAATCCCAAATGCAGGTGCCCAGCAGCCCCAGGGGAGCAGGGGGAGCACAGACAGGGCCATGCCAGACCAGGAAATTCCCTGTTTCCTTCTCCACTGGGGCTTCTTTCCTCCTTTCTGCCCCAGCTGTGCCCTCCCCGAGGTGCTGGGAGTCCTTCCAGAGCGGGATCATCGCTGCCAGAGGGGGTTCAGCCACGAGCTGATGGAGCTGCCCGTGCCATGGGCTGGGAAGGAGCTCCTGGAACTCATCCCAGATGTTCACCCCGACCAGGCTAAACCTCGCTGTTGCCCTCTGCCCTATGGTGAGAGAGCTAAAAAATGCAGAATTCCTTGAAAAACTGCTGTGAATGGAGTGATTTTCATTTTGTGTCAGATTTTGGGGATTTTCCATACAATCACAACATGGTTTGGGTTGGAAGGGACCTCAAAGCCCACTCAGTGCCACCCCTGCCATGGACAGGGACACCTCCCACTGTCCCAGGCTGCTCCAAGCCCCAATGTCCAGCCTGACCTTGGGCACTGCCAGGGATCCAGGGGCAGCCCCAGCTGCTCTGGGCACCCTGTGCCAGGGCCTGGCACCCTCACAGGGAACAATTCCTTCCCAATATCCCATTTAACCCTTCCCATGGCAGTGTGAGGCCATTCCCTGGGTCCTGTCCCTCCATCCCTTGTTAACAGCCTCTCCCCATCTTTCCTGTCAGCTCCTTTCAGGTCCTGGAAGGTCACATTGAGGTCACCCCAAAGCTTCTCTCCCTCAGGCTGCACAATCCCAGCTCTCGCAGCCTTTCCTCCCAGCAGAGCTGCTCCATCCCTCTGCTCATCCTGGTGCCTCCTCTGGGCTCTCTCCAGCAGCTCCAGGTCCTGCCTGTGCTGGGACAGGGCTGGGGCAGCTCTGCCGGGGGGGTCTCAACTGGGCACAGGGGCAGAGGGGTAGAATCCCCCCTTTCCCCTCTCCTGCTGCCCACCCTGGGGCACGGGGAATTTCTGGCTCCCAGCTCTCACCCACAGCACCCCCAAATCCCTCTCCCAGGGCCGCTCCCTGTGCTCATCCCCAGCAGTGTCCCCCCCCTCCTGCCACCCACAGCCGGGCAGTGCAGCAGCCCTGTCCCCCCCACGTGTCCCCTCCACGTGTCCTCGTTTGCTCAGGGGTCCCCTCCTGCACATTTTGGGGGGGTCTGGGAATGAAACCCCCGCCCCAGAACTGCTCCTGCCGGGGTCCCACAACACCAGCAGCTCCCAGAGCAAAGCGGCGACCCCGTGCCCGACCCACGGCACCCACGGCACTCCCTGTCCCCACAGATTCTGTCTCTCTCTTTTTCTCCTGGGCAGGACCAGATTTAAAGTGCTGCTTCAGAGCGCTGTGTTTGACCTTCTGGAAGAGGCTTTTCCTGCTCTTTTGCTCCCTGCTCTGGCTCCATGTGCTCCGCTGCCTGCGAGCCCCCGCGCTCGGCGCTCGCTCCCAGGCTCTGGGGCTGGGACACCACAGCAAAGGAAGATCAGCACTTATGCAGCTCCAAATTCCCACCAGAGACCGAAACAAGGTGGAATTTCACTCCTTTCCCCCCCTCTCCTCTGGCTGCAAGGCCGAGCAGAGAGCAGAGTGCTCTGCCTGCCGCACAATTAAGGCGAATTCTCCAGGGCACGGAGCTCCGAGGGAACATTTCATCACAATGGCATCCTACAGAACACACATATGGAACGGCCCCGGCCACAAACTGCAACCACAACCCCGGCTCTGCTTTAACAGAATTATTAGAGCTGAACTAAAATGCTGTTATCCACCTCTTGGAAATGTTATTACTGAGCACAGATTACATCACCCCGAGAAGGGCAGACAGGGACTGGCGTGGACAGACTTTCGCAAGAGGCGCAGAGCTCTGACCTCGGCCTCGTCACAAATGGCCCTGGGGAAAAGAACCCTGCACCCAGAGAGGAGCCCTCACATCCAACTCCTCAGCAAAGACGTTATGTCAGACAGAGCTCTGCAGGAAAGGAAAAAATCCTTTCATTTTTGGGGGGTGGATGGAGGATCCACAGCCTCCCTGCTCGTGGTGCTGCTCTTTTTGGCTGGAGTGATCCTTTTGGAGGTGTTTTACACAGCAAACAGCCCCAGATCAAGGGCATGAGCTGCCAAGAGGGCTGGGAGGTGTTTGCAGAGCCCTCTGCACCACCCCTGTCCTGCCACTCACATTGAGAGGGGTCTTGGACTGCAAGGGAGGCTCAGCTCCAGACCCAACCCATGAATTCCTGTCCCCAGAGGTGCCCAGAGCAGCCAGAGACCCCCCCACCCATCCCAATTTGGGGCAAGTTTCAGGAATTCGTGGGTGTCAGACATGGTGGAAGTGTTTGCAGCCGGGTCAGGCACCTCAGGGGCTTCTCTCGGGGTGCAGTTTAACAGAGCTGACAGTGAGAAGGGACACCCAAGGGAGGCACTGAGACCTCAAACATCCCCATTTTCCTTCCCCAAACAACCCAAAAAGCAGGAGCCAGCTGGCACCTCTCGCACTCGTCAGGAGCAGCTCAGCGAGGGCTCCACCACTGAGTTCTGCCTGTTTCACACCATCCTTCTGGCTCTGCTGCCTGCCCAGGACATGGCAACGTGCACAAAAAAGCAACTGGAAGGAGCTCAGTGGCACTCGGGGTGAGCTGTCAGCGTGGCACAGCCAGACGGGAACGGGATGAAGTCCAAGTCAGCGCAGGGAAAATCAGATCTTTCCATGTCCTACAGATATTCCGTAACTCAAATCGCACTGAGGGGGCGAAGGAGAGCCAAGCTCCCTGTCCCAGGAATCACAGAATCCCAGGAATATTAAGGCTGGAAAAGACCTCTGAGATCACCAAGCACAACCACTTAAACCATGGCCTCAGGTGCCACATCTGGGTTTTTGAACCCCCTGGGCAGCCTGTCCTGGGGCTTTACAACCCTTTCCGTGGAGAAATTGTCCCTGTTATCCAATCTTAACCTCCCCTGGCACAACTTGGTGCCTTTTCCTCTTGTCCTGCTGCCCCCCCTGCTGCGCCCTCCCCTCAGGGGGTTGTGGGGAGCAGTAAATGTGACGATCCACCCAGAATTTCGCCCTCTTTCTAAAGAATTTCTTCCTTTCTGTCCCTTTCCCTCCTGCCAGGCCTTTGTAACATCCTGCCCTGCCTCATCCAGGGGTTTGGGATGCTGCTGCAGGAGCACAGGGGCAGAGCTGTGTCCTCGAGGACACAGAAAACATGGGAACAGCTCAGGCCAGGATCACTCCAGAGCCAAGAGGGAATTTGGGTCCAAAACAGAACGGGAGGATCATTCCAGCTGGAAAACTGAGAGATCTTTGCTTTGCCTTTTGATTTATTCCAGCGTGACCTCTGCATGATCAGCCTTCAGGGGGCATTTGCATCACTTCTTCCACCCTTCCCCGCCACCAGGCCAGGTAAAACCTCCCTGCTCACAACCAAATCCTGCAACTTTCGAGTCAAATCATTGGCCAGGAGCTGGGCTCTGTGGGAAATGACGCATCCTGGAAGACTTCCCGAGATGAGAACGGGGAGCGCTTCCCTGGCACGGGGTTTGGAGCAGTCCGAACGGGCAACCCTGCCAAAAATCTGCCCACTTACAGCACGGCACAGCCAGCCAGGCCCAGAGCGCTGAGCTCGGGCTCCGGGATCTGCCTGGCACTGCCAAAGCTGGAGAAGGTGAAGCTCAGAGCTGGGCTGGCTCCGGTGACCCAGGGCACTGAACTCGGGCTCCGGGATCTGCCTGGCACTGCCAAAGCTGGAGAAGGTGAAGCTCAGAGCTGGGCTGGCTCCGGTGACCCAGGGAACATCTCCTCCGTTAATTGTTTACTCCGTTAACTACGGCAGCTGTCCTTGACTTTGAACCCCTCCCCGTGAGCTGGAACAGGCTGGAAGGGGCTTGGGGAAGCAGCACTTTGAGGTTCTGTTAACTTTAAAAAATGGCTCTGTGAAAGCAAAACCCAGGAGTGCAGCGCTCGAGGGTCTCGGCAGCAACGTGGGATGACAGAAATGCAGCGATGAGCTCATGCTCTGCTCAGATAAAAGCCCTTTCAAAAGGAGGGGATTAAATGGATGAGAAAATAAAACACGGCCCCTCTCCAGCTCTCCAAAAGCAGCACAAAACCCACTGAAGGACTGGAACAGCCCTGCTCCCATGGGCTGCTCCTCCTCCCCAAGGGATACACGGGTGGCTTGGAGCTCTGATGCTCCCCAAAGAGCAAACCTTAAAGCCCCTAAAGCCCCCCCTTTGCTCTGCAGCACAGCAGGAGGAAGGGGCCCCATGGCTGTTGCCCTTAACAGAATCCCAGAACGGTTTGGGTTGGGAAGGACCTCGAAGCCCATCCAGTGCCACCCCTGCCATGGGCAGGGACACCTCCCACTGTCCCAGGCTGCTCCCAGCCCCAGTGTACAGCCTGGCCTTGGGCACTGCCAGGGATCCAGGGGCAGCCCCAGCTGCTCTGGGCACCCTGTGCCAGGGCCTCCCCACCCTCCCAGGGAGGAATCTTTTCCTTACATCTGCTCCAATCCCGCTCTCTGTCAGACCCTCTCGAGCTGCCAGAGTCACTCAAAAGCTCCTGGGGATGCACAGGGTGGGATTGTTGGGGTGTCTGTGCAGGGCCAGGAGTTGGATTCTGATCCTCGTGGGTCCCTTCCAACCCAGGAAATTCTGTGGCTCTGTAGAGATATTTTACAGCCTTGATTTGTTTGTGCTTTTTATGTGATGGCCCTGGCACGGGGTGCCCAGAGCAGCTGTGGCTGCCCCTGGATCCCTGGCAGTGCCCAAGGCCAGGCTGGACGGGGCTGGGAGCAGCCTGGGACAGGGGGAGGTGTCCCTGCCCAGAGCAGGGGTAGAATGAGAGGAGTTTTAGTGTCCCTTCCAACCCAAACCAGTCTGGGATTCTGTGACTCAGGAAAAGGAGAAAAATTCTCCTTCTGGTTGCTTTCCCAGACCCTGAGTTTGTTCTCTCACCCTGAGCTCTCACACTCTCCTGCTTACCAGCCTCTCAGGGAAAGTCTCTGGCAGAGGCTGAGGATGTTCTGTCGCCCTGCCGGACCCTGGGGCGGGCAGCAATCCCTGCAGGCTGCTTGGAGGTGCTCGGTACAGGCAGAACCAGCCACCAGCGAGTGCTGCAGCTCCCACAGCCCCGTGCACACAGCTTTATCCAGCTCAGTGCTTCCCAGGCCAGCACAGCCCTCAGAGGAATCAGCTTTAACTCCTTTCTGCCAGCTCAGGGCCACTCTTCCCTCCTGGCAGGCTCCTGAACACCAGGCTGGGGCTGCTCTGATCCCTGCCAGGTGGGGCTCATGGGTGCTGTGACCACCCTGGGTCACTCTGAATCCATGTGGCACCACAGAGGGAGCGTGACATGCACGGAGTGCCCCTGTCCCACGTCCCCCTGGTGCTGGTGGGGCTGGGGACCAGGGGGGTTTGGTGATCTCCAGAATTCCTTTGGACTTCAACCCATCCCACCTGGGGAAGGGCTGCACAGCTCTGGGGCTCCAGGGCAGGAATCTCTGCTGGGAGCTGCTCCTTGGCAACCCTCCCTGCTGGCTGAACGGCAGGGGAGGGAAAGAGACAGGGAAAAAAGGAGGAAAAAAAAGAAACACAGAAGAAAGAGAAAAGGAAAGGGGAAAAAAAAAAGGCAGAGGCAGCAGTTCCCTGGCAGAAATCTCCCGGGAGCAGTCGCAGGGCTGTGACAGAGCCGATGGTGGGAGAAGCATCAAAGCAGCCACGGCCTCCGAGGTGCTCCCGCAGCACCACGGCCCCGGGGCTGCCCTGGGTGGCTCTGGGACTGCCCTGGGTCACTCTGGGACTGCCCTGGGTCACTCTGGGACTGCCCTGGGTGCTGTGACTGCCCTGGGTCACTCTGGGACTGCCCTGGGTGGCTCTGTGACTCTGTGACCACTCTGGGTGCTGTGACTGCCC
>VZTA01028960.1:670-31994 GCA_013398855.1 Mohoua ochrocephala
GGGCACAAGGGCACAACGATCCACGACCCCCCAGCCCCGCCGCCCTCCCCCCGTCCCCTTTGTACAGCCGTCCCCTCCCGGACATCCCGTCCCTCGGGGTTTGCACAAAGAAGAAGATACCTCAGGATTGTGCTCACGGACTCGGCGCCGGCTCCGGCAGGACTCCCTTTCGCAGAAGCAAAAAAAACAAAAACCACAGAAATAAAACCCAACAGAAGAAACAAAGCAACACGCTCCGGACCGAACCGCTGCCGGGGCTCCGGGGGGCTCCCGACTGACCTGTCCGGCGGCCGCTCGCGCCCTGCCAGCCCCGGCGCCGCGGGTCACCGCGACCCGAATGTAGCACAAGCCCTGCCCGGCACGGTGGCTCCGCCAGCCGCGTGTCACCGATGGCGTTTGCTGGTGGCGGGGCCGGGCGGGCAAATGCACTTGGGTTTCTTTGCTCCGTTTTTAATTTTGATTTTTAAACTTTGTTTTCTTTCTCGGTCGGCGTTGGCGGGGGCGGGTAAGGCTGGCGGTGGCCCCAGGGGCAGCGGGACATGCCCCTGCCCGGCCCCTCCCCGCCCGGGGACAGGACGGTGATAAGCTATAAAAAAAAGTATTAATTTATTGGAGGGGAAAAAAAAATAAAAAAAGATATAAAGCAGATTTCCCCCAACCCCAAAATAATAAAAAGAAATAAACTTTAACAAATATATATTTAAAAGATTTAAAAATATTAGCAATTATATATAAAGCAGTTTAAAAGAAATCAAGAGAAAACTGGATTTTAGCTTGAGAAAAACTATTAGATTATACTAAGCTGTGTGTCTTGTGGCAAACTCATTCTAAGAGTAGCACAATATTTACCTTTTCTCTGGGTGGAAGGTACGTGCGAGCGGTTCTGGTCGGGTTTTCCGTTGGGATTCAGTGTCGCGTCTTTCTTTTTCCACCGTTACGAACTCAAAGGATGTGCCTTGTTTTATGGAGGTTTTGTTAATTCTTACACTGGAGGTGTTTCATTTCTTTTGGAGTGTCTTCAGGGTTTGGTTTCGTTTCTTTTTATTGCTTTCGTCGTCGGTCTCTGTCTGGGTGTGTGTGGGTGTGCGTGGGTGTGCACGCGGGGTGCGTGTGCTCGCGTGTGTCCTGCGGGATGCGCCGCTGTATATTCCTGTACAAACTGGAGTTGGAGTCTGGTTCAGTCGCTTGAGTCCTGATGAATGCATTTTTTGCTTGTGGTTTCCAAACAAAAGTGTTGCTGTTCCTTTCTTTTCTCGAGACGTAGAGTGGTCTCTCCCTCCTTCCCTCTCCCTCCCTGCCCTCTCTCCCCCCGTCTCTTCTGTTGTGGTCGCTGATCCAGATGTGTTTGGCACAACTTTGAAATTTCTTTAAAAAAAAAAACCAACAAAACACACAAAAAAAGAAGACTTTAAAAATAATTAAAAAAATAAATAAATCACCCGCCTGAAAATATCTGTTGAAAAGAAAAAAAAATATGTATCTAAAAAAAAAAAATTCCATAAAGTTCTACATGATGGATATATACATATATATATTTTTTATGATTAAGTTATGGACTCTGTATCGTATCCCATCTGTCCAGCTCTGCATCTTGGTGCTGCTCCCTGCTCTTCTGTGCTTAGATTTCACCTCTACTCGTCTTTATTCTTCCTATTCTGAATTGTAGATGGCTCGTGGTGCTGTGAAGACGTTTGCTCCTATACCAAGTCTGGCAACAAATATTTAAACAAAAATAAAAAAATAAAACCCCTGCTGGGCTGCCACCACTGTTTGTGTCCCCAAGCCCTCCCAAGTCCTCGTGGTGTGCCGGGTGTTCGGTGTTGTGCCGGGTGTTTGTGCTGCTCGGTCCGAGGGCACCCCTGGGTGCCTCTGTGGGGTGCTGGGGCCCGGCTGGGACCTGTCCCAGTTGAGGTGTCTGGGTCCTACACCCCAATTTTCACCCCACAGGACCAGTGCTGGCTGCTGGCTCCCTGCAATAACTCACACTGGGCAGGAACGACTCTTTCTGCTTTTATTGTCAATGAAGAAATAATCAAATCTATATTACAATCTTAAAAACAGTAGAAAATGTGAGTAAAAATGCAACGGAGGCTTTTTGTCTTTAATGTGGAGACCATTATTACAGGGTGGTGAACAATGGGCTTGTGGAACTTGATTTGAGAACTAGCTGTGGCATAAAAATCGTACCTGGCTACTCAAGGAAACACCTCTTCCCGGATGGATCGGCCCGGCGCCTTGGCAGTAAAATTAAATACTAGAGACAGAAAGGGGTCGGGTGCCCACCCAGGGTATGGCCTAAAGCTCAGTCCTGCCACGGACAGAGGCCCAGCCTCCCGGTGTCACCGCCGGGACACACGGATCCGTCCGGTCCCGGCGCTGGCCAAGGGCTGCGCGCGCCTGGCCCCAAGCCCCGAGGCTCAGTGTGGCCCCAGCCCCGGCCCGGGGGTGTCCCCAGCTGGGGGGACACAGGCAGAGAAGGGCACTGGCATTGGAACAGCTTCCTCTTTTCCAATCATCTGGGGTAGATCCACCAGGGAACACCTGGAGTGTCTGTGGGACAGAGCCGTCCGGAGAGCCGCCAGCTGGGGTCCCGGGGGGAGCCGGCCGAAGGGCAGCAGCAGCAGGCAGTGGTCGGTGCAGGAGGAGCTGCAGCAGTCATTTCAGTGGTGTGGTCACCCACAGGCCGATGGAGGGGAGAGTTTTTGGTCTTTCAGTGTGCAGGACTCGTGTGACGCTCTCGTTAGCACGTCCAGACCTGTGGACAGACAATGGCACCGCGGGCAGTGACTCCTGAGCAGCCCTGTGGGCTTCTCCTCATCCCCCATGGAGCTTCCCTCTGGGCTGCCAGCATCCACAACACTGTCAGGAGGGAAACCTCCCACCCATGGGGAACCATCCCCTTGTTTCATAGAATCCCAGAATCGTTCAGGTTGGAAATGACCTCCAAGATCATCGAATCCAACCTGTGTCTGATCCCAACCTTGTCACCCAGTCCAGAACACTGAGTGCCACATCCAGTCATTTCCTGGACACCTCCAGCAACGGGGGCTCCACCACCTCCCCGGACAGCCCCTTCCTTAGCAACCCTTTCCATGAAGACATTCTCCATGTCCAACCTGAACCTCCCCTGGCACAGCTTGAGGTTATGTCCTCTTGTCCTGTCACTTGTTCCCTGGGAGCAGAGCTCAACCCTCACCTAGCTCCACCCTCCTGTCACTTTGAAGCCAGCTCCTAACTCATTTAGTGCCCTAATTCCAGCACTGGACGAGCCCAAACCATCCAGGAGGAGCCTGAGGAAACCCACCTTTACAGTGCTGTCCACGGCGCCGGAGAAGAGGCGGCCGCGGGACACGGCGAGGGCGGTGACACTGCCCTGGTGGCGCAGCAGTGTCTGGGTGCAGATCATGTTGTCCATGCTCCACACCTGCGGGGACACGGGAAGCGTGAACCAAGCACAGCCCGGAGCACCGGGAGGGACGGGGATGCTGTGTGTCACGGGTGACACAGGTGACACACGGAAGCCCCGTGACACGCAGGGCCGGGGATCCCCACAGCCCTTCCCTCGAGGCTCCCCGGGCTGTCCCAGGCTCCGGGTGCAGCCCTGCCCCGCACACGTACCCTGAGCGAGCGGTCGTAGGACGCGCTGAAGACTTTGGTTTGATCGGGCGTGGAGATGACGGCGAGGGCGTAGACTGTCCCCACGTGCCCGGTCAGCGTGCGGACCTGCTCCTTCGTCTCGATATCCCAGACCTGCGGGAGAGAGCCGGGCTTGGGGACTGCACTGGGCTGAGGCCACCGAGCTCCCCTCTGAGAGGCGTTTCCGCCTGCACGCACACCTCCAGGGCGGGCGCTGGGCTCGAGGGGACAGGCAGAGCCAGGTGCCCGTCCCCACGCCCCTCTCCCCCATTCCCAAGCCAGGCAGCCCATCCCAGGCGATCCTTACGTGGATGAGGTTCTCGTAGGTGCCGCACACGATGTGGTGGTTGGTGACGGCGATGGAGTACACGCTGCCTCCTGACGTCTGCAGCACGTGCACGCACTCCAGGTTCCGGATGTCCCAGATCTGGGAGAGACGGAGCAAAGGCAGGATGAGACCCTTTTCCAGAGGGGAGATCTCTCGCGGCCATTCTGCCATGCACAGAGTCAGCCTGGCTCCATGTGTGCCCAGAGCACACCTTGAGGGACAAATCCATCCAGCTGGGAATGTTCAGCACTGAAGAGCAAATCCCTGCTATGTTACTTAGCTGCCCAACTTTGAATATCCAGGCTGGAAAGGTTGTGGAGACTTCACACTCTTTGTGTGCAACTGCACACACAGGTACACACAGAGCACAGTCCTTGATAGCACTAAAACCCGATGCAGGCAAATTAACAGGGATTCGTTAACACTAAGAAGGGCAACTTTCAATTTTCCTGTGTCCCCCAGATGCTGAGAGGCGAACTATTCATCAAAACCTGAGCCAGCACAGAGGAGGGAGGGCACTGGGAGCCCTCACACGGATTTATGGTAACTCTGCAGCCAGACAGTGACCTTCCCCCGTTATCAGCAGGAGTGTCAGTGCAGATAAGGCTGCGGCAGCCGCAAGGCGCCATGGCTGAGGCCCCAGTTTATCCCAGTGAGCCTCCCCAGCAGCTCCCAAGGCCCAGCCTGCAGAGATGGAATCAGCACAGGAAAATCCCATGTGTCAGCAGTGCTCTCACATCCCAGCCGCTGCCTCTGGTGCTGCTGCCCCAATGCAGAGCACAGAGAGGCACAGGGAGAGGTGGCTCGGGGTGTCACCAGTGCCAGGGTCCCACCTTGATGGTCTGGTAAGATCCACTGTAGAGATAGTTCTGGGAAGCCACCAGCGCTCGCACCCAGTGGTTGAGACCTGTCAGCTCCTTCTTCAGCTTGAGCTCAGTACCCACAATATCCCACACCTGTGGAAAGCAGGGACACACCACACACATGGAGGGGAATCTCAGTGGGGCTGGGCAGGACACGGACAGCAGTGCCCACCCCTGCCCGAGGCCCTCAGAGCTCCTGTGAGGATCCTTGTGCCAGCTCTCCTGCCTGATGGGAATTGTCTGATCCCACTGCCTTGCCGACAAAACCCAGTAACTGCTGAGTAAGCACATTCCCTGAGGGAGCCAGCCTGGAGCCTGCATTATTGCTGGCAGAGACCCTTCCCAAGCAGAACCACGGGCTGCAAAACCTAAACCACAGCTGCAAGGAACTGCCCTGCACTTCCACTCCCACAAAGCTCCCCTCCCACCCCTGGCACGCAGGGACCGGCAGATCTCACTCCCCCCACTCCGAGCCTGCTCGGCTCATTGGCAGGAAGTGGCCAGGGACGACAAACCCAAAAGGCCCCAAATTCTCCTTGTGCTGTGTGGCTGCTCCAGCCCCGAGCCCTCTCCAGAGCCGAACCACTCCAGGCCCCAGATAAAGAAAAGAGCGCAGTCCTCTTACAGATGGACGGGCCCATAAGCTTGTCTCACCAGGAGCTGGAAGCAGGACCACAGGAATCCAGCCAAGGCTTTAAAGGGCAGCCTGAAAAGCTGTTCCCTGATTTCTGCATGTTTTAGGTAGGGAATGCAGATTCAAGATCCTTTGGAGGCGGTTGCAAAACAGGCAGCCTGACTGTCCAGCCCGTTCTGGAGCCCAGACACAATTCCCAATGGTCTGGGCAGGTCTGTTGGGGGTCTGAGGACACACGCTCAGGAACTGCCAGGATGCTCCAGCTGCAGCCTCAGGTTTACAGAGTTGGAAGAAATACAGTGTTTCTGCAGCCAGAGAACAGCTTTGCCTTGAGCACAGAGCATGGGCTAAACCTCGGCAGAGCTGGCTGCTTTGTGGCTCAGGAGAGCTCAGCAACAAGGTCACCTGCAGGTCAAAATGCCACTTTCTTCCTCTTTGGACACTTCTGCCTCAGAGTTTGCACCCAACCCAACCAGCCCCAGAGGAGCCCCTGAGCTGTACCTTGATGGCTTTGAGGGAGCCACTGAAGAGCATGTTGTGTGAGGAGACCAAAGTGCAAACAGGATTGTCGTGTGCTCGGATCGTGTTCACCTTCTGAAGGTTTTGAATATCCCAGACCTTCAAAGAAGAATCACAGAATCGTGGAATGGTTTAGGTGGGAAAAGCCCTCTAAGATCAAGTCCAGCACTGTCAAGCCCACCAAAGCAGAGCACCCATGAGGGCAGGGCAGGCCCCTCGTGCTGAGGCCCTTCCTCTGCCTCTGGAGGCAGGGAGTAGTGACACACAGGCAGCACAGGTCACTCGTCTGAGCCACTGTCCTGGCTGATCAGGACCAACCACCCGGCCTCAGCTCAGAGCATCGGCCTCCTGCTCCCAGGCAGGAGCTGGGAGCGGGAATGCAGCCCGCAGGAAACCCCCAAACCCAACCCAGGAGTGCAGGCAGTGGATACAGCACACGAGGGTTATCAGTCCCACAGCACTGGCAGAGGAGGGACATGGGCCCTGCTGCAGAGCAGGCGTGGATGCCCCGTACTCACGATGATGGTGCAGTCAGCAGAGCCACTGTACAGCTTGTTCCTGCAATGACACCGGGACACAGAGCGGGGTCACCGAGGGACAGTGCCACGTGCAGGGTCCCACTTTGTCCCCAGGCACTGGGGGGACAGGAGCTGCAGCCCCACGGCCTTGCTGGGCCAAGGCTGCACACACCCACCCCAGAGCAGGCCCAGCTCCCATGGGAGGCCAGGCTGGACTGGCCCTTGGAGCAGGGAGCCAAGCACCCTGTTGGTGACCAGAGGAGGAAGCCAGGACACGGGGGAGACCAGAGAGACACGCTCTTTGTCCACTTTTCCAGAGCAAAGAGGCAAGATGTGCCTCTCATGCATAACTTGGCACGTGCAGGACAGAGGATGGGAATTGTGAGGGCATGCTCAGGAGCCCCAGGGCTGTCCCCACTCTCCCCAGGGGCAGGTGTCCCTCCCCACTCACCCCTGGATGCAGAGAGCCAGTACAATTCCATCATGACCCTCCAGGGTCTTTTGGCACTTGTATGTGGTACAGGTATCCCACACCTAACAGGAAACACAAGGCAGCAGCTGGAGCCCGGGCAGGATGTCAGCCCCCGGAGGGGGAAACGGGCTGGCTGTCACCTGGGCACTGCCTGCCGGGCCCCCGGGCCTGGGAGGCCTGGCTAGGAAAGGGAATGCACTGCAGAGGGTCAGGCTGAGGCTGATGAGACACAGGACAGCAGCAGGAATCAGCTGTTCCAGCTCTGCCTCCCTCAGCCCGGGCCAACATAACACACGGAGACAAAGGAGCAGCTCTCAGGCTCCTGCTTTAGCATTTCCCACCCCGTCCCAGGGCTCCAATGGCACAGCACAGCTTCCTCTGCCACTGCAAAGGCTTTCTCCCTGAGCACACACTGCTCTCTCAAGAGGAACATGGGAATGTGGTGCCCAGAGCAGCCAGGACAGGGGAGAAATCTGCTTTCCCTCCCTAAAGTACAGCAATATCCATTTTCTTCCACGCGGCTCTAGAACCAAGGAAACTAAAGCTAGAAACTAAACCAAAGCTCTGCTCCTGGCAGGGTTAGTCATGGCAGCCCATGGGGGTCCCCAGCCTGGCCAGCAGCCACCACGGTGACACTGGGAAGGGCTGTTGAGACTGCACCGGGGCAGCGCTGTCAGTTTGAGTTACTGGAAACAGGACAAAGAAAAACAAACATGCCATAAAATAGGGAAAGGACACATTGGATCAGGGACAAATGTTTTGTTCTAAGATGACTTTTTATAACAAAGGAACATAAAACCAGAAGCTGAAATAGTCCTGAATACCCTAAACGCCACATAAAGCAAAACCAGCAGCTGCAGGAACGAGATTCTAATCAGGGCTTTGCAGAGATCTCTGTTTGCCTCTCAATTTCACTGTCACATAATGTTTCCTTGCAGAGAATTTTGTCCAACTCTAATCACAGAGAATCATTTGATTCTTTGGAGGAAACTTTAGGAAGCGACATCCCTCCACCCCACAAATGATCTCAGCTTCTGTTCCATGTGCAAATGAAGAAGGTGCACAGAAGAGGGAAGCTCTTACCTTAATGGTTTTGTCTGAGGAGCCACTGAAGAGCAAGTCTCCTATGGAGTACACACACAAACACCACACGGGGCCCTGGTGCCCCACAAAGGTCCCCTTGCACTTGAAGATCTGCTGAGGATCATAGGCTGCAGAAAAGAGAGCCAGGTGAGGGCAAGAGAGCAGTGCTGCTGCTCTGCACACCTGTGGCAGACAGCACCCAGGAGGGCTCCCTGGGCATCCCCCACACCCAGCCCGAGGCAAGGGGGACCACAGGGATACTCACATCCAAGGATGCCCATGTTGAGCCGAGCGTTGATGTGGGAGAGCTCATCCTGAAAAACACAACAAGCTGTGTGAGCTGCGGAGCCATCCAGGCCAGCCTGCCCTGGGCATGGCTTTGGGACTGTCCCCTCCACTGCTACAAGCCCTCTTGTCTCCTTGACTCCCAGAGGGCCCTTCCTCAGCGGCCGACTCCTCCTCTGACCAGAGGTCTCTCCTCTACGACTCTGTGACTGCCACCATCCCTCTGTCACCTCCCTCCAGAGACCACAGGGCTCTGACAGCACCTCAGACCTGCACTAAACTCTTCAGTATTCAGACAGGCCCAGAAATACCTTTCAGAATATACTGCCCTCACTCTGCTTGGATCTGCTTATCTCCCTGCTTTCTGCAGGCAGGGAGGAGGGTACAATGCCCCTGTAAAAGGCCCAGGCTTTGGAGCAGAAGGCTCTCCCCAAAGCCTCCCCCCACTGCAGGAGAAGCCGAGTTAGGAGCAGAGCCAGCTAACTCCATCCCAGGGCCCCTCCTCACGTTCAGCATGGAGGCGTCCCTGCGGAATTCCATCAGGTCCTCGCTCAGCTTGCTCTGGTTCTCGTCCAGCACATCTGCGAGAGAGGGACAGGCCCAGAGTCACTGCAGAGCCACTGGTGGCATCCCACGGAACAGGCAGAGGGCACCCCCTGCCACCCAGCTCAGAACACACTGCTGCAATCAGCAGGGAAAGCAACCCTGCAATGCACCACCCAAAGAGCTGCCCTGTCCCTACAGCTCTGACCACAGAGCTCCTCTGGCGCAGACTCACCAAACTTCAGCTCCAGGTTCTTCTCCAGCTGGTCGATTTTCTCGGAGAGTTTCCCCAGCATGGAGCGCAGGAAGGCGATCTCCTGGTCCTTCTGGGCCATTGCCACCTGCATCTCGTGGAAGCGATCGTCTGTCTGCTGCAGGAACTCCTTCAGACCCTCAAACTTGCACGTCTCCAGGTGGGTCTCGTAAGTGTCCTGGTTTCCTATGAACGTGCACCTGAAAGGAAGGCAGATGCTGGCTGGAGCAGGGCTCATGTGGAGATTCCTTGCTCAGCTGGCTCCTCGGTGGAGCTCCAAGGCCTGTGTGGGTCCCCAGCCGTCCTGCTTCCTCCTACCAGCAGCAGGGATACTGTGGTTCATGATCCTTCAAAGGGTGGACTTGATGATCTTGGAGGTCCTTTCCAATTTTAATGACTCTATGATCCTGCTGGGACAGGCCAACTGCAGGACAAGAGAGGCCAAGTGGCTCCCATTCTTCCAGCCAGGGCATGGCCCCACACTGGACTGTCTGTCTGGGCAGTTGCAAGGAAAAGCAGATCTTGGGCAGGAGACACAGTGTGGTATCAGTTTGCTGTGTTCACCAGGAGCCATAAAAACCGGTGGAAAAAACTGCAGCTGACCTCAGCAGATGCTGACTTGGGCCTGCAGCACAGCACAGAGTCAGGGCTGCTCTGCCAGGACTTGCCTTGCTCTGCCTCTGCCAAGACATGGCTTAGGATCGTGGAATCATAGAATTGTTGAGGTTGGAAAAGGCCTCTAAGACCACTGAGCCCACTCGTTCCCCCAAGGCCACCACGAACCCATGTCCCCAAGTGCCACATCTACATAGCACTAAAATTCCTCAGGGATGGAGACTCCACCCCCGCCCTGTGCCAGTACTGGAAGAACTCTGGGCAAACCCTCTTTCTGCAACAGTAAACCCAAGCAGGGGCTGCCCTGGGGCTCCGGTGACAGGGAAGCCTCTGAAGCAGATCAGCACTTCCCTTGCCATGGGACAAGGACTCGCTGGCAAGACACTGCCACAGTGCTCAAATTACTCTCGTGCTCATCCCCCTCTCTTCATGCTCTGACTCGCCTCCAGCTGTTCTTCTGCCTGAGCACTCATCCTCCTCACCCTACTCTTCACTGGGCACTGTGACCTGCCTGTTCCCACCCAGAGGCTCCGGGGCTGCCTCCTGCAATCCCTGTGACCTCGAGCTCAGCCTCAGGCCAATGCACAGCACTGGGGAGAGCTGCTCAGAGGCCTCGGGGCCACCCCAAGGCTGCAGCAGCCAAAAAGCAGCTCAGTAATGAGCTCAGTGCATCTTCCCCACCCAAAAGCATCAGCTCCTTACCCGTATTTGGAGTGGGGACACTTGATGTGCTCGCACTCTTTCAGGTGAGCCTCCAGGTTCATTTTGAGGAGGGGAGGGCAGCTGGGGTTGTTGGGGCAGCGCACGGGCCTGTAATCACAGCTGCTCTCATGATCCCTGCCCGTGGAGAGAAGCAAAGGCAGAACAAATCAGCAACAAGCAAAAATTAATAGGAACAACACAGATCGTCCAGAGAGGAGCAAACCAGCCTTGTGAGGCTGTCAGGTGATCCAAAGCCTCCTGCTCTGGGACTGCAATTCCAGCTTTAAATTCTCATTTGGCCAGAAAATTGAGAGTAATAATAGGCCACATTTTCACAGGGCACATTTACTTCTGCAGCTGATGGGCTGAGCCTTCAGGCAGCCCTCAACAACAGGCAATGGACAGGGAAAACAGGGAATGCATTTAGGATGGGGAGGAAGATAGATTTCAAATTCATAGGATATAACCAAGATAATTCCTCTTACAAAAAGAATCCCAAGTTCTCTACTCGACCACAGGCACAGAGTTTCATCCCAGATGTGAGCTGGCTGCTCTCACAGTGCACCCCCTGTCCCTGTGCTGGCACTCAGGTAAGATGGGAGCAGAAAACAGCGTCCTTCCCCTGGCACCAGCCCATCTGCCTCCATCTGAACTGTCCCCTGAAGCCACCCTGCCCACACCACACCCTGGCACACCCAAACAGAGCAGCGCTGGCAGGAGCTGCACGGCCCCAGAGCCGCAGGGCAGCTCAGGCAGGCCAGACTGGCACAGCCCTTTCCCTGGAGAGGCTGCAGGCTGGAACGAGCACTCACTTCCTGGCACTCAGCTTGATGGTGAAGGGGCAGCCGCGGGGGTCCACCTCGAAGGCGGTGGGCTTGCTGCTGGCCGCGGGCCGGCAGCCGTACTTGCAGTGGATGAACAGCTCCCCGATCTGCTCGGCTACTGCGATGTTGTTCACCACCACCGTCAGCTTGGCATTGTCCACGGGGCACTTCTCTGCCAGGGAGGGAAGGACGACACGGTCAGTGAGGGCTGAGACAGGGCACCAGCGTTTCCAAGAGCCCCTGCGTGGAAATTGTATTTTTCTGCCTTCCCCGGTCAAGTCAGCCAACTCCCAGGTGAGTGGCCATGGAAGGGGCCAGGAATATTCACCCAGGGTCTGCAAGCCATTGTCTTTGGTTTGTCTTGGGGCTTGGAAAAGTTACAGTTTATGTTAATCCATAATGATTTCAGGGAGCTGCCAATGAAAGAAACTCACACTGATTCAGACTGCCTTGTGCCGGCTGAAGGGTGAGTGTTCACAGGCAGTGAGCACAAATCACCAGATGCCCCATCCATAACCTGCTCCCTCAGCCAGGCCTGGGCTCTTCTCCTGCTCCCAGCAACCCCTGAATCCCAGAATCCTTTAGGTTGGAAAAGACCTCCAAGATCATCGAGTCCAAGCCTTGGACCAATCGCCACCTCGTCAACTGAGCACTGCCACATCCAGTCGTTTACTGAACACTCCAGGGATGGGGATTGCAATTGCAAAGCCTTTTGCTACAGACCTGTGGGGTGGGGTTGATACAGCAGAACACGGTGAGGGGATTAACATGCAAAGCAGAGGGACCTCTTGGATATGGAACATAAAAATCCTGAGGCAGAAAGAGCTGCTGCTTTGCAGGACTCCCCAGGGAGCCTCCTCAGGGCCTGCCGTTCTGGTAATGCCAACGGCTTGGCTTTGTGCTGAACAACAGCTTGCCAAGAGGGGCACAGGCTCGTGCCAAAAAAAGGCTTTTTTTTGCAGCAGAGTCCAACCCAAGCGGGAGCTGGTTAGCCCAGACCAGCAGCCAGGGGCCTCGGCTCTCCCGGGGTTCCGGAAGAGCTGAGTGAGCTAAAGCAGCTCAGTGGGGCTCAGTCAGGGGCCAGAACCCTGGCACTGAGGGGATGGGGGAGGAGGGGTTGATGCCAAACGTGGCCCCTGGTTCTTTATCCAGGCAGCCACAGAAAGCTTTCAGTTTGAAATCAGTGGGTCAACTCTGGGCGAGACATGTATTATCCCGGGATTATCCATTGCATATTCCCGGATCTGAGAACATCCTGTGCCCAGGAGCAGGGCCCAGCCCTCTCTGCAGTGCCCATTCTCCAGAGTGTACTACCAGCCCCCAGCCCCAACCCCTCACTGCTGCAGCGGCCCGCCTGACTGACAGCTTGTTTTAAGCCCTTTGGACATTTTTCTGCAGGTTTCTCTTTAGGTGAAAGCAAATAAACCAGAAAATAACAGTGTTTTGGCTGCATCGCACAAGAACAGCTCTGTACTCACCAGATGTTAAGGCACATCTCCTGCAAAATGTGTGCTGTGGAGACAGAGAGGAACAGCAGCGTCAGCGTAAAACGAGAGCGGGCAAATTATTCCCTGTGGCTAACGATGGGAAAGGTGGGAGATACCAAAGCCTGTGGCTCAGGGGCCCCAGCAGCTGTTCTGCCTGTTTTAGCTCAGCACCACAGGGCAAAGCCCAGCTGCTTGCTCAGGCAGCTCAGGGTGCAGCACAGGTCCTGCTCCCGAGAGTACTGAACACAGAGTTTGGAGCTTTGATGTTCTCCCCATTCAGCATCAGGCCATGGTCGTGGTGCAAGCCAAAGCCAGGGGCATGTTCTGCCACACTCTGATATTCATGGGATCACAGAATCCTGGAATGGTGTGGGTTGGAAGGGATTTTAGGGATCATCGAGTTCCAATTCCCTGCCACGGGCAGGGACACCTTCCACTAGACCAGGCCTCAGAGCTCCATCCAGCCTGGTCTTGAATGCATCCAAGCCCTTCCTACCCTCCATGCCTGCGTAGGGTTTCTCTACTTCGCCCTCCACCTTAGCCCGTGTCATCCCTCTCATTCCCCTGAGAAGGGAAGGGGAAGCCTGGCCTCTCCCTGTCCTTGCCCAGTCAGCCCGTCACATCCATCCCTCTGGAGCCCTTCTAAGGCAGCAGAAGTTGCCCTGTCCTGCTGTCAGGCAGATGGAACAGCTGGTTTGTAAGCCCGTTAAATGCTCTGTAAATTTGAGCACTTTAAATAGCTCCCTTCTCTGTTCTGACAGTTTAACTTGACAAAGTAGCAAACACAATCTAACACACTAATGAATATAAAGGCTGCAGCATTTCACTGGTCGTGATCCTGCCCCGTGGATTCCCTGGAGCCTCCTCAGCCACATTCCCCTGCCACAGAGCCAGCTCTTGGCAGGGCTGAGAGTCCTCCTCTGGAGCTGTTATCTGCTGCCCTGCTCCCATGGCCTTTTCCTGCCCGGCACAGCTGCACCGAGCTCCCTCCAGAGCTGCCAGACCAGGACTGCAGATGAAGCCAGGCTGCTTCCTGCAGTGGGGTTTTTTTCCACATTAACCAGTAAATCTCAGTGTCTCTGTGCAGAGCTGCATACTGGAATGGTGCAGCCTAACTGCACCAGCTTCCAGCACTTTTGGGGAATAGCACCCTCGCTGCAATAAACAATCCTGAGCTCTGCTGCTGTTGCTACAGCCCCATCCTGGTGATCAAAAACACGTCAGAAGCATTAGAGCCATCTCGAAGCCATCTTTCTTCACAAGTACCACAGAAGCAGGAATAATATACAGCTTCTATTAAATCCCAGTAAAATGGAATCCAGAAGAATATTCATAATACCCCATGCCTTTCATTTGAGGATCTCAAATCCCTTTGCAAGCATTAACTAAATGAAGCTTAAAGCCATTCTTGTTTTATAAGCAACACTCCCTTCACAACTGAAGCACAGCCATTCCTGGGGTGCCCAGGAGCTCCTGCAGAGCCCTTCAGGAGGAGTTTTTGACCTCACGGAAGCCACAGCAAGGAGACTGAAGATGGCCAGGACAGGGTGGCTGACAGTACAGCTCTCCTGGGAAAAGCCACCCCATTTTAAGCAAGCCCTAGTTTTGCTTGACAGCCCCCAGGGAGAGACAGAGGGGACAGTCCAGGCTTGGCTCTGGCTCACACAGGATATCTGGGAGAGCCCTGCCTTACCCCACAGGTTGTGATGACGGGATCCTTAAACACACTGCAGCACAGCTGGCAGCACAGCTTCACGGACGGCTGCTCTGCAAACACCAGGGGCTCCTGCAGGGCACACAAAGGGACAGAGACAGCGGGGATTAGTCCAAACCAAGAGCCTGCAGCTCTGCAGAAGGAATAACACAACCCCTCAGTGGTGAGCCTTGGGGAGCCTGGGGCACACTGAGGATTTCATTGCCTCAACATAAAATTCTGTCTGGAGTTCCAGTAGGGGAAGAATGAACTTGGGAATGGCTGGAGACCCTCAGCTCATCACAAACCGGGGGCCACCAGCATCTGGCAGGATCAGGACCTGACGGCAAACTGCACAGACCAACTTCTTTGCCAATGATTTGAGTCACCAAAACTGCATGAGCTGCGCTGGCTGGGACTTTGTCCTTGGTTGGACTGAACGTAGAGTTGTCAAAATTGTACAAAGCCTGAGCTTAAAAGCAATTTTAAAGCAGCCTGCACTCATGTTTTTGAAACATTCTGAAGGAAGGGCTCCTTCATTCCTTAGGACGCAGAAACAACACTGTTTCTGCTGCAATGGGCCCATCTCTCCATTCTGTTTACCAACTAGGACTGCCAGCACAGGGCTCCAAGCACATCCTCTCAGAGCACCACGGCTCTCTAGGGCTCCAAGCATGTTGTCCTGGAGCACCACAGCTCTCCACGCTCTCATTTCAGAGCATTTCCAATCAATCTCTGCAGTTCGCTCTGTCTTTTCATCCTGTGCTGCTCTCAGAAATGCAAACACAGCCCCCTGGGTTCCTAAATATGAAACACACTCTTATCCCGGATCAGTGGCAGAACGCCGCCTGACCTTTTATTCATCCAGTTTGGGGCTGGTTACTGGGTCACAAGCTAAGCTCAATTTAAAAGTATCCTCCCCCAATGTGTAGACAATTCCTTGCACCCTCCTGGGGCTTACAATCAAGTCAGTGGGGTGCCACACAGCCCTGAATGGGGATGGGGCTCCAAATCCAAGGGGAATTGTATTTCTCTTGCTGCCTCGGGCCAGACCACCAGCCTGAGCCTTGCAACTTGCTCTGCTGCAGGGCCAGGGAATTGCACGGGACTTTGCAAAGACTTACAGTTTTTCTGGGAAGCAGAAAAGCCTCACCACTGTCCTCACTTTCCAGGCAGGGAAATGGTACATAAGGAAGCAAAGTCAGTGGTGGAAACAAAGTTAAAAGCAGGAGTCTGAGCCAGGCACCGCACAAAATCTGCCCGTGAGAGCTCTGTGTACTCACGACAGTCCACTAAGTTACTCTTTTGACACTGAGCTTCCTAATCCTGCTCCTTCAGACAATCCCAAATACCTACTGGCTCCTCCTCTTCCTCATGGAGTGAGAACGTGGAGCGCAAGGACATGTTGGACTCGGAGTGCAAGGAGCGGACGGAGATAGTGGAGTCGGAGCGGCGCGGGGTGCTGATCGGAGGCTGCGGACACAGAGCAGCTCTGGTCAGTGCAAATAATTCCCAAACTCCAGGCAAAGCCTTCAAGTTCAGTTTTCCCCCTCCACAACACTCAGCTGCTCCCTTCCCAGCTGCACTGAGTGGCCCTGCTGCTGTGTGCCCTTCCCTGCACCATGCCCAGAGACAGGAATCGCTCGGGTTTAACTCCCTAAGCCAGGCTGACATCGAAATTCCAAGCACATCACTTTCTCCAAGGTGCATTCCCTGCACACTTACCGTGCACACCCGCAAAGCAACGGTCTGGAAGAATTAATCCTTCATGGAAAGCTCCGTAAATCTCCCCCAGAGACTGCTCCAGCTCCTGCAATGTCTCTAATCTCTGCAGCAGCACTTGTTGTTGCACTCACTATCTAACTTCTGCCAAATTTCTTTGCGTAAGTGCGGAGACTTCCTTCTATTGAATTCTCTGTGAGCCCGGCTCTGCCGCTTCCTGCTCGGGAGGGGAGAGCGGAGCGGACACCGCGTGCACCAATCCAGAGAAATCCCTCTGGCTACGGCGGCCTTGGGATTGGCTTTGAGGGAATGCTGCTGCTGGAGTATTAACCAGCAGCACATCTCCGAGGGTGGAATATCAACCATCAGCACGTAGCCAAGGTGCCATTTGGTGTCAAAGTGCCACTGGAGACTGCAGACCATGGGGTGACTGGATTTGGGGATTCAGTGCAACTGGGAGCGCAGCCACTGCGGGGTTACTCTGGAAGAGATGCTGAGGGTGGACTGGGAAAGGTGCAGAGAGGAGGAATAAAGGTCTTCAATGAGCAGAATGGATGCTTTGACAAAGAAATGGGAGAAGGAAGCCAGACGCTTCAGACACTTCAGACAAGAGACGATGGATGGGCATCTGCACGTGTCACCCCTCTCCAAGGTTTGGCTGCCAGGCTACGTCAGTCTCTAGCTCTGAGGAGTGTTGGCTGGAAGGAGCTCTGGAGATCCCTGGCTGCCCACTGGAAAAGGGACTCTCCCTGGCCCTGGCCCAGGCCCAGGCCAGGCCTGGCACTGCCCAGCGGGAACAGGGAAAGCTGCACAGACCAGACTCTGCTGAGCTCCTGTCCTGCACCTTGTGAGCAAAACGCTTTTCCTCGTGTTCCATCTGAGCCTTGTGAGCTGCATTCTGCGTGCCTGCCCTGGGTGAAAGTGGGTGACATCAGACCCAAGGACAAAGGCAATGCAGGAGGGCAGCGGGGCCGGCAGGAAATTCAGCAATTAAAGCTGCAAGATGAGGTTCAGAGGCTGCTGCCTTCCCCGGAGACAAAGCACGCTGCAGTCCAAGTGCAGCCTGGCTGGGCTGCAGAAGAGGAGCAGACCAGGATCCTGCTGGTTCCTCACACTGCTCTGCTGCTTCATTTTTATGACCCTGGGCTCTGAGGAACTAAGAAATGCTGCATCTACTTAGAAGCCAAAGCATAAATGTCTTTCTCTTAAAGACAGCATATTTATCGACTAAACACGTAAACCTTAAGGAGGAATGGTTATAATGAGGTAAATCAATTTTATGTGTATCCATTAATTTCATTATTTTCCTCCACTAGTAGCAGAAATTATTAAAATAACAAGAATGACTGTGCATAGTTCCCACTCTGGGGGTGACAGGGGGGTGAGGGCAGTAAAGGCAGGCTCTGCAGGGAGGCAGGTTTGTCACCAGCAACATCCAGTGAGGATCACCAAAGGAGGGGGGAGCTGCAGCATTCCAGCATTTCCAGGAGGCAGGGGTGTGAGACACAGACTTAGAAGGTTTGTGTAAGACTGTGGGCTCAGCTCCCTGTGCCCTGGTTCGGGTAATGCTGGTGTTAATTGCACAGGGGAGAAGGGGGTGTGCTGACAAAGATCCCTCACTCCCCCTGGGCTGTGGGGACAACACAGATGGCAGAGGCTGTGCTGGCAGTTCCAGACCCTCTAGGTATCTGCAGCCTTGGTTTTGCTAAGCAAACAAGGATAAAACTCAAGAGACCTTATTTCCGCACTAAACATCAGGCACACCTTCAAACAGCCCAAGGATGGAGCACTCAAACATCTGATGGAAGATGGAGAGTTTTTTGCTGGTAATTCAATCCAGGCCCTGGCTCAGAGGTGAAGCTCCCTGTAAACAACAGACTTTGGACAGCCAGGCAGCCTCCATCCACAGTATCCAATTGTTCCAACATTCAGCTGCAATCTTTAGCTGCAGTTCCCATCACCTGAGCCACAGGAGCAGCCTCCAGGTGGAGGCTCCAGCTCCATGTAGGCACAGCAAGGTGGGAACCTGTGGCACTGTGTCCAATAATCCCTGCCTTGCACACAAAACACACTGCTCTGCTTTTGTTTTATCAACAGCAGCTTTAAAAGGAAAGAAAAAGGGGTGGTGGAGGTCACAGGAGGGCTCTGACTTGTCTCCAACTGTCTCTCTGATGGCTGAGAAGCCCTTGGCAGCTTCTGGAGGAGGGAAAACTCAGTGATGAGGAAGGGAAATCCCAGATTATTTCTTGACAAAGCAAATGAAGCTTCCTAAGAGGGTTAGTGAGTCTGTCTGGAGCAGCAGACAGAGCAGGACCGGGGCGGTTCTGGTTTGTCAGCACCTCACACTGTTTCCTGAACCTCTCATTAATCCTCTCACTCTTTTTGCTAAAGAATATTTAACACTCCAGAGAAAGTGGGCTGAGACTGTCCAAGAGGATTGAAGCTGGCTCCCAGCAGAGCTCTCCCCCATTCTTGGCTGCACACCCCAGTTCATGCCAGTGGGGTTTTCAGAGGAGTCAAGGAGTTTCTTCATCAGACCTGGCTAAATGAAATACCCACAGTATCCCCTCCTCTGAAAAAATCCTCCCCTCTGCCCTGTGAGAACTGCCCAGCTCGTAAAAAGGGCACTGTGAGCCCAGTACTCAGCCCACGGGTCCATGCTGACAGCCGGGGTGGCCTGGACGCTGGCCCAGCTCGTGGGGTCAGTGGTGGGCTGGAGAGCTGCACTTCCCAAGGACACCAGGCAAATTTTCAAAGGACTTGTTAGAAAAAAGACCAACAACAAACAAAACCCCCACGGGCTCACATAAAACACAGCAAGCTCTCTGAGCAACAGAAGGAACTTTATAGGATGCTGACAATAAAATTCTTTGCAATCTGGTGTCAAATTTATTTTAAGAAGTGCTGCAGCTCCATACTGCTGCTGACCCCGGTCTCTGCCAGTGCCTAACTCCAGCAGCAGTGATCCATTTATGCCTGGCTTGGAAATTGGGTCTTGTAACCTCACTAGGTCTACAAGTACTTAATTTGAAGCCTGCTACTGCTAAGCCTGAACATGCTTAGGTCTAAACAGAGCTTGTGGTTGTGAGATGTGGCTGGAGCACCTCGGACAGGAGAAGGTCCGGCCTCGGAGCTGTCCATCCTTTCACCAAGGTTTGCTTTGCTGTTGCTGGTCTTGACTTAGCTAATTTAATTTCTCTCCAAGCAGCTAATCCTGGAGCCTGTTGAATCACTAAATTCCCCAAAATGAACTTACTCAGAAGTGAGTGAGAAAACTGGATACAAATTTGGGAACTGCTTTTCCACCAAGATATTGGGAGACACGGGAATGGTTTGTGTGGGAAGCCCACACAGCCCGTAGTGTCCAACATCCCACTCTGCAGGTTCCAAACTCGCTCCCTGTGGTCAGAGGCCCCATCTGGAGGTGGGAATAGGAATGGATTCTATGCAGAGCCAGCTGGGATCCATCCAACACGGAGACTGCCTGGCCCCAGTCACAGCCCAGACATCTCCGGCAGGGGCTGTTTCCTCCCGAGCTCCCTGCTCTCCCAGGAGCCACGTACACCCTCACAAGGAGGCTGTGGGATTTGTAGTTCCCAGGCTTTGGACCCACACAACAATTTCAAGCAGTGTGAAAAGCAGCACCAGCCTGAAGCCCCAGGTCAGAATGAGCTGCTTCCCCCTGCCACCAACCGCGAATGCTGAGGCTGGTCCTGCCTCTGGGCACAGGTAACACAGAGAATGAGGAGGGAGGCAGAGGAGTCCAGAGGAGCTCCAGACACCTCTCGTTTCACTTCTAATCAGCTAAGCCAGTCAGGAGGGTCCTGGCAACACCTACCATGCCATCGTCCTCGTCCCGTGGGGAGTAGGTGAGGGTGCTGGAGGAGGACGGGGTCCGACGGTGCTGCTTGAAAGTATTGGTCCCGTCAGCTTTAAGTGGATTTTAAAAGGAAAAACAAGCATTTAGGCTCCTCAGAAACATTTCCAAGCTACGGGCCAGCCTCTGTAGCTGTAAGTGTTCCTTAGAAAAAGAAGACTGAGGATTCTCCAACGCTGGTTCACGACTGGACATAACAGCACAGGTAGAACAACCCTGATCTCTGAGAGCTCGCCCAGAAAAGAGCACAGATAATATTCTGTCAGGTCCACAGGTTAAAAATACTATTAAAAGGAAACCTTATACTCCCACGTATCTCAGTCACCAATAAAAATTGCCTGGATCCAGGGAGGTCTGGATATCCTTGAGGCACAGGGGAGGCATGCTAAATTAAATATGAGCTATTTGTACAGAGATCATGTTACTGACTCGTATAAAAGTCTGAATGCAAATATTTGGGAGTCCAAAACCATCCAGAGTCCAGGACAAATGTAATCCAAACATTTTTCTCAGGCAGATGTTCATTTCCTTATCTAAATCAGTGTCAAGCCTTTTTGTCTCTATTAAAGGACGGATATTTGTATTCCAAAATGAAACCAGGCCTCCTCCTACATTCACCCCACGTGCCAGGGCTCAGGCTCCCCTCACCTGCTGAGCTTTGAGGAACAAGGCACAGGAATTCTAAATGAGCAGGGACATTTGCATCCCCTCCTGTCTGAGCTAAAAACGGCCACGGGGTTTTACCAAAGCTCCAGAGTGACTCACAGTCAGGCACGGAGTGAAGATGGAAATTTTCAGCATTGGTGATGATTGTCACAGGGATCAATAAGATTTGGTGCTGAGCTCAGTACCAAACCCTGTTGTACTGAAAACCACTCTGTTTTCAGCAGGGGCTTCCCAGTGGTAATGCTCGGTCTGCCCGAGGGGAGAAAATTCCTGTGCCTGCTCATTTCCATCATGTCAGGACACTTGGGCTGCATCACAAAACCCAGCCCCTCAGCACCCGGTTAATGACCACAGGGATTCTCCCAACAGCTTTATGATCTGTAAAACAACCACCACCACCCTGGGATCCCCCACAGAGCTCTGGGGAAATACTGTACACATGAAATACTCACGCTTTGTGATGGTGGTCACAGCAGAGAAGGCTGGTCCAAAAGTTGTTTCCATTCTTGTCTGAAATATTGAAAAAATGAATGTCAGGGCATTTAAAGCCTTCGGACTTTGCCTGAGCTGGTGAAATACTGCATACACATTCCCAACTTTTATCTGTGCATAGTGAGATTTTAATTGGCAAGAAAACACCATATTCCAAAAGAAAGGATGAGAACACAGGAAGCAGCCCCGTCCCCTCTCTGTGCCACCGGCAGTGGACTTACCCCGTTAGTGTTTTCAGAAGTAGTGATGTTTGTTGTGCCACTGGAGAAACGATTGTAGCGAGCGTTCTTGTTTGAGCTCATAATCTAGGCCAGCATCTGTTAGTCATGGGAAGCTTGCTCTGGGGAAGAAGAAGGACACAAAGGGAGTTAGGTTTGTTATGTGTATTTTCCTGGGCTCACTCTCCTGCAGCATTAAGCCCGAGTGTTTACCTAAACTCACATAAACCTGGATTTTCAGAAGCAAGAGGCGAGGACAAAATCAGATCCCTTCAAATCGCTCCTGGATGAGTGTTCAGCATTTTTTAAATACACGATTATCTTTTAATAAGAGCCTCATTTCTCTCCCTCCACAGTTTCATTAGGCTCAAGTTTGCACAGTCAAGAATTCCACAACAACAATCTGCAGAAACACATGGAGTTTGCTTTCTTTAACCTCTGCTGAAACCTGATGCTGCTTCAGGGCACAATTATGCTGCTGTCCCAGCAAATCTGACAAGATGCTCTCAGTCTCCTTCAGAGCCAGGACACCCTCAGGAAGGAGCTGCAGCTCCTCTGCCATCACACAGAGATGCTCCTGGCTCAGGCAGGCAGGAGTTTCCCTCAGAGACGACGCTCAGCCAGGCACCAGGGAGGTGAAGTGTCTCAGGTGTTTCTAGCCGTTGGTTTTCTCTTATCTGGGAGTGACAAGTCCTAAATCTCCAAGCTCTTTATAAAAACTGTGATTTCTCCGCTTTACAGGAACGGAAACTGAGGCTCAGAGAGAGACAGGATCCCACCATGCAACTGGGACCTGGGATTTGTCCAGGGATTCCCACCTCCCTGGAGAGCCCTGGCACACAGGGCTGGGCACATCCTGCACACGCATTTTAAACACTGCAAAGGTGACACTCGAGCTGTCCCCGGCCAAGGCTCTGCTCAGGGCCTGACACAGCACTTCCTGGTGCTCCCTGCAGCTCTGGATCCAACAGCTGTCAGGCAGCCAGGAACAGCAGCAGCAGAATCCTGAGCAGGGAATTGCTGCTCAGGTCTGAACTCTCAGAAACAACCGTGGTCAAAAATCATAAAAAACCAAAATTCCAAAGAAAAAACAAACAAACAGAAACACTGAAACCAAACCCAAAACCATCTGAAAACCAGGGATCTGGATAATGTTTTCCACACACGTGACAGCACTGTCCTGGCTGCTTGCAAATGCCAGATCCCTGAGGAGATGCTGAACACAGAGTCTAGAGTTGTCTCAAAAGCAGCAGGAATGAGGCAGAGTTGTGCTGCTGCATCAGGAAGACCTGCAGAGTTTAAAGCTGGGCTCCAGCAAGCCAGAAGTTTGGCTTGGGCCATCGGATCCTTTTATTCCTGTCCATGTTCCTGAGGGCACAGAGAGCACAGGGAACCGAGAGGGTGGGAGGTGGAGGAGGGCAGACAAAGGGTTCGGGCCGCTGGCCGTGGCCCCACGAGATCTGAACCCCACTCACTCAGCCTCTCTCCCTCTGGCAGCCTTGGATGAGCCACTAGAGCTCTCGGCTTCCTCCCGGCAAAAATTCCCCCCTTCTGCACAAGCCTGAAGATTCCCCTCTTCAACTACAAAGCCTGAAGATGAGAGGTCTGCAGCTGGGGTCTCCAGATGATGCAGTGCTCATAAATTAAGCAAAGCGAGTACTTCCACGAGTGATGGCACAAACTGCCGCATTTCCCGGGATTTCCCGTCTCAAGGTTGCATTATCTCATGTCCAATCACACGTGTATCCCTAAAATTCCCCTCTCCGCAGGATCCCTACATCTAGCAGTACAGCTGGGCTCCCCACTCTCCTCTGGAAAAGGGATTCAGCACTCGCCTTATTGGGTGGAAATAGAGAAATATTCCACTTTCCAGGGATCCGAATTCATGATCCCTTTTCAGAGAACCTCAGCAACACCTACCCACACACCCTTTATCCTGCACCACTCAAAGGCACAAACAGGGATATGCTCCCACTTCATCAGCCACGTCAGTTAAGGTTAAGGGAACCTTGCATATCAAATATTCCTCTTGTGGTTTAAGGCAAACAGTCATTCCCACACGGAAAGAGAGGAAGCCCATCCTGATGGGCTGTGTGGAGACTCAGGCAGAGCTTTGCTCCCTCTCATTTTCAGGGTATGTATCACCTTCAGATGTAACAGATGGAGACTCAAGCAACGGGATACACTCAGAGACAGGGAAAACAAAAATGGGGAGAACTGACAGCGTGAGGAGTTCTGCGATATCATTAAACATTGGATCAGACGTGCCACAAGCAGTGACTGCAGCCACTCAAGCCACTGCAATGACCCTTCCATCCCTGCCTGGGAGCCTCCAAAAAATCCAAAGCGAGGGAGAGAATGTGGAATACAGGGATTTTCCACTCACTGTTTATAAGCATGACCTGTGCCTGCAGCTTGGCTGAGCAAGGTACCTGCAGCAGCAGCAGGGAGCCTGCTCGTGTCTGCTCCGAGCAGAGACAGGAGGAATGCGAGCAATGGAAAAAATGTTGAGCGGAATATCAGCCAGGCTGCACAACACCAGCTGCCACAGCAATATCTGATTTCAGCCCAAACCTCTGCACCCACCGTAGGCAGGAGCATTTCAGCAGAGCAGATGCCTCTCCAGAGCATTGTCTGACAAGCTCCTCACACCTTCCTTTCCATCTGAGAACCTTTTCCAACTGATATCAGAGAATTAAAAAGGAGGCAGATAAGAGCTGATGTTGTCAACACTTAATACCAGCTTCCTACAGCACTTGCAAAAATCTCTGCCAGATCTCTGCCCCTTTGCTTGGCATCTGAACCCTGCCAACTACAATGTCCTGTGCTCCCAGGCCCGCAGGATGTGTCCCTCTTGGGTAGCTGGTGATGGGAACCCAGCCTGTGATCCAGATTCTCCCTGCCTGTACTTAACTTTTTTTTATTTTTTAACATGCAACATCAGTGTTTCTTACAGTAAACAAAGAGAGGGAAAAAAATCTCTCCTGGAAAAAGGAAGCTGTGGGGACCCAACACTCGGTAAATCCCACAGCTGATCATAACCAAATGTGAGGAGGGGCAGGGATCGGTTTCAGCATTTGCACATCACGGGGATCAACTCGAGGCTTTTGAGACTCAGTGAGAAGAAAAGCCTTAAAATCCTACTGCAGTAATCCAGGCAAGGAAAAAGCCAACCACCAGTAGCTGCAGAGGCAGCTGCAGGGGGAAGCGGCGCTCTTTCTCCCCACTGCTGAGGGAAGATCCAACAGGATCAGCCACGGATCACCCCGTGACCGTACCTCAAAGCTGGGAGGAGAATCAGGACCAGTGGCCTGGCTAATTCCAGAGTCCTGGGGCCTGGTGGGACTGGCACAGAACCTCAAGGGTCTGCCCTCCCTCCCCTCAGCCCCAGAGCACGCACACCCCCTTGGCTACTCCCAATACTCCGCTGAAGACCCTGACAACCAACCTCAAAGCCCAGACTTCGAGGGGGGACACGGCACGAGGAGAAGGCATGGAGTACCCCATTCCTCCCAAACACCCCGATCAGGAGCCGGTTCCCAGCGCAGGAACCACGCCTCGGCACCGCCGGGGTTCGTGCTCCGGCCGCGCTCTGGGAGAGCCGCGGGCACGGCCCTGGATCCTGCAGGGAGATGTGACACGGCAGGGAGTGGCTGGCAGCCACAGCGTCCCACACGGCGCAGAGTCACCTTTCCAAGACACCAGCAACAGTCTCCCCCTCACACAACCACCGGTCCTTGGGGCTCAGTGACCTGTCCTGCACCTGCTGGGTCTTCCTTTCCCCCCTCTCTGCCCACTGAAGCGCTCTCCAAGGAAACTGCTGGGCTGACAAATTGTCCCACAGCAGGAGCGCTTGCCAGTGGGAAAGGCGGGCATGGGTTATCCTGCCCCGGCTGGAACAGCCTCTGGCTGACGTGAACTTCCTGATCTCACAGCTTGGGTATTTATGGCATAAGATACAAGCTTCTGCTCCTCTTACAACACTGCACACAGGACAAGAAGGGTTACACATCCTTGAGAGTGCTGGCACGCCCCCAGGGAAATACTCCAATGAAAGATCCGACAGCTCCGTGGGACGAGGGCAAAGCACACAGGTGCCACGGGCACAGGGTGTTCCTGGGCTGATTAACTATTCTGTGACCATCAGCACCTCACGTGCACCTCGTCAGGGTGACGAGGACTATCAGCATCCCGTCTGACCTGTGCAGCTCAGGTTGTGAGAATGCAGAGCTACAGCAGATCCCTGCGACAGACACCTCTCATGGGACACCTCTCATCGGACACCGGATGGGAGGCAGACAGTGGAGCCCAGTGGTCACTCCTCAGTTCAGGGAACACTAGGCCAGGGTTCCCAAGCACCACTACTGAGTCAGCTTGTTCCAGCTCCCAGGGGAAGACGGTGAATAAAAGCCAGCAGTGAAATCACCACGTCTGCAGGTGACACTCGGCTCTTCCGAGCAGTCAATACCACGCTGGTGGTGAAGAACTTATGAAAAACCCCACAAAACTAAGGAGACAAAGAGGTTGTAGACGAGCTAAAATCTAAAAGACCTGACCCAGTGGGACATTTCTTACACTCTTTAGATGTCAGTCAGTGCAGGAAGGACATAAAACACGAACAGAAGTTCAGCCTTACTGACAGGATGTGGCACCTCCACCTGATGAATCTGTGGAAGAGTCTTTTAACTGTTTATAAGTTTTTCTTACAAGTCACACCAGCTTTTCTGAGTGTCTTACAGTGAGACCATAATTGTACTGAGCTGTCATCAATAAAAATAAAAGGGATATTTTAAATTGCTGCTACTTTTACCAGCACTTCCACTGACTGCAGGGCTGCGAGAGCACATTCAACAGCTGTTTGAACACTGCCATGCCTTTGAACAAATGGAGTTCAGAAAGGAAAAGCATTTCATATGGTGCTTTTCCTAAAGGATAATGAAGCCTTGGGATAGAAGAATATTTGCAATACTTCATGTTAAAACCTGAAGCTGTAACTTTCAAATGCTCCCATAGCTGGATCAAAAGTGATTGCTCTGGTGAAACGAAGCACCTCAATTTTCCCAGAAAAATAAAATTAAATTAGAAGTTAGAACAGAGGCCAATATTCAGTGCTGTTCCATGACACAAAAGCTACATTTGAAGCTTTATTTCCATTTCAGGTCACCTGGAAGGATCCACCTACAACACCATCTTTGTTATGCAGCCCAGGGCCCAACAGTTCTGACCCTGCAACCAAAATTGTCCTGTGTGGGCTCAGCACCTCCTCAGTCACTGCTGGGCAGGAACAGGCACATTCACAGCTCGGCCACACAAGGACCTTAATCAAAAGGTGCTTTAAAAGTTGGCCCTGCCACTGCAGAGCTGCGTGCTGTGCCTTTCACAGCTTGTGCTCTTCCACATCCTCCCTCCAAGAACAGGCCCCTTCCGAGACCATCACATTGTTAAACTGTGGATTTGGTGAAGGAAAAAGAACAAAACCCCAACCAACCCCTGAAACCAACAACACCCTCCCCGTCCAAGGCAAAAATCTCAGTCCTGCTGCAGTTCCTCAGGAGGGAATGGCCAACCCTGTGCAAGGCAGATCTTGATGAAAGATCTTCAGAAGCTGAGAACAGTCACCTACACCACTCACACCACAACTGGTGCTCACTGGTGCTCCTCAGACTTGTCCGACAGAGAGAACAAGTGGCTGCCGAGACCCAACAGGGTCCTGTGGGCTGGCTCAGCTCTACTGCTGGTCTTCCTGCTGCAAATCTGGTAGATAGAGGGGCTTGCAACTCAACCGAAAACCCTTGAAGACATGGCAGGTCAGCAGCAAAGTCTGGGGAATGGAGAAATTTGGCTTCTGCTCTCCCAAGGAAGCCAGAGGAATGTTTGTCTCACCTGGATTCTGCTCTCCTGGAGTCCTGCTAGACCCAAAGCAATCAAAGCCCCTCTCTCCTTTATTCCTCAATTCCTGCACCATGGCTGAGGCCTTTTCCAACTGCTTTGCCTTATGGTTGGCTGCACTGCATCTTCTGGAAAGCTGGAACCACCCCATCACACTATGGGATTCTTCCAGATTAAAGTCATAAGAAACCTGAGCCCATAGCCATGACTCAAAAAGCACAAAGTATCACTTCCACCCCCTGTTCCCCCCAACACCCTCCAAAGCTTTGACACTTCATCACACACACTCTGCTCTACCCTCTGGATGCAACTCGAACACTTCAAAGATCCAGCTGAAATGCATCATCTCCTCCAGAAAAAAAAAAAAATATCCAGCAAATTCCAGTCACCTGCTCTTTTCTTGTACAGTTTCCTTGGACTTTGCCACTGAGAGCAAGCAGGAGGCACCAACACTCACAGATCAAACTAGCGATCCTGGGAGAAACAGGCACCAAATCCTTGATTCCAAAGGAAATCAGTGGATGTGGACACTTCCACCATTGCAAATCTACTGACAGCTTTCAGACAGAAGCACCACTCGGTGTCCCACAACCCCCAAACACCACGGATTAAACTCTCTCCCCCAGGGTGACTCAGAATTCCAGGGGAGGCAGCGGGACACCGCCGCTCCTCACAAACTTGGCTTCTGTGCTCACAACTCTGCCTAAGGAATATCGAGGATTTCCCACTTCTGAAAGTCCAGGAACAACCTCAGAACACGCTTGCTGGGTTGCTGCAATCAAGCATTCCACGTCCTTGCAAAGGTCACTCTGAAGGATCATAAAATCAGCGTAACAGAGCTCCGGCTGTTGCACACGCCGCAGGTACCCACTTCCAAACCGGTGCTGGATTCCAGGTACCTCCTGCTCTCCACTGAGGAGTGAAAACAGTTCCTCCCTCACTGCTGAAGCGGAGGAGCTTCCCTGGGAATGCTGCCGACAGCCTGACACCCGGCACCCGAAGCAAACACTTTTCCTTGGAGGAAACTCACCCCCGGCCATCCCGGAGCGACGGAGCCCGGCACGATGCCACCACCATGCCCAATTCCTCAGCTGTGGACAGGCTTTTCCTCGGCCAAAGTGCCTCTTCCGCTATGTGTGTGCGCGTGTGGATCGCTCCCCAGTGATGTAAACACAAAGGCATGCGGAGCAGTGGGCGATATGTAAATCCAGCTGGAAAATCCCACAGCTCAGCCAATCTCCACGCTGCCTCCCAGCTTTGCCCCGGCTGCTCCGGGTTCAGTTTAGTGCAGGAAAAACAACCCCCTCTTAGCACACATGGATTTATTCCCCTGACTGGAGAAAGCTCCAGAGACAGAAAAGTCCTTCGCTGGCTTTAAGGGGAGTTTGAGTTTCTCACCCTCTTTATAGTTCCCAAACTATTCAGAGTTCTGAATAACAAACAGCGACACGGTCTTTGCCTGGAAAGACAATCCAGGGAAATCCAGTTAACTAAGAATAGCCACAAAAAGGCAGAGCTGGGGAGCAGGACTCGCCTGAAACACAGACACTGATGGTGGGGGACTTCTACTGCCAGGACGCCCCCTCCCACAGCTGAGGCTCTCCCAGGAGCAGGCGCTGCCCCGCTCCAGCCCCCAGGACACCTCATCAAAAGCAGGAAGGTGACTCTGAAGCTCCAAGCTCGGGCTGTGCTAAAGGCAGAGCAGGAGCAGCCTGAACGAGTAATTTGGGGTGCTGCTGCCCTAGGCTCCTGGGGGAATTGCTGAGCTCAAAGAAGGGTGACACGTACCCCTGTGAGCGACCAGCTGCCTCCTTCCCTGTCCCAGCTGCCACTACAGCCCCTGATCCAACCCACGGGCACAGGGACGTGCCGGCGTGCGCCTCACCGTGACCGTGGCAAAGGGGCACGGGCAGGGAAGGGACAGTCAAGGGAATAGAAACCGGGAGGGAAGAATTCCAACAGACTGAACGTGGCCACGTAATCTGAGTACTGGAATCCAGGAGGATTTCTCTCCAATGCCCTCCTCCTGGCACACCTGGGCTTGGCTGAGATTACCCGTGAGAAAGGCACAGTCACGCTCCAGGAAATCCCACACTCAGGGCCAGCAGGGCTTGGAAGGTCCCTGGGAACAGGGGACTGCTCGGCCCTCGAGGTGACCAATGGCTGAACCCCACTGAGGCTGCAAAGCGCTCAGCGCTGCCCAGGAGCACCCCCGGGTGCAGGGCAGAGCTGGCACCGGCACACGGTGCTCCGCAACATTCCAGAGCCCGCAGGGCTCCCTGCGCCTCCGGCAGCACCTTGGGATTGCGGAGCCTGGGAAGGGAAGGGCTGGCTTCAGCCAGGGGACACAAACTCCCATGTGATGTTCACCCGCGGCTCTGGGCCAGCAGAGGCTGTGCTGCCACGGGAACGGGCCACCCTGAGATCCCTCGGATCAGAGAACCAAACCACCCGAAAACCATGGATTGGGGTTTTTTTTTCTTCCTTGAGTCCAATCAATGTGAAAATCCCTGTTTGAGTGTTAGCAGTGAAGGCAGCAGCATCCCCTGACTGGAAACACCACTTTGGCTCACGTTTCCCACTTCCACTGGGAAAAACGTTCCCTCCCTCAGGGCAGCGTCACCTGCACAAAGCAAACCCCAGCGCCGGAGCGCTCCGCGTGGATTCACCCTGTCCCTTCCCTGCTCCAGGCAGGGGACCCCAGGATCTGGAGGGAATCCAGCAGACTGCAGACACTCCCTGCTCCTGCAGCTTCCTGCAAGATTTTAAGAATTTCCCTTGCCAGGAGAGGTGCAGGTTGGACACCAGGGGAAATTTCTTCATGGAAGAGGTTGTCAGGCATTGGAAGGGGCTGCCCAGGGAGGTTCGGAGTCACCATCCCTGGAGGTGTCCAAGGAATGCCTGGATGTGGCACTCAGTGCTCTGGGCTGGGATCGGGCACAGGGTGAACTCAATGGCCTCGGAGGTCTTTTCCAACCTAACCAATTCTGGGATTCTGTGATCTCACACTACTTTCACTCATCAAGAGCTTTCTAGAACCATCCTTCACCCCCAAACCTTCTCCTGCAAGCCCCAAAATCCCCGTTGCGGCTGGAAGCTGAAACCACTGACAGACAAACACTCGAGGCCAAAATGCAGCAGCTGTTTAAGAGGAACCCAACTGCTTATTACAGGCTGAAAACACATCGCTGGGGGGAAAATGCACAGGGAGGCAAAATTAGAGTGCTGGGATTGAAACAAAGGCAAAGCAGCATTGCCAAAGTGGAAAAAACAACTGCTAGGTCGCAGTTCCTAACACAGCTACGCCCTGGCAGGGACAACAGCCCGGACCTGGCGCGTTATGGACACGCCAAACCCAGCTCTTGTAACCCTCACCAGCCCCCGACAGCACAGAGTCGTTGCCTCGCACCCCAAGAGAGCTCGAAAGGAAGCTGAACCCAAGGGAAATCCTCCCTGCTGCCCTTCCCGGCACACCAGCTCAGGGATCCGACAGGAGCAAAGCGTTTGACAGCGTCTGTCACCGGGACAGCGGCTGCAGGGGAGGGGACAGAGCCCAAGAGCTCGTTTGAAATGAGTAGAGGACGGCACAATTCACAGTCCACTGCCTGACCCAGACCTGCAAATGTTCTGGGACAGCGACGGAGACCTACCTCCAGATATCCCACATTTTGTACATTGTGAAACCAAAGTCCAGGGAAATGAGGTACTGGGAGGGCAGGAGAGAACCAGCAGCAACACGTGCTGCGGTGGGACAAGGAGCGGAGCAGAAAACGACAAAACTAAGCAGAAAAATCCCAAAGCTAAGCAGAGCCTGCGATGAGACCCAGCGAACACGCCGGGAGGGCAGCGGGGGCGGTGAGCGAGACCCGGGCCGGATTCACCGCAGACGGAACAGCGCAGACGATGCTCGGGCTCCTCCGAGCGCCCCAAGAGACCCGCTGGCAGCCCCAGACACAGCGGGCACAGGGCAGCCCCGGGAGCCTCCGCCGGCACCTCCCCGGCCCG
>VZTA01028960.1:32506-61069 GCA_013398855.1 Mohoua ochrocephala
TATTACCGAGGGCGGGCCGGTGATGATCCACATTTACCTTTCTGACACCTCGTCTGAGGGCGGCGGGCGGCCGCAGCCCCTGCTGAGCAGCCACGGCTGAGGTCCGCGGTACCCGCGGCCCACGTGGGCCGGCGGTCGGACTCCTGCCCCTCACGCGCTGCCTTCTCCCCTCAGGGCTCGGCGGGCACCGGCCGCGACGTGGGACCCGGCGGGGGCGGCGTCCCGGAACCTCCGCGCCCGATCCGCGGCAGTCCCCGGCATTCTGGGCCGGTAACACGCGGTGTCGCCTGTTCTGGTGTTTGCGGTAAGTGGGGCTGAGCCCCGCGGGGAAACGTTGCTGCTCTACAGCGAGGCGGCTCTTAAAGCACAAAGAAGCAGCTGCAGAATGGGCTGGAGGAAAGAATTCGCCGACTTTTATTCACCCTCATGGGTTAGTTCCAGGTGAATATCCTGGCAAGGTGGTGGGTGCAGTAGTGTAAGTGAATGGATTTACTCTCTTACTGTAGTGCTACAGCGTGTAGATGGAGAATTTAAACCTTTTTTCTGTTCACCTCCGTGGAAGATAATAACTTACTCCCATAATGTTTTCCCAGTCTCAAGTCCAGCCTTATTCTTAAATGCTTTACTGCTGTATTTCTGCTTGGGCTTCTATATAAGGCAAATTTTGTAGCTTACAGGTGAATAAAGTTTTGAAAAGTCTGGGTTTTGCTTCTGTTTTTCGGTTCCCATGGGTGACATGTAACACCACAGACTGACTGGAAATTTTGTGTGGGTACCCCGTGGAGCTGGAGTGCATTGAAACGTGCTGCACTTCGCTCAGCCCCACTCCCATCATTGGAATCTTGGGAGTCACTTAGGTCAGAAAAGGCCTTTAAGACCAAGTCCAACAGTTGTGCCACATCCACGTGGCTGTTCCATCCCTTCAGGGGTGAGGACTCCCAACACTGCCCTGGGCAGCTGTGCCAGGGCTGGACAACCCTTTTGGGGGCAGAAATTCTCCCAATATCCAGTTTTAACCAGGTCATACCCCGGTTCTGCCATGTGAATCCATCAAGACTTAACTGAACTATTTGAGTGACTGACAGTGCTGTGTGTTTAGACAATCGAAACACCACTGTAGCCATGGAGATTATTAAAAAAATTTATTAACAGGAATGAAACAAAAGCTGTAAACAAGAGCCAGCAGAAATGGGATGTTGCAGGTGAGGCCAAGTCCTCGCACATGGCTGGGTGCGCTGAGCAATTAACTCGAATAATTAACGCTGCACTGAGCAATTCCGCGTGGTGGCAGCAAAGGCCCATGGAAAAATCCCAAATGGCCGTGAGGAGGAGCTTTGGGGCCAGGCACGCACTGGGAAACCAGTCCCACATTGGGAACTGGTGACTGGGAGAGAGGGGCCGAGCCTGCTCAAAGTTTAGGTCTAAACCACAAACATGGCTGTGAGGTGTCTGCTGTAGCAGAGCCTGTTCCCCACAGACAGGCTGGAAGTGCTCCAAAGGGAAACATTTACATCTTCCTCACTTAGAGGAGTTTTTATTGGTTTTGGACCCACACTGAGCAAGAAGTGACCGGCTGTCAGCTTTGTAAGCCAGACAGATGCCAGTCTGAGGGAGAGGGAAGGCAGCAACCTGACATTAGGAATCCTAACCCATTAGGAATCCTAAATTTTGCCTTTGGAGAGACTCCTTGTCATCTCGGGGCTGCTGCTGCTCCAAGGGCAGGATGAGGAAAGAGAGTGGTGGAGCTGCCCAGCTGGTCCTGCCCCACACAAAACCAAATTACTGGGATGAGGGGGCCCTGACAGGCTCCTCCCCATCACAGAGCTCACCTGGCTGCTCCTGCGGGACTGGCAGCAGGGCTTGCCAGGAATGCAAACATTCCTGCAGGAATGGGTTTTCCACAAGTGAATTTAAAATTTAAATCAGACAACTTTAAGACTTCTCTCTCCTTAAAATACTATTTAGAGAAAAAAATAGGTGCATTTTAAGAGCCTTTTTCACCCTGTGAAGCTGTAGCTGCTTGAGGAGTGAAGCTGGGAGCACGTGGGAGCTGCAGAGGCTCCTTGTGCCCCTCAGGAAGGCGGTGCTGGAGCCAAAATCCCAGGCAAAATGAGGGACAGGGGCATCTGAGTCAGCAGCTGGGGGGGTGGTGCTGGCTGGAGGGCCAAGGATGGGTTATTCTGTTTCATTTGAAGAGGCCACCGAGGCTCGGCGCAGCGGGCACCTGCTGATGTGTGCGTGGAGTTTTCAAAGGGAAAAATTGCCAAAGGCCAAACACTTCATCCAGATTCAAATTTGTACTTAGAAGTGCAGCTTGACAAAAAAACAGCCAAAAGCCTGACACAGACCAAAGGGGTGAGGAGGCCCTTGAAGAGAGCTGGCAGGAGCCTGCAGCCTGTAAAATCACTGCCTGCAGCTTCCTCCCAGCTCTCCGCGGTGAAAAGAAAGAGCTGCCCAAGAGAACTTTGAAGATATCAAAGCGTTGTTGCAGTCTGAAAACACCATCACACTTACAGGAAGGTATTTAGAATAAGCTGCAATACATTAGGTTTCTTCTCAAAGTACTAGAAACGGCGGAAGGAGGAGAGCCAGAGCCTTTCCCGAAGGGATGAACATTCAGAAATCTGTACACAGCCAGGTGTGCAGGAGCTCACTCGGACAGACAGCCAAGCTCTGTCTTTGCAGGGAACAGGAGAATCCCTCACTGTGGAAGCGCGTCCCACCTCACAGGGATGGACAGACAGGAGAAAGCAACTACAAAAACGGCTGCCTTAAAACACACCCTTCCTGTACACCCCAGACCAGGGCTCTCAGCTGAATTCCAGGTACGCAGGGAAAGAAAAGGGAATTCGGGACTTTTTCCTACCCAGAAAAAATTCAGGACTTTTTTCCTCCTGAGTGGGGAGAAGGTGTCGGTTCCCCTGCGTCACACCCTGGCTCTCACAAAGGTTACAGCAGCCTCACAGAGCAGGCACAGGAGGAGACCCCAGCCCCTTCCCAAACACCCGCCTCCCACCTGCGAGCCAGGCAGGAGCACCGGTGAGGGGAGCCGGAGCCGATGGATGCGACGGGGCTGCAGAATCCGAGAGCTTTTCCTGCTGCTCCTTTGCCCTGGTCTCAACTGGCCTTGGGGGCAGACACAGACACGACAGACAGACATGCACACACTGCCCACGGGCCTGAGTCTCTGTACAAACACCTGTTAGGACCTGCAGCAGCCCGAGCCTCGCACTTCCTTCTTCACGTAGTCGTGGAGCTTGAATTTGGGCTCGTTGGGCAGCTTCATGGACCTGTGCTTCAGCTCCCTGGAAGAGGGGAAAGATGTTACTCTTCTGGCAGGGAGAGGATTTTGTCTGGAAGAATCCAGAGAGGGAGTTTGGACAAGGGCATGGAGTGACAGGACACAGGGAATGGCTTCCCACTGCCAGAGGGCTGGTTTAGATGGGATATTGGGAAGAAATTCCTCCCTGTAAGGGTGGGCAGACCCTGGCACAGGGTGCCCAGAGAAGCTGGGGCTGCCCCTGGATCCCTGGCAGTGTCCAAGGCCGAGTTGGACGGGGCTTGGAGCAACTTGGGATGGTGGAAGGTGTCCCTGCCCATGGCAGGGGGTGGAACTGGATGGGCTTTAAGATCCCTTCCAAAACCATCCCAGGATTCTAAGATTCCAAGCTGCCTTGCCCAGCTCAATTGAATGCAACGTGGCCTGGACACTGCTAAAGCTCCCCCTGATGGCAAGGCCACTGCTCTGGTCACTCACTTTGCGATGGCTGTGAACGCTAATTCCACGTTGAGGCCGCTTTTGGCACTGGTCTCCATGAAGGGCACTCCATACTCCTGTGGGACGAGACATAGCGGTGTCAGGAATGGCACCAAGGATGTTCCCGGGGGCTCCCAGGGAGTAATTTTTGAGGACAAAGAAACAAGAAGTGTTAGTAGAAACTTAGAGGAAGAACAGATGAGGAGAAAGGCGAGAGCATGACATGGGAAAAAACCCCAAGTGCTCCCAGGTGTATTTTGGGTCAGACAGTCTCCAGGTGGCCGTTTCCTGTGCACATCCTCAGGGACATCCTCAGGTACCTCACCTACCTTGGCAAGTTTCTCTCCATCTTCCCTTTTCACCACTCTGTCCTGGGCTGAATCCACCTGCAACAGGAATGGCAGAGAGCCATTTGTGGTGATTTGGAAGGTCACCAGCAAGTACCTCCTGTCCCCTTATGCCCTGCCAGGCTCTCCTGCCCGTGGCTCCAGCGTGGGAGGAAGAGGAGGCTCTGGCAAAGCCCTGGGGGCAGGCTCACCTTGTTTCCCAGTAACATGAGGACCACATCCTGCTGTGCGTATTCATGAATCTCTGTCAGCCAAGCCTGGAGGGACACAGCCAAAGAGAGGGGTTGGCAACGGCTCCAGGAGGAGGAGGAGGAGGAGGAGGAGAACGGGAATGATGGGGAGTTGCCCCAGTCCCGGGCATGCACACCCTCGGTGGGCAGTGCTGCCATCCCAAGCAATGCCGGGGATGTGATGTTCCATGGATGATCCCTGTCAACAAGGGGGTACCCTGGGGTGCCCCTGAGCCCTGGGGGACCCACTTTGGCTGCTACCAGGTCCCCATTTCCCAGGGTAACAGCAGCCTTCTGATACCCCTGCCCAGTCCGTCTGCCCACGGGTGCTTGTAGGGCTTTGATCCCAATTCCCCCTGGGCTGGGACGTTCAGACTGAACCTCATTTCAGAGGACAAGGCTGAGGGTTGGCTCTGGGATGTGCCCTGTGCCCGTGTCCTGCACATGCTGCCCCCGTGCAGAGCACACTGATCCTGGCAGGCACCTGAACCTGCTTCCCTGAGCCATGGAGTGGCTTCCCTGCCCTCTAATCCAGCCTAATCTAATCAAACCTGCCCTAATTCCCTGTAATCCCTGACCCCGTGGTGTGAGCAGCTGCCTGCCGTCTCCAGTGCTGTCGCTGGGCTCACAGTGATTCCTGGTGATCGCCGGTGGTCCCTGGTGATCCCTGCTCCAAACCCAGCCCAAGACGTGGATGCAGCCCCAGGACCCCACTGCACCCTGGCCGGGCTCAGGGTACTCGGCACCATGGATCGGTTGGAGTCACTCCTGACTCCCTTTGTTTGCCTTCTGACTCCAGTCTGGCTCCATCCCTTCTCCCAGTGCCTGGCAACCACCCTGGGTGCTCATTCCTTCCCACTGGGGCTGTGTGTCCCTCAGGGACATCTCTCCCATGTCCCCAGGATCACTGATGCTGCAGACAGGGCCGTGTTATCCAGCAATGTGAAACCTCGAAGGGATTTTCCGTGTCATCACAGGGTCACCAGCCCTGAGCAGACCCAGAGCCTGGTTAACACCCAGCACTCGCCCTCTTTGAGCCATCCAGCTCCTCAGGCTGGAAAATGCCACCGCTGGCCAGTCCCAGCTGGTGGGAAGCATTCTCAGTGCCAGTGACATGGGAGCAGGGTGGCAGGACCTGCCCTGTCCCTGCCATGGGACTGCAGGCACAGAGGGGTGGCAGGTGTGGAAGCTGCCATGGCAAGGATGCTCCGGAGCAGGGAGAGCTCCAGGCCCCAGGGGATCAGGGGCTGTGGGACCCCAGGAGCCAGTGTGACACGGCACAGCCCCGGGGTGTTGATGCCACCGTGGCACAGGGTGTTTGTGCAGGCACAGCTGCTCCCTGTGGATGCACACGGCGTTCTCAGGCCCAGGACACAAGCAATTACATCCAGTTCGGTCAGGAATAATTGCTCCCCGGCTCAGGACATGCTCTGGCAGGGCTAGCACAGGTGGCCCCCAGCAGCCACATGGGGCCGGTGGGGCAAAGGGCGGGGACACTGAGTGCCCAGGTGCCCCTGACCCCCCCCACTGCAATGTGGGCAGCATCTGCTCTTCCCCTCTGCCAGGTTTGAGAGCCCTCTGCCCCAGCACCGCCCCCCAGCACCCCTGAAGGACCTGCTGGGGGAGGGGGCAAACTCGGGCAGCACCAGGGACCCCCCCACAGCTGGCAGGAAGGGCAGGTGGGCTGGGGAGGTGCCGCAGGATGTGACCCTTTCCCTGCCAGGTTTGGACTAAGCTGGGGGCGGGCAGTGAGGTGCCCAACCCTGACCCACTGTGACCTGAAGGAGCAGAGGGGGATGAGGGAGCAGCTCGCTGGGGAAAGCTCCCGTGCTCAGCTACCGCAGCAAGTTCTCTGCCAGTGCTGTAATTACACAGCATTAATTGGCCGGAGCAGTGAATCCATCACCCTTTTATTTGCTGTGAAAGGGAAAACCTCTGCCTGTCCCCTGCCTGTCCTTGCAGGTGCTCAGCAGTAACCACAGCCCTTCTGCAAGTGACCATAGCTCCCACTTCCAGCACACACCTCCTCCTGAACAAACCCACAACCACAACCCAGCCTGTCACACGTGAGGGACAGCAGGAGGGGCTGGGGGTGCTGCTGTACCTGGATGTTGTCGAAGGACGCTTTGTTGGTGACATCGTAGAGCAGGAGCAGGGCTGTGGAGAGAGGGACAGGGCGTTAGTGCCAGTGCCAAGCTGAGCCCATGGCTCAGAACACACTGCACAGTCCCTGTGGCAGGTCACAGCTGGGGACATGAGGTCCCTGCTATGCGATACAGAACACTCCAAAATCCAGCACACCACCACCTCACACTGCCTGTATTTGCAGAGCCTCCTCCATCCACGGCAGCTGAGTCCCACGGAAAACCACTCCAGTGATTCCTGACTTGCCTGGCCTGGAGTGGCAGCTCAGGGCCCCGGAGAGCCGGAGGGAGGGGCTCCCCAAGGGCAGAGGTGGCCATGCTTACCGTGGGCATCCCGGTAGTAGGCGTGGGTGACGCTGCGGAAGCGCTCCTGCCCGGCCGTGTCCCAGATCTGGAAGGCAGACGGGAGCAGAGGGATCAGACCTGGCCAGAACCTACCAAAACCAGCCCAAACAGCATAGTGCAACCCCAGGAAGCTTCTCCAGATTTTGGTCCCAGGGACATCAACAGCAAAAATGACCAGAGCAATGAATATGGAAGCAGCATCTTCCCACTCCTCAGCGTGGGGACACGACATGGCCAAGGGCTCCCGACACGGCCCTTAATCGGAAAATCCATGGAGCAGATGAATGCATGGGGACTCGCTAATGTGATTTATCAGCCCTTAATGCAGCAGGAGGTTTGCAGAGTGCACGCTGCTGCCTGGAGGATCTGTGTTACCAAGCTCAGGGCAAAGGGCTCGGAGAAACCGTCAGGTCTCAGGGGGCTGGAGCAGCTCTGGCTGCAGGGGCACACGGAATCTTCATGTCCCATGGGCTGGAGGCAGGCTGAGCCAGGGAATGTGGATCCCTTCCAGGATCTCAATCCCTCTCAGCATCCTTTGGCTCTCCCAAAGCAGGAGCAGCCTGGAAACACTGGGCAAACCCCATAGGTGCTGCTCTGGTTTCACCAGGTCCGGCCACAGTCACAGAGCAGCAGGGAGGCAGCAGGGCTGGCATGAGGAACACTGTGGCCAGAATAGCCCCCAGCCCTGAGCAAGCTTCTGCCAAGGGGACAGAGCAGACAAAAGGGTCCATAAGGCTGTCCCAGGGCAGGAAACACGATCACAAAGGACAGAGATGGGGCCCCATTTTGGGGGTGCTCCTCTCCTTTGTCCTCTGAGGGGTTTTGTCCATCTCTGAACACCCGGGGCAGCAAGGGAGATGTTTCCAGGGCCATGGGGACATACCTGCAGCTTCACCTTCACCCCATCCACCGTCAGCACCTTGTTCTGAAAGAGAATGGAAAGGGTGGTGAGAGGTGAGCACAGCTGCAGGATGCCCAGGGAGACACAGCCAGCCCCCGTCCCAGTGAGTGTTCCCCCCAAACCCTCGGGCCGATCCCCTCTCCTGCTTTTTAAACTCCCATCCATTGGTCCCAGCACGTGCAGAGCTGTTTGCACCATGGCCCAGTCAGATCTCTCCCTGTATCAGCACAAGTTGCATCTATTTGGATACCTAAACCCTGGCAATGCCATGCCCAGCTCAGGCTGGAGACCTCTGACCATAAATTAATGATCAACAGCATCCCACCTTAATGGCCTTCAAAAGACAGTCAGCCACTCCACATCCAGCCAGCAAACTAAAAATAACTCCTGCCCCTGCCTCTTGGACCTGTTTGTCTCCTGGTTTCTCTCTCAGGATTTCCCCCTCCTGTTCTGCTTGGTTTTAGGAAAGGTGGGAGCCCCTCAGTGCCCCTCAGGGTGGCTGTGTCAGACAGGGAGGGCAGGAGGTGGATCCTGACTGTGTCCCAGAGCAACCACCATCCCAGCAATCCGCACCAGCCTCCCCAAACATTAAAGGAATGCAAGCCTACAGACCAGCAGTCCCAAGGGAAGGAGCAGAGAAGAGATTAATTTGCTCACCAGATCCATAGAAATTAGCATAGTAATCAGTGGGACGTGCTGGAAACACGGCCAGGGAACAGCGCACCAGTGGGATGAGGCAGCTGGTGGCTGCTCTGGTGATAATTTAAATCCCATTTCCTCCATTTGCTCCAGAGCTGGTTTGGGATGCTCCCATCTCCCTCATCACATGGCCATGGAATTGCCAAGGCTGCCATGATCCCAGCTGGGCTCTGCTGGCTCAGCCCTGGCTCATCCACCCCCAGCACTGGACACGCCACCAGCTCCAGTGCCACCGAACCCCCCCAGGGATCCATGCCAAGATCCATCCCCGCACATCCCACACCGCTCAGCACCATCACCCCTTCAGGTGCTGGCAAGGCTCTTCACTGATGGTTTTAACAAGGGCAGAGGGAGCATCTCATCCCCTGCACATCTACACAAGGATCCGGCGAGGAGGAGAGGGCAGGAGAGAGCCGGAGCGCTGCATCCTCCGTCTGCTCAGGCAGGCGCAGGGAGACGGCCGAGGTTTATAAATACCTTCAAAGGCAGCGACTGAGACGGGGGAGAGAAGTGATTCACAGCCCCGGAGCTGTAAAAATAGGCAGCCAGGGAGTGGGGTGGGGGAGCTGGGAAGTACTCGGGGAAAAGCCGGGGCTCGGGGAGCCGGCCGGGCGTTTAGGGCTCCCTGCATGTGGAGCTGAGCCTTTCCCAGGACGTGACACCAGGGCTGCTGAAGGCTTGAAGTGCCTGAAACCCAGGGTGCCCACTGCCACAAAGTGCTCCTTGGACCTTGGTGCCTCTGCCCAGGGCTCCCAGGTGAGCAGGGACAGAGCCATCCCCAGGGCAGAACCGCAGCCACGGCTGAGCTGCACCTTCACCTCTTCCCAGAGGGTGGGGAACAGCCCTGCCCTAACCTGTGCCCCAGGTGAGACAGAGCAGGTTTATGCTCTGCAGGAGATCCACTCTCCGAGCCCACCTTGCCCTCCAAAACCCCGGCTCCTACGTGCAGGTGCCGGAGCTGCAGCGGAGGCGCAGGCACATCCCGCAGGCTCTGCGCTGGCACAGTGCCATTCCAAACACCATTCCCAGGTGCTGGCAGCCAGCTGCCAATACCACCCCCCAGGGACTGCAGAGGAAGGAAAAGGCTCTGTGTTTCACCATCGGCCCCAGATCTTGGCACAAGGGGATGAGGACGCTTGGTGTGATGGGTGGTGACAAGGGACAAAGACACAGTGAGAGTCACGTTAAAACCAGCACCGAACAGGTGTCCTTCCCCATGGCCACACGAGCACCTCCAGCTCAGAGCAGAGCGTGTGGCTGTGCCAGTGTGTGTGTGTGACATGGCCATGTCCCCAGTGTGGCTGTGCTCCAAGGCTGACAGACCACCATGGGTGGGAGGCAGGGAGAACATGGCCCCAGTCCTGAGCATGGATCATCTAGGCCAAAGACACTTTGAAGCATCTGGTGAGCAGCCAAAAAAGCTGAAGCTCCAAAGGTGCCCCACATGCACTGACCTCCACTTCAGGAGTTAATTAACACGGAGCCAGCAGCAACAGGAGTCACGCTAATTACGACTGACCTATATTTTAGGGAGGTAAATGCTTAGACCTAATTAAAGTCTGCACATGGATCCAGGTGCTGCTAGACCAGCCTGGCGAAAAAATTGATTTTCTGAAGATTAGGTGTGGAACAGAGCAGGGTTCCAGGGTGAAAAGCTGTAGAAGTGCTCCTGCAGGCAGGAGACACAGCCAGAGCCACCCAGAGCATCGCTCCTCCCTGCATCCCTGCCTCCATCCCAAAGAAGTTTGCCCAGAGCAGCTGTGGCTGCCCCATAACTGGAAGTCTCCAAGGCCAGGTTGGACGGGCCTTGGAGTAACGTGGTTTAGTGGGAGGTGTCCCTGCCCAGGGCAGGGGTGGATTGAGGTCCCTTCCAACCCAAACCATTCCAGGATTGTGTGATCCCTGCCTGCCCCAAGCACAGGGTGGCTGCAGAACATGGGTGAAGCCAAGAAGAAGATGGGAGGAGCAGGGTGGGAAAAGGCAGGAGCTGAGCTGGGAAAGGGCAGGGGCTGCTGCCAGCAGCACACACCAGCATGGCTCAGATGAACCAGAAGCCCAGGTCTCCCCCCATCCCACAGCTAAGTGACTTTCCAGCTTCCAATTTTTTAATTTTTTTTTTTTAAGGAGCTGCCTCAATTCCCTCCTGTCAGCCCTTCCAAGGCACAGCTGGGGGCTGAGCTCCTGATAAGCCTCCAAAGACAAAAGACGCCGTGTGTCAACGCACTGAGACGGGAAATGCGCTGCCAGCCCTGCCAGCGAGGGGAGGGGCTGTGTTGCTCAGGGCTCCTTCCTCACCTCACCCCGTTTGTTAGAACAGAGGTAATGCTCCCAGCAGCCTCTTGCCACAATTCGGGCAGGAAAACCATCCCTGCACCTCAGCTCTGCTGTCGCCCTTCCCAATTTCAGGTTTTGTGTCCTTTTTCCTGGGGCGATGCAAACGTTATTAAAATCTCATCTAGCGGGGGCTGCAGCGGAACGCCTGCAGTGCCTGGGGTGGACAAACACGATGCTCCGAAGTGAAATAATCTTCAGGAGATCAGATAAACAAAGTTGGAACCTTGCAGATGCAGGAAAAATTAAATTACCAAGTGCAGATGGTCCTCAATTAAGAGCAGCATTATCACACACCAAGGCCCCGCTGGCTGCAGCCCTGGCACGATCCCACCGCCACGACTGCCTGGGAGCAGCCGTTTGGAAGCGGGAGGGAGGGAGGGGAAGGTGCTGGAGCGAAACCGCGCCGTTCCTGAAACGTGCACAGACGATGCTCCCACACAAATCCAGCGCTGCCGCCCCACTCTGCTCTCACAGCAGCTGCAGGATGGGCAAATGCCATTCCCTCAGATCACAGGGTCCCCACAGTGCCAGCGAATCCCACCAGGAGCAACTGGCACACCCCCAGGTGCCTGAGTCCACACCACCGAAGCTGCAGCACGACCCAGGGTCAGCATCGACTACCCGGCCTCTCCCAGCTCTTACATGCATGAACTCATTAATTAAAGCCTTTAAAGTTAAATTGGATACATGGATCAATTTGCTTCGCAATTAACTGGACAAATGGGAAGCTGCTCACTGACACATTCAGGCTCTAACCAGAGGATCCCCACCCCAGCTCCCAGCACCATCCGCCTGTGACAGGCACTGGCTCCAGTGGTGCTGCCCAGGAGCACCCACCCCCTGCACAGAGGGGCTCCACTTTAACCATGGAAAAGAAGCCCCTCAAATGTCATTATTGGGCCTTGGTGGCATCTCCTCAAGCTGAGCAGGGGCAAATTCCTGTCAAAAGGGGGATAAATGGCATTAGTGACTATAGATCGAACCGGGCGCAGGCGCTGGGGCAGCACAGAGTTAATTAGTGCCAGTAATGAGCTGCGGGACTGACAGCGCAGCCACCCAGAAATGTCATTAGGCTGTGGTGTCACTGGGCCAGGCCACCTGGGAGCGGGGGATAGATTGGGTTATCCTTTATTTCAGGAAGCCAGCAGAAACCCAGCAGTGGAGGACTGGCTGAAGGGATGCTGGAGCACCCCAGCCCTGTGCCAAGGCCAGACCAGGAGCCAAATTCCCACCTAGCAAGGCCCAGGGAGCCCCTGCGAGCACAAACGCTCCTGTGCCAGGAGGAAATTGGATGAGTTGTGATATAGCAGACACACAAATAACCACCACCTCCAACGGCGGCTGCAAAAATAGATCAAGGATCGATATGGAAATCTGCCCAAAACAGCAGGACACTGCATTAAATTTGCTCGTTAAAACCTTGAGGTTTTCCCACACATGCGCAGCCAGGGAGCCGCTCCTGGTGGCTCAGCACCTCTCCAGGCACAGCGCCTGGCTCAGGGACATCCCGGCCCATTGCCACGGCCAGGGATCCAGGAGCAGCCCCACTTTGCCCCCTCAGTGCCCCAAAAACCTGGTCTCTCTAAATCCAAGCAGTGCCCGATCCAGCACAGCCCAGCCACACGGCACCTCCACGGAGAACACAACCAGCTGACCACTCCAGCCTGGGGAAAACCCTTCCAGGAGCACATTCCCTGCAGGAGAGGGGAGGGAACAGCCCGATGCTGTGCTGGAACCTGCGGAAAGCCTCTGGGAATGGGGAGAGTGGGGCAGGGACATGGGCTGGAAGCAGGGCTGTGCCATGGTGTGGCTGGACGTGGCCCTGCTCCAGCCGTGCTGTGTGGGGCTGGAGGATGTCCCAGGCACTGGGAATCGTATTCAGTGATCCTCTTCCTCCTCCTCAGCTGTGCCACCACCAGAGACATTCCCGTGTGGCTCCAGCGTCCCAGGGAGACCCGGGTGGCCGAAACACCCCGGCACGGTTCCCTCTGCCTCATCCCATAAATCTTCCCTTCAGAGAAAAATCTCAACCATTCATCTCCCAGGGCAGGTGATTAATTCCTCAGCAGCTCTGTGCATTTGCACTCCGTAACTAAAAATAGAAACTTCTGCTTTGGGATGTTTTCCTCCCCAGGCCTTGCACACTCCTGCCTGCAGCCGCTCCAGCGCCAGCGCCGGTGCCAAGATCCTTTCAGAACCCACAACGTGCCGGTGCTGGCTGCTCAGCTCCTGCTCGGTTCCTCGGCAGATCCCAGGAAATGCAGATTAACACCACAGCCTCTCACAGCACACAGCACCTCCAACCTGCTCTGCTGCCAGAGCCGCCCCGCGGCCCCTCGGAGGGGTCACCCCACCGTGTCCCCTCTGCCACGTCCGGCCTGGAGAAGCCACAAGCCCGGCCCTACATAAATGCCCCCCACTCCTGGTCTCCAGGTGGGCACAGCCCCTTCCCTGCAGCACCCAGCAAGCGCCCCAGGGATGTCAGCAGCACCAGCCTTTGTCCAGAGCTGTGTTCACTACATTAAATCCCAATTAACATCTCCCTGGCTGCCAGCCCTGCAGAGATAAGAGTCCAGGCTCTTGTTCGAGCAGACACACTGAAGAATTAGTGACTTATCATCTTCTAGTCACATCAGTCTGCAAATAAAAGGGTTTTCTGGCAAGAAGAGAATCCTGTCTTAGGGACAGATTAGAGGTAAGAGGATCTGCTTAGGATCATACATTTTAAATTCAGCCCTGCTCTGCTTCTCAGCATCGCCCACGGCAGCCACAGTCCTGGGTGAGAGGCACATTCCCTCCCAGCCCAGCTGCTCCATGAAACCAGCAAGGTCCTGGGATGATCCACGGGATGGTTCCTCGAGGGAGACACAGGCAGATGAGACTTGATGCTCTCAAGCCCAATGGGGCTGCTCAGGCTCATCCCGGCGGGGGGAAGCGGGGCCATACATTGAGATGTCCCCGTGGGAGTAAGCCTGTGCCCCAATCCCATGGGCAGCCAGAGAAATCCACCATCGAAATTCCTCAGGGTAGGATCTCCTACAGCTGACCTGGAGACCAGAGCCACCAAAAAGCAACAGCCAGCAGGAAGGCTGCACCCATCCCTGCAGCTCCTGGGATGGGATGGGATGAGATCCTCCCCACATGGGGATGGTCTGCACAGCTCCCCCACCACCCTGGGCTGCATTACTCACCCCTTCCATCTCTTTTTCCCTTATTTTATAAAAGAAGGGATTTTTTTAAAAAATATCCCTGCTTACTTCTAAACCAGGAAGCCTTGGAAACAAAGAGGGCAGAGATGGCTCATGCAGATCCGTGCCAATACTGGGAATAAGTAACGTGGCGTTTCAACATATTTATCTTCATTTTCCTCATCAAGGACATGCCACGCTGCAAAGCTGAACAGGGATCTCCACAGAGCATTTATTGCTCTATCATTTCTCATCTGCAGCAAACATGGCCCCATCAGTGCCACAGAGATGAAAAATGGCTCATCAGGTCCTGTTAGACAGGGAATCATTTATTTGGGGAGAAATAAAGCCTTGCAGCGCTTTTCTGACCTTAAAGGTCTTTTCCCAACCTAAACGATTCTAAGATTTGCCTCAGTGACTGCAGCCAGCCCTGGGCTGAAAACTTGCCTGAAGTTTCTGAGAAGACTTTACAATCCAATTAAAAAAAAATCAGGGCTGAACATCCAGCAGCAAACACTCTGTCAGCACCCAGCAGTAACGCAGCAGCATCCGCAGACAGCACTGCAAACAGCATTATTAAAGAGCACTTCTCATCCCTAAAGAAAATGAAATCCCCAAAGACCTGACAAAGGAGTCTGTAGCTTTTTATCCCAAACACTCCCGTCCTTCACCAACAGCCAAGGCAGACAGCTCCCAAAAACTGCATCCTTGCTGTGCGGCAAACCTGAGCCCAGATCCTTTGAAGGATTCAAGAAGAAGAGAGTGACTGAAGAACTCTAATGAGATTTTCTGAGGGCTGTACGAGTCCAGTCAGCCTCCAGGACTGGCACCCGTCAGGTCCCAGTGCTCCCCGGTACCACAGCCCAGGGACAGCCGGGGCTGAAACGCAGCAAGTCCCGGCCCCCTCTCTGCAGGGCAGGACCCTCCTCAGCCCTGTGGCTGCTCCCCAAAGTCCAGGGGAGCTTTCTGAGCTTTCACCTTCTCCTCACTAACCACGGTGGTTTCACTTTGCCACAGGTGGCAATGCCACCACGGTCCTGCCCGTCCATCAGCCCCTTGTGCAAGAACAATCCTGAAATCCCTCTTGGACAGAGCCGGGGACACGGGGGCTGAGTGGGCAGAGCCTCTGCCCCATCACTGCTCTGCCGGTGCTGGGGTGGCCGCTCGGATGCACCCACAGGTGGCACAAGGCAGAAGCCACAGCACAGGAGCGTTCCCGACGTTCCCGGCACGGGGCTCTGTCAGCACAGGCATCGTGCAGTCAAAGCTTTGATCTTTGCAAAGCTTTTCCTTCTCCCTGGCAGCTGTCCCAGCTCTCCCATTTTCCGCTCTGCTAGAGCAGGCTCTTCCCCAGGTTTGGGCACCACTGAAAGCCCCGGGAGATGCAGAGGTGCTGAGGAATTGCGGCACGCTCAGCACATCACCGGCGCTTCCACTCCAAAACCACCTCAGTCAGTCAAACCAGTCTGGCCAATCCAACCCCACCCTTTGCTCTCCCCGAGTGGGGCTCTGGAGCAGAGCTGCAGGCCAGGATTGTGCTGGGAAATCACCCCAGGGACGCAAAACACCCCAAATCCTTCACTGTGGGTGCTGGAGGTCTGGGCAGCAGTGCAGACCATGCTCCCAGGAAGCTGTTCCAAGACATTGCCAACCCTTTTACAAACAAAACTGAACCAAAACCCATACACAGCCACCTCGATTTTTTTGTTGCACACTTGGGAAGCCCAACCTCAGCCAAGAACTCCAGCTGGAGCAGCCAGGTCCTCGGGAGAGGATTTCCACCTCTGCACTGGGCTGTGGGGCTGATCCCTGGAGAATCAGTCCTCCCAGAGCTGCTCCGCTCCCGCTGCTGTTCCCCAGCACACCCAGCTGTTGGGAGCAGTTTGACCTCACGTGTGTATTATTCAGGAGGGAAAAACACATCTGCCAGGCATTAACGCTTGCTTGGGAACAAAGTTATTTTCGGCATTGTTGAGCACTTCTCCCATTAATTCATGCACATTTATAAGTGCAGCTCATGAATGGGTTGAAGGAAGTTCGGGCTGAGCCACAGAGCCACTCGCTGAGCCCCAGCCCTGCTGGGAGCCTCCTGGACGTGTCCCCCCGATGCAAAGGGGTCTTGGGAGCAGCCTCACAGAGCAGGACCCACTCCCCAAGCTCAGCTCCTCGGCACTGACTGAATTAAGTGCTCTGGGTGCCGCCATCCAGGCTCTGCAGCACCACAGCACCACGCTGGCACCACAGCCGTAAGGGCTTGAAGTGCCTCACAGGCCCCCTGTGCTCCCCCTCACACCGTGACCACAGAAACACCCAGGAGCAGATGGTGACAGCACACAGTACACACCAGTGACAGGTGCCCAGGGCAGTGTCACAGGGCTGTCACCAGCCTGGAGGGCACTGCCTCGCCACGCTGCTGCCATGGGCAGGTGCAGGGACACAGGGCTCGGAGGGCTCACATCCTCACCAGCCCGGCACAGCTGCCAACCCTTCACCAGGGCTGGGGCTGTGGGGGCTGCCCAGCACCGCTGCTGCCAAATCCGGGCTCAGCTCTAAACACTGACACCAGGAGTAGCAGTATCGATACCCTGGCCCCTCCTCTCAGGAAAACGGAGCGATGCACAGGCCAGGGGTCGCAGCTCGGCTGCTTCCCCACAGCTCCCAGAGCCGAGCGTGCTCAACGCCAGGAAAAAAAGAGAAGCCAATGAAAGCCCAGCCATCTGGCTGCATGAGCTGCTGGAAGGGCTCCCTGTGCTCCCGAGAAAGGGTCCGGACTGACCCTGCACTGCCCGGGGCACCGTGGATGGATGCTCATCCAGGGACCCTTCCCCTCCGACAGGGAGGTCCCTGGACAGCGTCTCCACTTCGACCCCCCAGCAGCCAGGCTGGGCTGAATTATTCATCCACACATGCAGCTGTGTTTTTCTTAATCATCAGCTCCAAGGAAGCAGCAAGGCATGGAGGCACCGGTGGGACCAGCTGCTGGTGAGTGGCATGGGAAGCAAATCCAGCAACTTCTACCGAATTCAGCATCCAGCGCAGGGCAACGTCCTCACCGCTGGGGTCTGCACTCCCCAGACGGGCCGGAGCTCCCCAGATGCCTTTAGCAGCCTCCTGCACTTGGCTTTGGGGGGGAAAAGATCATTAACAAGGAGCTGTTCCGAGGTTGGGAACACAGGGCTGACAGCCGGCTCTCCTGGGGGGATGTGGCCGGCACCGGGGCCGGGCCAGGCTCAGTCCCGGTGAGGAGGAGGAGGAGCAGCAGCCCTGGCGTGGGCAGGACCCCCAGCACGCCCGGCACACGGTGCAGCCCGGGGGCTCACGGCCACGGTGCGGCAGCTCTTCCCCCGTGACAGCGTTAATGCCACAGGCCCGCGCGGAGCCTTGGCGGGATCGTTGCCGTGGTGATGCTGCGCAGGCAAAGCTGGAAAAGCCAAAGCCTCCATTTCCCCAGCGTGTCACTGAGCCAGGGAACGTCGAGGCTTGGCAGGCAGGAGGAGAACGTCCCGAGACATGGGCAGATGGCACAAGGGCTGGTGAGGTGGATGCGATGGCTTCGTGGCATCTGACCCAAGCAGCTGGGCATGGCTCCCACTACTCCCCTCCTTTCAATAAATTAAATAGAAAAATCCCACACAAAACAGAACAAAACCTGTCCAGGTGTTCACACCAGGAGCAGTCACATCCTCAGAGATGTGCTAACAGTTTTCTGGCCCCTAGAAGATGACCCTTCCTGCCTGCTGACCTCCTGCAGGCAGAACTGACCCAGCCCTGTCACACCATCATCTTCCTCAGGCTCAGAGGCATCCATGAGACCCCCAAAGCACACACTGAGCTCCTCCTCACCCTGGGACAATCACGGCCCCCAGGGCCATGGACATCACCCTTTAAAGCTGAAGCACCACGAGCTCCCAACTCACGTTAGTTATGATCAGGGAGAAACACTTTTTCCCAGAGGAGGCATAAAGATGAATTATTTGCTGTTGCTTCCGAGAGATTCACCAATGCCTCAGGGCAATGACTCGGTGCTGAGCCAGGATTAAAAATGCTGTATGTCCCTGGCAGACAAACAAAGCTGTGTGAGCTCCAGGGCTCCGCTGGGATCCCGAGCTGAGGGAGCCGAGCAGCTCCGGCACCCTGGGATGGAGCCAGGAGCCTCACGGGCAGCACCCGGCTCTGTCCGTGGTGCCAACAACAAAATCCTTTGCTTCCAAAGGCTCTGCAGGTAAAGCCCTCGATCCCCCATTGCCATAGGAACAGCGTGTGCCCCGTCACCGTCCAAGGACAGGGACAGCTGCTGAGGCGCTCCCCACACTGCGGCTCCCTCCACACCGACACAGCTCTGACCTGCCGGGATGGGGGTGCTTTTTCCCGTTTTTTTTCCCAAGGAGGATGACCCGCCGGTACTCGCTGTTCCAGGCTTTGGCACGGTCGATTGCTGCCCTGCCCTTGGCCACGGTGATGCTCAGTGTTACCATCACAGGGTCCAGCAGAGCCCCATGGATGGGATGCAGCCCATGGCTCAGGTCTCAGGGAAGTGGCTCTTGGAGGAAAGGACGAAGGGAAAGGTGCTTTGCAGGGAAGAACAACACACGCTGAGCACCCGGTGAGCTCAGCCAGAGCCGGCTCCTGCCACTGCAGCCATCCCAGCACTGCCAAACCCGGGACTGGCACCTCACCCTTCCCCACAGAGATCATCAACATCCACCCCAGGAATAACCCAAAGCCTGCTGGGAGCAATAATTAATTAACAAAACGAGGAAGCGGCTCAGCAGAGAGACAGCGAGGGCTCAGGGGATCACGGGAGCTGAGCAAGGCAGAGCCAAGGGGCAGGGATGCCCCAAATGCCCATCCCAGGGGCAGTGGGGGGGTTAGAGACACCCCAAAACCCACCTGTCCCCCCTTTCCTGGCCGCTTTCCATCTGCTTTCAAAGAACAACCCAGTTCTGCACAGCTGAATTCAATATTTTATCACAAATAAAAGATGAAAGTGAAATTAAGCCAAATGTATTCCATTAAATATTGAAACCATTTAGACTTACTCTGGCCCCATTTAAATGTTTTACTGACTATAAAACGCTCCCTCACAGGTCCTGGCACCGGGAGCGGATCCAGCCCGGCTCGGATCCATGGCAGTGGATGCTCCAGTGCCCAAATTGGCCTCTCCAGGGCCAATTTCCCACCTGGCAGCAGCCAGAGAGGAGCCAACCCAGCACAACCGTGTACCCACAGCCTTCCTCCAGCCCGACCTCCTGCTCACCCTGCTCCTTCACGGTGATCCTGCCGAGCTGGAGTGGGGCAGGAGCAGGGATCTGCCTCACACCCCCGGACACAATGTGGATGGGTGGGAATTGCATTTCCCAGCTGAGTTTCCCATGGTCCCCATCCTCTGTAGGGGTTTTAGGCTTCCCCACAGCTCTCATCAGGAGGATACAGAGGTAGATTATGCTGAGCACCTTCACAACCTCCCTCTCTCTACCAGCAGCTCCCAGGTTTATGTTTTCTTTGCCTGTGTCCTGGCGCTGCAGCTCCTGAGCATCCCAGACCTTCTGCTCTCCCCTGAGCTAATTAAATCCATTATTCCAACCACCCCAGGCCAGGACAGACCCACAGGGACACCAGCTAACGTGCACCAGGAAGCGACCAAGCACCAGCAGGGCTGCAGGAGCCTGGAGACACTGGTGCCCTTCCAGAGCACCTCCCAAACCCCACGTCCCCAGCGCTGTCACGTCAGCTGAAATGGATGCAAAATTCCACATCCAAACTATTCTGGGTGGTATTTCTGACACCAAGGAGGTGGAGAAGGCACCTTCCCACCATCCTGCAAAGAAGATTAAGCTGGTTAAGAGTTTTCTTCACCAGGCTCTGGGGTTTGCTGCCACTCCAGCTGCTCAAGCACTTCTTTGCTTTGAAGACATTCATCTTCTCTCTCTGCCTTCCCCAAGGCAGGAATGGAGTCCCTTGTCTGCCGGGATCACCGCCTGCACGCGGGGGTTTGCATCTTCCGGCTGCGCTGCAGAACCGGGGGTTATTATTTCCCAAAAGCAAGAGGCAAAGGAAGATGAGTAAAAGCCCGGGAGCTGTGAGGAGCGGGCGCAGCCGCCACGGGCACCGCTCGCAGCATCTCTTGGCAACTGAGCCCCTGCATGCAAATGACAGGCACCGACTGCAAAGCTGTGAGTGTCCCTCTGCAAGGGAGGGAGCAGCCACGGGAAGAAAAGCGGGGCTGGGCTTCCCATAAAAAAGGGATATTTACTCCCCCGAGAGCCCGTCCTGGGAGCGGGGAACAGGCACCAGCAGCAGCTGTGGAGGAGCGGCGTCCTCAGAGGGCACAAGGGGTAAAATCCCGGCGTGTCCCAGCTGACCACTGCTGCCCTCCCTGGGCAAGGCTGCCAGGACCTGCCCCCCCGTGCCGGATTGGGGCACAGCTGGTCCCTACAGCACCGGTGACAGCATCGTGTCCATCCCCTGGAACCAGGCAGAAGGGGTGGGAGCATCACAGGAATCATCAGAGACTCCTGGAATGGTTTGGGTTGGAAGGGATCTCAAAGCCCATCCAGTTCCAACCCCCTGCCGAGGGCAGGGACACCTTCCACTAGACCAGGTTGCTCCAAGCCCCATCCAACTTGTCCTTGAACACTTGCAGGGATGGAAATCTGCTCTGGGCAAACTGAGCCCAGCTCTCCATACAGTGAGAAATGCAAAAATATGAAATCAGCTACTGGCTCCTATTAAAATTCATCCAGCAACGGGAGCTGCAGAACAAACTGATTTTCAGACAACAAGCTGCTGGAAACACACAGAAACACGGAATGATTTGGGTTGGAAGGGTCCTTAAAGGTCATCCAGTTCCGAGCATTTGCCATGGGCATACCCAAGGTGGGCAAACAGGCATCCCCTGCCCGCTCCTTCCCCACCTTCCCCATCCTGGTTGCAGCTGTGTTGCCACTGGCATGGCCCCACAGAGGGGAATTTGGTCCAAGCAATTCAGCAGCACCAAGATGTTTCTCCCAGGAAAAGGCCACTTCCCTCCAGAGCTCCAGCCATGGAGACCAACCTAAACCCACCCAGCTGCAGCAAACCCCCATCCTGACCCCACTCAGCAAAGGAGAGACTGAACACTCTGCCCGGCACCCGAGTTCCTTTCCTCCAACATCCAGAGCTAATTTTGCACAGAAAGACGCTGAAATTAATTTATTTCCATTTCTTTCTTCTGGCCTAAGCAGCTCCCCTCCCACTTTTTCCAGATTGATCCATCAGAAAATGAGCCCTGCTAATGCTCCGTGCCAACCGCTGAGATAAAAGCCAGCCCTTGGCTTTCAGGAGGCTCCAGGTTGCTCCAGCCCTTCAGAGGGAGGCACCAGGCAAAGGCTGTGAGGGCAGGGATGTGGGCTGGGATGTGGGCACCTGCTGGGGACCTGAGCATCGCCCCGAGGGCACGGATGTGGGTGCCCACTGGGGACCAGCAGATGCTCAGGGCATCCACACCCCTCTCCCAGCACGTGGACACCCAGGACCAGTCTGGGTGAATCCAAACCCTGTTACTCTGCACACCCTGCACGGCTGGAGCGAAGGTTCCCATCCTCCTGCAAAGCTCAGCTCGCTGCGGGAGGCAGGGGCAGCCCATGGAAGGTGCACACACGTACACAACAAAAAATAAGCAGAGATGCAACAAATCTCCCACGTAAAAAAACCACATTATACCGCTGATTCCACCCCTGAGCAGCACAGGGCTGAGTGTAATCAGGAGTCCTTAGAGCTCAGGGCCACCGGTGACAGGTTTTATTTACAGCACAGGGGCCGTCCCAGATTAACCACGGCACAGCCAAGGCTGAGCAGAGCACGGAGCCTCCCGAGGAGGCTGTGCTGGGGAGCAGCTGAACCCCCTCACATCGGTGTGAACCCGTGCACATCAAAGCTGAGCCTTCAAAGGAAATATTCCCTGTGCCCACTGCCTGCTCTGGAAGCCTGGAGCTGTGCCGAAGCACCGGGGCTGGCTCCCTCCTGCTGCTCCTCTTGCAGCAGCACCTGAGCTCAGGGCCAGGAGGATGCTCCGTGTCCTCGGGGCAGCAAGAGAGGAGTGACACCACTGCACACCTGGGAGAGCACGGAGAGAAGCCACCCTGCTCTGAACTCCACCAGAAAGCGCTTCCCAGTGGTTTCATCCCCCTGATTAACACAGGAACCATCACCCCTGCTAATGCAAAGAAGCTCATTAGCACCTCTTCCCAGGGAGAAAAGGCTCATCCTTAATTTTTTTCTTTTATGTTCTTCTCCTTTCAGGTCTAATTAGTATAAAAATCTTCACTTGCCCAACCCTGCAAAGCTCGGGAGGACCAGGTTGGGCAGCCCCACGGAGCCCGGGTGTCACTGGGGACAGGGACACAGTGGGTTCACGTGGCCCTTTGGCTTCTCTGCTTTGGCAAGACCTCCCTCCCGTTACTCAGCTGTCACGACAGGACACGAGTCCGTCTGGCTGCGCAGCTCGAATTTCTGTCGAGGTTTCTGCAGCGTTGCCAAAATTACAAGAAGAGGCAGCTCCTTCCGTGGCACTGAGAAAATCGGGATTCACACTCCTGAGCATTAAACCTGCTCTTTTCCAGGAGCCCCTTCTCCCTGGAACCCAAACATATGAAGTCAGGAAAGCACACCTGACGTGCCCAGAGAGCTGCTCTGCCCTCACCAGCGGGGATCTGTGGGGAGAGACCTCCCAAGCTAGAGGCACCTGCCAGGATTCCCCAGACAAGACCTCGTGCCACGGCTCAGCACAGGTCATGGAGGGCAATAATTAAGCCCCTAATTATCTAGCAATGAAACCCTGAAGGTGACACCTGCGATCCAGACATGGAAGGCAGAGAGGGGTTTGTCCCCCACCCCAGAGGTTTTCCCCTGAGGAGAAGCAGCTCAGGAACTCAGACAGATGTTTCTGCTCAGCCAAAGCTCTGCCGGGACAGGAGCCCTCGCCCAGGGCTCTGCCTCGATGGCACCCACAGTGGGGGCCTCACCCAGCACTGCACCCCCAGCCAAACCCTGGCACCGTCCCAGCTGAACTGGGAAGGCTGGAATCATCCCCGGGAGCTAAAGATGCTCCCCCAGCAAACCCAATTTCCCCAGGAAGGAACACTGAGGACTCAGCACCTCCAAAGCTTGAAGCCAACAGGTGCCATTTTGATGCCTTTTTTAATATTACAATCATCTTTATTTCCCCAGCATCAGTGGTTTGTTTTCCAAACACATTCAGATCAACATCCTTCTTTGTTTAAGAGATGATGATAAACAAACTCGATGCAGGAGGTTCTCCCTCACATAAAACAGTAGGAGGGAACAAACCTCAGGGGCCATTAGGAATCGTAATGCCAGATTAATTGTAAATGGATTTCTATTCATTTACATTTGCTCTGGCCTATGTAATCCATTAGCCATAGTTTTGGGTGCATCCAATGGTTTGACATCCTTGAAAATGAGCAATGGATCCTGGAGCCCACTGGGACCAGTGGACGGACTGGGAGAGGAGGAAGCTGGGCTGGCGTGGGGATTGCCCCCAATGTGGCTCCATCCCATTCCAGAGCACTTGCAGGGACCAGATGGCATCGGGAAGAGTGGAGATGGAATGTCAGGAGCCCGGCAGCTCCGTCCCCGTGGTTTCCTGAGCCGGGATGGGCCCCAGGGACCCGGCAGGTCCCGAACAAGGTCGTGCGTGCACAGCGGAGCAGCTGCCACACGCGCTGGCCTTGGGGAGGTCCCTGCAGTCTCTGGTGCCAGCGAGGCTCAGAGACTGGCACGAACCCTGCCAAAACCCCACAAAACCCCAAAATAACCCCCCTGTGCTTGCTCAGCACCTCTCCCACTGGGCCAAGAGAACGCAGCAAACCCCAGTGACACCTTCCCACCACTGCCACCTCGCAAACAGCCTCGCCTGCTTCAGCCAGCAGAACCCCTGCCAAACTCTGGGGCTGCGGAGAGAAGGAGCTGTGATATGACAGTTTTGTGATTAAAAACACACAAATTAAAACCAGCGGAAGCCTCCAGTGTTGCCACCCCAGAGTGTCATCTGCATCGCGGCGCCCACGGCGAGAGGGACGATTACCCAGCGCCTGCAAACGGGATTTTCCTAATGGGAATGGAGATGCACATCACAAAACTATTTCCATGTCCCCCCCAGAATTATGAATGCCTTACAAGGATGATAATAATGAGTTTTGGGGCATACACATGATCTCCCCCACTGTATAATCTGCCCGTTTCAGAGCCATGTAGCTCCAGCAGCTCTATTAGAGAAGTAAATTAACCCTAATTTGATTGCTTCTCAGTAACAGTCATTTCAGCGCTCTAATCAATAAGTCACAGGGTTTTATGGCGGCCCTCTGTATCAATCACCGCAATCAGTAATAAAACGCTTTTCATTTGAAGAACACCTGAAACACTGTGTAATTACCTTTTGCATAAAATTACAGAGCCCAATTTACCCATTTCACCTGCTGCAGCCCCCAGCCTCGCCAGGCATGGAACATCCCTTCCTTCCTTAAGGCTTCCTGAGCTGTCCTTCATCCCTTCCCAATGTCACTGCACCAGCGACTTATTACTCACACCCCAGCCAAGTAGCAGGTTACAAGAGACACTCATCTCCCAGAAATCCTCCAAGAGGAGCGAAGATCCGAGATCCTGCTGGGAAAGGGCGGTTGGGAAGACGCAACACTGGTGCATGGCACCACCACCAGCTCTTCACAGCACCCACCACAGCACCCGAACGGAGCCAAATCCATCTCCAGCACAGAGAGATGGCACAGCCGGTGCTCCGGGAGCAGGGCAGGGAGAGCAGCACTGCCTAGACATCCTGGGAGGTGACAAGCTCACACTTTGTGGGGAGCAGATGGTTGGGGGACTGGTGAGGGACAGGGAGCAGCAGCTGATCCCGGTGCCAGCGAGCCAAGCCAGGCGTGCTGCCGGCTGCTGCTTTGGTGGCAAAAGCCGCCTCGTGCCCTGCACAGCTCCTGTAAAGGCTCTTTGGTGCCACCTCTGTAAAGTCACCGTTCCTGTTGCTCTGCTGTCCCACCCCAGGGATGGCAGCACCGCACACCCCCTTTGCCAGGGCCTGACTGAACCACAGAGTCCCCAGGCAGTCCCCCCAGCAAGGGACTGACAGGGAAACACGGCCAAGAAAAGGTTTCAAGGGCCCGACCGGCACTCAGATGTTCCTGCCTGGCTAAGGATTCTCTGGGCACACTGGGGCATTGCAGGGCATGACGTGCTCCCCTTTGTTCCTCCCAGCCCACCCTTTATTCCCTGTGTGGAGCAGGTTCCCGCTGTCCTCACTGGAGCTGTACAGCTCCGACTGCTGCCCCCACGACTCCTGGCACCAGGATGCTCCGGTTGCTCCCAACCGAACGGAGACCTCAGAGATCTCTCAGCACAGCACATCCCCCCAGGGCAGAGGGAGCGGGGCCACACAGCACCACGGCCCCACATCAGCACCCCACAGCTGTGCTCAGGAGATTCACGCAGGGCATTCTGGTTTATATCAGTTTGGGGTTTGTCGTTTGCTGTTTCAAGAAAAAAACAAACAACTCTTCAAAACACTGAAACTGCCTTAGGGAAATATTTTCACGGGCAGATGTCAGGCCTCAGTTGTTGCAGGAATTATCCCCAGGATCCTGAGCAGAGGACACGCTCCCCCATCCCTGTGCAAAGCCGTAACGAAGATGCTGCCGAGCTGCTGAGCCGCTGCCGTCACACCCCGAGCGCCCCGGCTGGAGCTGGCACGGCTGATGAGGTTTAAATCCTTGGAGCAATGTTTAGTTACTCCTCTGCAAAATCCATCACTCACCTGCCGGACCCCTGGGAAGGGCCGAGGAGCCCCCCAGGCACTTACCCTGAAGTCGATTCCCACCGTGGAAATGAAGCTGCCGGCGAGGAAGGCGCCATCCTTGAAGCGCACGAGCAAGCAGGTCTTGCCGACCCCCGAGTCACCCACCAGCATCACCTGCAGGGAGGGAGGGATGGGTGTCAGACTCCAGGTGTTGGGAAGGCAGCCCCGCTGCAGCCATTACCCTGCTCCATCACAGGAGTGGGCAGCAGATGCTTGAGGGGAAAAAGCACATCCAAGAGCGATGCCCTCGGACTCACAGGAGTGTGGGGAAGACCCACAGTGGGATTACTCCCCACCCTGCCCCATGTCACCAAACTGGAGACACCTTCCCCTGACAGGCATTTAACAGGTCCTTCAGGGGGGCACAAACACCCCCTGAAAACCAAGAGGTGCCATCTGGGTGACAGGCGCTGCCCGTGCTGTCCCCAGCACACCCACAGAACACCTCACCATGTGTGGGGCTTTCTGGGAGGGTGACACTGCCCGTGGGGAGACTTCAGGGGGCCCCCAGCCATGAACGCCAGCTCCAGGGGTGCACTCTGCCCTCACCTTCAATGGGACTCACACATGCCCATGGCTGCCCTCCCGGTCCTCCACAGATGCCAAGGGAGCAGCTCCCAGTGCCACCTGCCTCAGTTTCCCCACCCAGCAGCCACCTCGGGCACAGCCAGGGCACGCAGCTCCTTGCCACAAAGCAACCACGGCAGAGCTGAGGCTGCTCCCAAATGCAGCTCCCCAAAACCTCTGCCCACACCAACAGCCCTCCTGCCCCCCCAGGGCACTGACCCTGCTCCCCTTGGCAGGATGACACTGACAAATCCGGGACCACAGAGCCGGGCTGTGCCAGCTCCTTCCGCACCTGCCGTGGCAGGTTCCCTCTCCCAAGGCGCTGCCATCAGCCTTCCACGAGCCATTAACCCGTGACAGGATGTAAATGGCTTTATGGCAGGGTCTGCCCTGGGTCACACCGAACCCTCCCAGGAGCTGTCAGAAGTGGCAAATGCCACCACCGCTCTGCAGCTCAGCCCTGAGAGGCGGCAGCAGCCCCAGCCGCGGGTGTAGCTCGTTTTGGGGCCAGAGGGCACTGCCAAGGAGGACAGGATCTGCCCACGGTGCCCCGTGCCCCCAGCAGAGCCCCACACCGGTGTCCCACAGGAGCACCAGGCACTGAGCCCTGGCACAGAGGGGTGAGGGCAGCCAGCATCCACAGGAGTATCGGTGTGAAGCCAAGGGAAGGGGGAAAAAAAGTAATTTTAATACAAAATATCGATTTAAAAAAAAATTTTACAAACATCTTTTGGAATAGGTGACCTTCCTCAGCAGCTTCTCCCCACTCAGCACTGCCAAAGCCTCACCCGGGCACACAGAGTGCCCAGGGCCACGACCCAGCTCCATGCCAAGGACTTGGCCACTGCCTCTGGCAGAGATCGGGAGCCTCAGGAGAGGGGAAAGGGAAGGAGAAAGTTTAATAAACCAGATTTTTACTGGATACAAAGCAATTTCTGTCTGCCGCTGGTTCAAAATCAGCCAGACCATTAGCAGATATTTTGTCTACCCAGTGTATTTGGGCTTATCCAAGACCCGTCTGGCTCACCCTCGTGCCATGGGGACGACCCCCAGGGAAAGCCCCAGCCTGGGCAGGCAGAGGTGAGCTCCAGGAGCTGAGGACCAGCGCAAACACAGAGGTGGCTCCATTTTAGGGAAGCTGTTGAACCATTAATGCAGCTGTATCAGGACCAACCCCTACCGAAGCAACCAAACGCATTTCTGCAACGTCCCTCACCAACCCCACATCCTAAACCTTAACACCTCCCACCCCACATCCCAAACCTTGACACCTCCTACCCCACATCCCAAACCTTAACACCGCGACGGCCACACCGACTGCCACAGGCACCAAGCTCTCAACACCGCACACCAAGGTGGGACTTGCCACAGCAAACCCACGTTCTCCAGGCTCAATCCCTCGGGCTCGGCTACAGACATCTGTGCTAGAAGCACAGAGGGGTTTCACCGAGTCGTGGCCTCAGCCGAAATCCCTAAATGAGCCCCAAAATCGCTATGTGAGCCCTAAAATCATCAAATGAGCTCCAAGCTGGACTTGCATCAGGTCGCATGATGAAGTGGGGAGGAAGCAAATATGTTTGCTCTGTGACTCGCTCGCCAGGATCTGAAGCAGCGAGGAGAAGCCATCCGAGCCCAAAAGGCTGGGGACATCTCAGCAGCAGCCGGAGCACATTCGATGCCCCTCGAGGGGTGCCATCACCCTGCTCACAGCCCCGGTTTTTTGCAGGTTAAAGAGGAACCGCGAGGTTACAGCAACTCCCCGGAGCAGCCTTTGGCCGTCACTTGCACAAGTCCCGCAGTAGCAGCCCCGCTGCCAGGGGCTCTGCGGGCGCAGCCCCCGCCGAGACCCCGACCGGGCGGCTACGGAGGGGAGGGATGCCGGGGCTGGGAGCGAGGGAAGAAGGGATGCAGGGAAGCAGGGAAGCAGGGATGAAGGGAAGCAGGGATGCAGGGATGCCCTCCCGGTCCTGGCTCCCGGGAACTTCGGGGACGCTACACCCGGCTCCGCAACCGCCTGACCCCACGCCCGCCTGACCTCGCGCTCCCGCAGCCCTTCCCGCTGCCCCCTCCTGCCCCGCACCTTGAAGGCGAGGTCGTAGAACTCCCCGCTGCTGCTCAGCGAGGGCCGCCCGGCCGCCGCGCCGCCGTTGCGGGGCAGCTCAGGGGCGGCGGCGGAGCTCCCCCGGGG
>VZTA01028960.1:71340-148326 GCA_013398855.1 Mohoua ochrocephala
CCACCGTGCTGTGAGTACCGGGCACGCTGGGCACGGGCTGGGGGCGAGGGCCCGGCGCGGCCCGGGGGATGCGCGGTGCCGCCGGCCGAGCCCGGGGATCGGCCCGGAGCGGGAGCTGGATAACCCCGGTGTCCCGCCGCCGGGGATGGAGCGGGAGGTTCTGTGCCGGGAGTTTGGTTCGGGAGGTTCTTGGGGAATAACAGGAGGAGGGTGTGCGGGAACGAGCGGTTGGATGGGGGTTAAACACTCCTTAAAGCGAATCCGAAAGACGCAAGTAACGAGTAACAAACATTTCTCCGTGGAAGCGCTGGGACGGGATGACAGATGTGTTTGTGTCTAGATGCTGGTGTTGTTTTGGGTAGATCAATCAGGCGTGTTCCGTGGAGGGGCACGGGAATGGTCCATGTGCTCTGTCACTGAGATAAACTTACTGCATGACGCAAAAAACAGACGTAGGGGAAAAGTTTGGTTTTCCGTAGGGAGCAACTTTTCAGTTCTTGACGAGACAAAAGCATCGAGTGATTCATATACGAGAGATGACGTGGGGCCCGGCGCGGTGGATAGATCTCACATGAACTAATTTCGGGTGTTATTTCACTGCGTTAAGGGTCTGCTTTTCTATTTGGATATTCTTAACTAAGCTTCCACTTTTTAGTGTCGATACAGAGATACTGCAGAAGTTGTGGAGTACCACAGTAAACATACATTGTAGGTTTTGCAGCCCGTGTCTGGACTAACTTCAGGAAAATGCGCACATCTCTAAATCCAGCAGCCAAGGTGTTTTCCAGCTCTTTTCTTCCTAGATATATTTAGACTTTTGCAAACAAACCAGCCATTGTTTGTTGCAGAAAGTCCCTAACTGGAAAAGACTGGTTTTTATTAAGGAGGTTCTGGATTTGTGTTATCTGGTTTTGGTTTGAGATGGGGATCTGCAGCTCGCGAGGCTGTGACAGAGGTGGAACCTGCCAGCTCCTCGCTGGTCACTGTAGAGCAGCCTCCTGAAGGCTGTGATGACTAGTTCTTCATTTGGCTTTTAGAGCATTTGGGGCTATTGCAATGTGTTTCTGTGGTTATTAATTTTGGTAGTAAGTGTTTGAGACTGTGTTATTGTTGTTCAGAGGCGCTGAGTTGTAAAAGCTCCCAGAATGTTTTGGATTAGATGTTGTGCAGTGACAGATGGAAGCGGGACATAAAGCTCTTGCAGGTGATCAAAACCATGAGAAGGGGAACTCTACCGGAGCAGTGGATGGTGTTAATGGCACCGCGTTCTGATTCCAGAAGAGTTTGGGTAGGGCACAGAGCTGTGCTCTGCCGAGGGCTGGTTGTGTTTGGAATTTAGGCTGTAGTCATCTTTGTCAGGCAGCTCATGGCTTTGCGTGCACCAGCTGGAAATGTGTGCTGGTCCTGTCCTGAGGGCGGGGGTAAGATGTGCTGAAGTGGGTTTCTTTCGAGTTTACTGCCCTGTTTGGCCTCCCGATGGTGGCAGAGAATGCAGGTGTACTCACTCCGTCATTATAACCGTGAAGAATTTACAGATTCGTTTCACTGGGATGAGAGAGACTCTGGCTCATGGCGCAGTGAGGTTATGCAAGTGGTTTTGCCTATTAATTTCACATTCCCTTTGTTGAATACCGACAGATAAATAACGTTTATCTGTCCTCTCATTAGAGGAGAAATTATTTTTTAATGTCTCAACGACCCCCTTTTAAAAAATTAATTCTTCTGAAATGAAAGCAGCCTTTAGGAAGGCCAAGTTCTGAAAATTCCCAGCGCCAAGATTCCCGGACCCTGCTCAGGCGTGTGCTCGCAGCTGCACTCAGCAACTGCGATTCCATATTTCTGACTGTAGAAGTGAGGCCTAGGAAATGAATTCCTCTTGTATCCGATGTTTTAGACAGAGCAACTTTAAGGAAATAAATGCCAACTGTGGCCGCACTGTTACCAGGAGCACAGGGGAATGTCCCATCCAAAGAATCACTAAGGAAATGGGCTCTGCTGCTCGCAGACACCACATACCTTGCTGGAAGCAGTCTCCAGGCAGACCGAATGGGAATATTGGCCCCTTCCCATGGCCAGAGTCAGGTTCTTGAAGTGTAACGCAAAGTCTGGCTGGAACCAGGAGCAAAGTCTGTTTTTCCAAATAATCCGCAGTGCGCAACGTGCAAAACTGAACTTGAGGAGCAGCGCGCTTTAAGTGGCAGCATTTGCACTTCTGAGCCCCTCCATCCGAGGCACGCTCTCATCCATCTCTTTTCAAGTGCTTTGCTCTCAGCGCTACCGGATTTTGTTCCCGTTTATTTGAGCCTGAGCTGTTTCTTGAGCTTTCATCGCTTATTTCATCCCCCAACTGGAAATAAACCTCATCGAGGTTTTCTGACTTTCCCTTGCAAATACCGGTTCTTTCTGACACGTCTTCAGTGTCATGGCAGGTTTGAAGTGGAAATTAGAATCTCGATGGAAAAGGATGAGAGTTGAAACTTCCTTTACTTTCCCCTCATTAGCATGGAATAGTATTTGTGCATGGGTGAGAAGGAGAAGCTGGGATCAGAGGAGCTCTGCTATCGTCAGGCTCCTGCAGAAGCAGGTTTGGGGGTCAGAACTTTCATCCAAAACCCAGTGGGGTTTTTTGTGGATTTGGCAGTGAGCCCCGGGGTCGCACTGCCCAGCCGGTGACTTCACCTAAACAAACCTTAAAATAAACAGATCCGATGATTCAGGAACCTGGAGTCTGTGATATTTTAAATTTCAAGAGTCAGCAACGATCGGTAGATTTCAATATTATTACATGATACGGGAAAAGCCTGTTCAAGGCTTGAGGTGTCTTCAAAAGCTATTGGGGAAAAAAATTCGAGTTTAAATTAAAATCTAATTCAGGTAAACCCACAGGCAGCGGAGTGTCTGTACAGTAGTGTCCAGGCCACAAAAGCAAAATAGCTCTATTGCTGTTCCTAGAAAAAATTGAGACAGCCTGGAATGTCATTCTTGTAGGAAGCCATATCCCAGCGAAAACAAGGCTGCGTTTCTCTTTTGTAAGAAATTTTGGAGGGGGAAAAGGGCCCAAATGAGGTGCTAGATAAATATTTTGCCAACGAGATTCCTTCAGCCCGTGGAAGGGACCAGTCCCATACGCAACTTGTAGCTATAGTTTGAGTGGGAACAAGGAGGCGATTCTGTGGTGGTGTGTCAGAGCAGAACGGGCTCCGCTGTTAGAGAGGTCTGGGTTGTTTATTGTGCTCCTTCCTAAAGCTTCAGAGAAGTCTCGGTGCTGTTCCCATGACTGAGAAACTTCTTTAAAATTAAAACTTTGGCTTTTTTTTTTGGTGGTGTTTCAAAGTGTATTAAGAAAAATGTCCAGCTTAGGAAGAACAGGCGTCCACCAGAGAGGCAGATTTGAAGGTGTTCCTGCTCTGTGACAAAAGTTACAATTAAATAATCCCGAGCAGCATCAACGTGTCTCACTTTTGTGATCTGCAGTGAGGTGCAGCCGTATTTACAAACCCTGGAAGTGACAAAACCCCACATGTTAAAGAATTGTAATTAAACATTTTGGAGCCCCACAGGGCAGGACGAGCTGTTGGTGGAACCTTCTGGGGTTCCTCTGACACCTGGTGTGTTTTTTCCCGTGCACTGTTTGCACTGGTTTTTCCCTGTATTTCCTGAAGTTTTTAGGTTTCCTGGTGGTGTTTTTCTGTGCGTTGTTTTTGACTCGTTGGAGTGAAAGTGAGGGCTGATCCTGCTCTTCTCCTGCTGGCAAGCCCCCGGCAGGTCTCTTGCGTTTCACTCAGCTGCTTTCATTCTGCTCTCACAAAGAGTGGATTTAAAAGAAAACCACTCACTCAGAAGGTAGAACTCATATGGTTTGTTAATGCTTCTCTGCCTTTTATCCCCTTTAATGGGATTCCTTGTTTTATCTCTTGTCATGCCGCGTTTTCCACACTGTGGTTTCCATAACGTGTCTCTGCGTCATCCTTTCTCCGTTTCTCCAAGCTTTGTTGTCCTTTGATTGATTGTTGCAGTTCAGCTTGATTTTGTATTTTATTTACTCCATATGTCCCCAAACATTTATCTGAGTTGTAATAAGTGAATAACAAAGTGAGCAAGGGAAGAAGAACAGCTCGGGAGCAAAGCCGTGCGTTCCAGTGCCAGCGTGGAGCGGGCTGGGAGCTGCTTGGATCTTGCTCTTAGTGTGAGGAGACTCTATGGAGGAGTGTGGGGAATAGGGTGGGTTTTGGGGGACACAGCACTGGTGAATTAGCCCCTCCACGGCCAAAAGCACGATTTTAGGCAGTCGCTGTCAGGCTCAGAGAGAAAATTTCCCATCTCTTCCCCAGTGGAAAGTTGGCAGCTCCGCTCCCAGGCTGTGCTTACGGCGCTATTGCTGTTCAGAGGAATGGCTGCTGCTGCTCATCAGCCCACCCTTTTCTCCCCCCACATCAAACCACCCTTCTCTCCCACCCCACCATCCCTCCTTTCTCTCCTACCCCACCATCCCTCCCTTCTCTCCCACCCTTGCTGAGATGTGGCTGCAAGGCTGGAAAGCCGCAGTGGCTGCGGACCTGCCGGCCACGCTCCCCTTCAGCTGCTGCCACCGCATGGACAAGCTCTGCCGAAGGTCACTGCCTGTCCCAAAGGAGGGTAAGGGTGTCCCATCTGACCTCTCCAGCCCTTATTTCTCAGCCTTCCTTGGCAGTAAAGAATGAGCCTGTTTGTCATATCGAATCACTGTTCTTTGCTTAGACACTGAAGCGAAGTTGGCATCTCCGTTTGCCAAAACTAAAAATGTCAATTGAAACATAGTGTTAGTTTTCTGCTTTGCAAAGGGCACAAAAAGCAAAACTCATGTGATTGCTGCCGTTCACATTTATTTAAAGGATAGCTGTCATCAGGAAGAGCATCAACAGTGTGCAAGCTGTAGCATTTGCAGTGTATTGTAGGAACCGTGACCAGTAAAGAGATTCTGTCATAGAATCACAGAATCCTGTAATAGTTTGGGTGGGAAAGGGCCTTAAAGATCATCTCATTTCACTCATCTGCTATTGGCAGGGACACCTTCCTTTACACCAAATTGCTCCAAGCCCCATCCAACCCGGCCTGGGACACTTCCAGGGAGGGGGCAGCCACAGCTTCTCTGGGCAGCCTGTGCCAGGGCCTCCCCACCCTCACAGGGAGGAATTTTTTCCATGTATCCAACCTCAATTTTTCCTCTTTCAGTGTGAACCCATTCCCACGTGTCCTGTCACTACAGTTCCCGATGAACAGAACCTCTCTGGCTTCCCTGTAGCCCTTTCAGATACTGGAAGGTGCTGTGACCTCTCCAGGCAGCCTTCTCCTCTCCAGGCTGAACTTCCTCAGCTTTCCTGCTCTTCCCTTTCCCTCAAAAGAACACATCCATTTTGATTATATGCAGATAAGCAAAACAGAGATAATTAAAACAGAGTGTGATATTCCTCAGTCAGCTGTTTCTACTGCATTAACAGCAAAATAGTTGCCCTCAGGTTAGAACAGGTAAATCTCTTTGGCTTCCTGGCATCAGGCCTTGGAAAAACCTCACTGAGCTGAGCTTGGCTGTGAAGTTTCAGACGTGGCATATGGTCCTGTGTGATTCTGTTTAACCTTCTGTCATGTTGAATGTAATTAGCAGCCCGTAGTAAGGGGTTGTGATAGGCTGGGTTGCTGACAGGACTTGATGTTCATTCACTCTGCGGTAGCGGATCTCCCACCTACGGCACTTCTGGGTGCTGGAGTGTGGCCCTGCTGTACCTGCAGGCTGGGGCCGTGGGTGCCTCCGGCAGTGCAGGGTTGGGAGCCGCTGGGATCCTCTTTTCTCCATGCAGTTGTGTTGGCAGATGCTCTGGAGGACCATCGGGCAGGGCTGTGCTCGCTCTCCCAGCAGCCACAGCCTGCAGCAGCTCGTTCCTGACGAGCCTGCAGGACGGTCTGGAGCGACACGGATTCTGGATCCGAGCCACGACTCAGCCAGCCTGTTCCTATTCATCCAAAATTGTCCCTGGCCACCACACCACGGCCTCGTTTCTCCCAGTGACAGCTGGGCAGCTCCTTTTCTGCCAGCCTGTACAGGCAGCTCCTTGTGTGGAGAAGCACGTTGGGCTCTGTGTGGTCCGATTTGTGTGTCTGTGATGAAGTCACAGGGTCTAATCACTGGTTTGAAAGGGACGTTTCCAGGGTGGGGTTTGTAGCCCTCACAGGGCTTGTGCCCACCTCCTTGGACAGACCTTCTGGTCCTTTAAAGAGCTACAGGAGAGGGGAGAGGGACTTGTGACGAGGGCATGGAGTGCCAGGACAAGGGGGAATGGCTTCCCACTGCCAGAGGGCAGGGTTAGATGGGATACTGGGAGGAAGTTGTTCCCTGTGAGGTTGCCTGGAGAAGCTGGAAGTGTCCCAGGCCAGGTTGGACGGGGCTTGGAGCACCCTGGGATAGTGGAAGGTGTCCCTGCCCGTGGCAGGGGGTGGCACTGGTTGGGCTTTCAGGCCCCTTCCAACCCAGACCGTTCGGTGATTCCCTGGTTCTGTGGTACTTGCAGATCCCCAGCAATGGCCTCTTCACAGCTCCATTGCAACATCCCCTGGCAGCACCTCAGCCCTGGCTCCCGCAGGATCCGTGCTGCTGCTCTGGGCTCCTCTGGCAGGGACAGGACCTACGCAGATCCAGAGGCAAAGGAGCAGTTTTCCCTGCGGGGACAGGCAGCGATGCCTCTCCTTCCTCCCCCTGGCCTGGGGGCTTGCATGGGATCCTGTGAACCCTCTCCCAGCTGGTCGGGGGCTGTGGTCCTGCTGGGAATGGGTTAAACAGGCTCCATGGTCCGGGAGCGGTGGGAGTGGCGCTCTAAAAAGAGGACCCAGGGTGTGGGTTGAGTCCTCCGGAGGGAGGAACCCGAGGAACAGCTAAGCCTGGGAAAGCAGAGCCCAGCCGGATTGTGTTGGCCAAAGCTGAGCGTTTCTCTCTCAAACCACGCCTCGGGAAGGGGGTGGAGTGAGGCCGGGCTGGAGCTGCGGATTTTGGTTTAGGGCAGGTTGGTGAAAGCGTCTGTGTCCCGTCCCGAGAGATTCTTGCACTGACACAGCCCCAGGGTAGTGAGCTGGGGGGATGATCCTTTGATCCCTAAAAGTGTGATGGGAGCACGTGGATCCCTTTGAGAACTGGGGAAAAAAATCCCGTGATCCTTTTTTTTTTTTTTGTGTGTGTGTTTTTTTGTAGTGCAAAAATGTTGCTTGAAGAAGCACTATAGAAGTGCCTATTTTTGTACCTCTCTGTTCACCCGCTCGCCTCACAGCTGGCCGGGTGTGTGTTAGGGGTTGAATGCAGCCTTTCCACGTGTGGCTTGGAAAATCCAGCTGTTCCATTCCTGTCTCTGCTGCCGGTGCTCCCAAATGCCACACTTCCAGGAGCAGGATGCTCATCCTGGCACAGGGGCCTTGGGCTGTGCATGGGGGCCCTGTGGGGTGTTGTGGCTCTTGGGTGTTTGAGTGGGGCTGTCAGGAGAGGTGCCAAACGAGCCTTCCCTTGCAGAGGATGCTCATGGCCCCAGTGTGCAGCCCAGGGCTGGCGCCCAGCATCCTGCTGGCAGTGGGACCAGCGCTGTCACTCTGGGAATGTTCACGAGTTTTCCCTCCTGGGTTGCTCCTGTGCTGGCCCTTCCATGGGCAGGGGCTGTGGGGCTGTTTGGGAGCACAGGGAACCATCCAGCCACGCTCTGCAGCCAGTGCCAGGCCCTCTATGGGGTGATAAGAACAATAATCACGGGCCCCATTCCATGCCACGTGCTCCCAGCGCAGTGCGTGTGCCACATTTCCTCTCCTGGGGCTTGGAGAGCTGAGGGAACAGCTGGAAACCACAATGGGATGCAGAGTGGAGCCTCTAAGTGTTGCAGCCACATTCCCTCCTCTTTGCTGTGCTTTGCGCTCCCTCAGACACCTCTGCTTAAGCTGTGTTGTTTCACCAAAAGAGGAGCGGGACGGGCTTTTTAGGATGGTGACTGCCTTGTCACCCCCAGCCAGATCCCAGGGGCACAGGGGACCTGGTGAAAGGCCCTGAGCTCTGGCAGAGCCTGTGCAGGCAGTGTCGTGCTGCTGGGAGTGCAGAGCTGGCCCTCAGCAGAGTTGGGTTTCACCCCTCCCCAGATGAAAAAAGGCCTGGAAAGCTCTCTGGAAAGAGTGAATTTGCAAAGGAGGAGTTTGGATGTGGAAAGAGCAATGAACTGGCACCTTTCATGTTTCGTATTGCTGTACCAGCTCTGGGATCTCATAGATGGGTGCAGGCACAGCGAAAGGGCAGCTCTTACCTGAGACCTGCGTGTGATCCAGGCAATCCTGCGAAAGCATCAGCTTGGAATATGGGCACTTGCCTTTGAGGTTGGCAGAGCTGCTGCCATTCCAGTCTCCTAAATGATTCCAGCAGGATGCACACGGCTCCTCGGTGATTTGTGTCACGGAACTGCCCTCGCACCTAAGCATAGCACAATTAAAAAGAAATCTTCTATTCCCTAAAGCAAAACACAGCGCTCATCTGAAATATGATGATGCAGAGTGATTCCCTGGGAGAAGAGTTTCCATTGGAAAATATCTTGGCTCCCGACCAACGCTCTGTGAAGCAGTTGTAGAGGACAGCTCGTTATTGCTACCTGGGTGATTTTCTGGAAGAGGACTGCTAACATAAGCGGGAGTTGGTGAAGCCATTAGTCAGGATCCCATCTCAGCTCCTTCACTACACAGCAAAAAGAAGATTCCCTGTCCTCCCAGACTCCGGAGATGACTGCAAGTAGAGAGCCACTGCCATGAGCAGAGTGGCGTTGGCCAGAGATTCATAAGTAATGAATTAAATCTGTGCAGAGCAAAGGTTTCTATCGGAGTGTGGGAACATTATTTTACTCCTACAGAGGGAAAACATGAAGTCAGTGGCTTTATAGACTGAGCTCTGCGACCTCTGATTGCATGGATCGGTGCAAAGTTTGGATCAGAAGTCTTAAAAAAATTAGTGTAGACAAAACTGAGGTGGGAAAACAAAAGCTGGAAGAGGGCAAGGGTTAGACTTTGTTAGTCCCTGAGCTGTGTTGAGAAAATTCACTGTAGCTGGTATCTGTGGTGGATTGTGTTCCTACTGCAGTGAGGAAGGGCTTTACTTAAGGAAAATGAAAAGGAAAGGTGCTGCTCCTGTGTACAGGAAAGCTGTGTAGGGCATAGCACAGAGCAGGCGGCACCGTGGAGACAAAGCTCGAGCTGTCTGGGTGGCACTGGAGGTTCTGCTGGGCTGACACAACACAATTCCCAAGGTTTAATTGAGAGGGAAGACACACCCTGCTTTCTGCAGAGAGTGCCAGGAGCATCACTGGTTCCTGACTCTGTGTTTCATGCAACACAAAAGAATAACTTCAGTAGCCCAACAGCCAGACCCTGAACTCGGAGCTCCAAAGCCCTCACCGCACTCTCTCTTGTCACTCCCTGCGTCCAGTAATTAACCATTACTTGGAAAGCTCTGTGCTTTCCCAGTGTTTGCAGGACAGTGAGCTGTCAAGGTGGCAATGCCACTGGCCTTGGGTAGTTTAATTTCTGGTTACACGCACCGATTGAATCTGATACAGCCACAAATTTAAGTAGCATTAACTTGGATTTGCTTTGCTTTGCATGTAGTGCCCCATGCTGTGCAGTCAGTCAGATGGGAATATTTCCCTCTGGCGGGAAGTTAGTCTTTGCAGCAGATAAAGGGTTAATTACAGCTGGCCATCAGATCTCTAAAACAAGCCAGCAGAGCCCACTGCTGTGCTCTGTGTTCCTGTGGATTAGCCAGACACATCCAAGTCTGTAGCTTGATCCCATAACTTCAGAGAGAGCTGAGAGAGTTTGGAAATTTGTCTCCAACACCCCCGCTCCCACAGGACCCACAGCTTCCCCTGGAGTAGATCCACTCTGGCTGCTTGGGAGAGACATTTCATAAGTCATCAGAGGATCTTTTCACAGAATCCCAGAATCATTTAGGTTGGAAAAGACCTTCAAGCCCATTGAGTCCAACCTGTGTCCAATCCCCATTTTGAGGATGGGCACCCAGCTCTGGATCCTCCTCTCACAGGTGGGTGCTCTGATCAGCAGCACGGAGCACCTTTAGCTCCCTGTGCAGACTGACCGCAATTCCTCTGTTCCCATAGAGCAGGAAAGCGGCTCTGGAGCTGGTGTTCCATTTCCTGGCTTGCTCTGCAGCTCCTGGAAGCTGCTGGATTCTGCAGCAGCCATGGAGGCTGTGTGCAAGGCCAGGAGCAGCTTCCCTCTGTCCTCCCCTCGGCAATCAGGGAAGTGCAGTGCATACCTTGGTTTGGGAAGGAAGCCGAGCTACTGGGGGCAGTGTTGTCTAAGAGCTGGAACGCGGAGGGGGAAGCAGGACTCCTGCTTTTGTTTTCAGTTTGACCCTGGTGGTGTGGGCTGGGCTGTCAGGGATTCCTCTGCATCCCTCTCCCTGACCGAGCAATGGGGCTGGGGCTCCATTGCCTCGCGAGAGTATTGTCTTGGTTATTTGTGGGAATTCAATGCTTGTGGAGTGTTTCGGTGCTTGGCTGCTGGATAAATGCCCTGGATTTGTAATTCCTGCTTGCCTGGTGCTCTGCCATCCTCGTGAGGAGGCAGTAAAACATTCTGTAGCAGCTCTTGGGAAGGTGAATGTTCAGGCTGAGCAAGGGGAGCATCAGGGCAGCAAAATAGAGATGTGGGCTCTCTTTGACAGGTTCATTGGTACCCTTGGTCCTGCCTCCCCACCCCTGCTGGTGCTTCAGCCTCTTCTTCCTCATCCTCAGAACCAAACACCACCTGGTGCTTGGGGGGGTAACATCCCGAGTGGTGACAGGTACTGGAGCCAGCAGGATCCCACTGTGGTCCCCCTGGAGAACCATTCATTTTGCTTTTAAAGCATCTGAAAAAGAAGAAGAGTTTTGTTTTTTGCCCAACTTGTATTTTTTTGTTTAAGGCAGAACCATCAGTTTCCCAAACAGAGACATCCCAGCCCCAGATGGGAAGTCAGCGTTGTGTCCACTGCAAGGGAGCAGCTCCTGAGAGCAACGTGGCTGCATTTCAGTATTCCCACTGGAGTCTGAGGATGACAGGGATGGCTCCAGTCCTCCTTCTGGTTGCAACTCCACTTGTACACTTGTTTCTTTTGACTTCTTGGGGTCCTGGTTCTGGCTGGCTCGCAGGCTGTGTGACAGTAGAATCATAGAAGAACAGAATCGTTAGGGTTGGAAAAACCCTCCAAGATGGTTGAGTGCAGCCATTCCCCCAGCACTGCCAAGGCCCCCACTAATCGTGCCCTCAGTCATTTCTTGGACACCTCCAGGGATGGTGACTCCACCACCTCCCTGGGCAGCCCCTTCTGATGCCTGACGACCCTTTCATGAAAAAATTCCTGCTGATGTCCAACCTCAACCTCCCCTTCCTGTTTTTCAGCGGGGTAAGGCTGTAAGAGTTCCATACACAGAGTAAGGGAGGTGCCTGAGGTCACACAGGGAGTCTGTGTCCCAGCCCAGCCCGGAGCTCTCCCAGCGTTCTGAGGTGCAGCTGAGTGTGACAAACACGTGGGTTTGCACGTGGGGCCGATGTGATGTGAAGGTCCTGCAGTGTGAGATGATGGGCTGGGGCTGCTCATGGATCCGGCTGCCCCTGGGGCATCTTCAGGCTGGCAGAGCTGCATTCCCTGTCCTGTCCTGGTCCCAAGAGCAGCACAGCACGGCTGAGATGCGGATTGGTTTGGAGTGGGAATAGCAGCAGCTGGTCACTGCATCCCTTTGCCTCCCTGTGAAGAGCTGGCCTTGCTCCTGGTGTCCCTGGAGGTCTGTGCAGAGACTGCCCCTCCATGGTGACCTCCAGGCAACGGGATCCATCTGGTGTGACAAGGGACCAACATTTCGTGGATCTGTGCCGGGGCTCTGGATTAATCATTACTGCACTTAATGGGTTGTAACTCCAAGCTAGAACCGTCCACATCACCTGAGGACTCTGCACACCGGACCAGTGGCGATCAGGTGCTGGCACAGCTCTGCTGCCCAGAACTGGGGCTCCCAGGAGGCGTGAGGGAATGGAGGCAATGGTTAATAGGTAGGATGGAGTTAATAATTCACTGAATTCCTCAGCTACAAACTCTCTCCTCAGTATTTTTTCTGGTGCTGTTGCTGGAAAGGAAATGGGGGTATGTGAAGCAAAACCACACTTAACAACTCACAGTAGCCCTGGTGTGTGCAGGATTTCTTGCCTTGTGCTGAGGGTGGAGCTCCCCTCTGAGAGGAGACGCTTGGATGATCTGGTGGAGCTGAGCAGCGCTGGGATATTTGATATATCTGCACCTTTCACTTCGGATGCCTGGGCCAGGCCCTGGAGAAGGAAGTGTCAGGACTTTCACCTGCCTGAGACCCAGGAAAGATCTATATTTTTCTCACAGTAGTCAATCACCAACAACTCAGACAAAAGTGGGAGAACTTACCTTAATTAATAAAATAGCAAGGATGCAATTACTTACAGGAGTCCAGCTCTGCCAGCCAGAACACGAGTCAGCTACCTCTCATAAATCTTGAGATTAAAAAGAAACAAAAGAAGGCCAAATGCTGGTGCCCTCTGTGTTTTGAGCCTGACCTCCCATGTAGGAGACATCTGTATCTCTCACTGAGGAGATACAGAGGAATAATAGATTTCAAAAAAGTAGAAGGAAAAGAAGAAGTAGGGATTATGATTTAATGACACGATTCCGGGAGACAAGGGAACCCACCACTTCTTTTAGGACAAGACTGAGTGTATCTTCTAATTCTTCTTTTTGGGGTAAAGATCTGTCGTGTAGATCCACGTACCATAGGACCAGGTACAGGAATTTTTCACATGTGAGTGAAAAATAACCCAGTTGGTGTTAGTCATGCTGCAGAATGTGTTAGCTGCTCAACAATGGCCTGAAACACCGAGTGGGATCCAATTTAAACCCATAAAAGTGAGGAAGTCTGGACTTGGAGCCTGTTCTTCTACCTGTGTACGCAGCCGTGCATGGAGTAGCTGTGGCATAAACAGCTTAGGAAGGCATCGGGATTTCTTTTTACTCCATTAAACAGTTGTCATTTGTTTCCAAGGGTTTGATTTTATTGCTCCTCCTGTTTCACACAGCAGGAAATTAAAAAAAAAAGCAGCCCAACACACAAGAAATTGCAAATTTTTATATGCTCAAATTCAGCTGAATGTAGGAGCTGGGGCTCCAGGTTGCTGCACAAAAATGTCTTAATGCCTGATGATTCTGAATGTAATAAAAATATGTGAAATCCATGCTCAGGCCTCTGAGGTGGTGATCTTAGAGGTCATTTCCAGCCATGGTGATTCTATGATTTGCCTTTTTGTGTTATATGGGAACACCAGTCATGAGTACAGAATTCTTTCTGCAGTGGCAGCCCAGGCTGAGCATGGACAAAAGATGGCTATCTTGCTTCTAGTGCCTTCCATTCCCTCTTCGTGTCCCTGCAAGTGTCCAAGGCCAGGTGGAATGGAGCTCTGAGCAACCTGATCTAGTGGAAGGTGTCCCTGCCCATGGCGGGGGGTGGATCTGGGTGATTTTTAGGATCCTTTCCAACCCAAAGCATTCTGTGATTCTACAATTCCCTTCATCCGCTGTCAGCCTCAGCATCATCCCTCTACCCTGCAGGAGCTGGGGAGCTGCCCTCCCTGTGGAGCACCCAAAGTGCCAGATGTACTCCAGAGCCACCCGTTGCCCTCCCGAGTCCTTGCCAGGCTGTCGGAAGGGTCTCAGCCCTCGTGGTCGCTCCGTGCATGTGAGGCTGTGCTCCCCGGGGCTGCTCTGCTTGGGAAGCGCTCGCCAGACAGGGCAGGAGGCAGCTCTCAGAGTTTTCTTGGCAGGAGGGTGTGGAAAATGTTGGAAAGGAAAAATGGAGCTCAAGCAGTCTGCAGCCCTGTCTGCCTCGGGATCAGAGGCGTGTGTGAGGCCGGGGAGCTCTGCTCCACACGCTGCTCCATCCCTGCACATTCCCTGCTCTGCTCCCAACGCCCGCGTGCTCCAGATTTTATTTTATTGTGAGGCAAACAGTAGCTCTTTGATAGCCTTTCGAGGGATAAGATGGGACAGGCAGACTGCTTGTTGGGAAAAGCCTTGGGGTCTTTGTGTGCCTGACCCTCGGTGTGACACAGAGCAGTGACAGAGCAGTGCCCACATGGGCTGGGGCTGTTGGAACACGACTGGGCAGTGATCCCAGCATGACTGAGCTGGAAAGGGACCTGTTTTGTCTTTTGGTGCATGACCCAGGAGCTTCTCTGACCACAGGTGCCCAGGCTGTGGTTTTCCCATCTGTTTTCCCACTCGGTGCTCTGGGCTGGGTGACAAGGTGGGGATCGGTCACAGGTTGGACTCGGTGGTGTTGGAGGGCTTTTCCAACCAGAGCAGACCATGGATCGGAGTCATCCTCCCACCAGCAGCATTGTGGAGGGTTCGGTTCTTGCCCTGTGCCATTGCTTTTCCTCATGCCCTGGTGATCCTTCTTGCCATGTTAAGCTGAGCTGTGATGCTGGATTGCACCCCTCAGAGCAGTGCCTGGGGTGGGTTACATAATCCTCGTGCACGGAGCCTGCTGCAGTGAGGCAAGTCAGTAATGTCCTCTTGGATCCGAGAGGAAGAGGGGTGCTATGGAAACCTAACTTGTTATTATTATATGGGAACGAAATTTATTATTTCGCTCTTCTGCCTCAGTTTGTGATTACACCACGGAGCAATTTTTAGCCTTGGCAAGAAGGTGGTTTAGCATAAGACCAAAGATGCAGCTTAACTCAGTGTCTGCTGTAAGTCTTGAGAGCGATGCTGTGTCTGAGAGAACTGGGCAAATTCTCCTTCGCCAGCAGGGCTGATTTATGAGTGTCATCCTTCTCGACGTTGCTGTGGTGTCCAAAGTTTACCAAGGATGTTTACCCAAACCTTCCAGAGTGTCTGTGTGGAGCCTGAGGAGGGATCAGGCTGCACTTATGTGTCTTGCTGATCCGAGCCTGCTTTGGGAGCCTTCCAGTCCCCGCGGGGCTCGGAGCAGAGCCGTGGCTGGTGCTGGGCACAGAGCACGCTGCGTGTCCCGGCTCCTTGGGGCACTCTGTCTGTACCATTTTCTTTGTCTTGGCCTTGCCGTGGTGTTTCCTTGCTCTTCTTTCCCTTTTAAACAAAACAAATTTGCTGGTGGTTTGTGTGCACCGCGAGCACCCTCTTACACAATCACTCTCGTGGGTTTCTGAAGAATAGGGAAGAGTAATTTTGGATTTAATCATTAAACTGAGGCACAGTCCAAGACAGTTGCCTGAACCTGAAGTGAAGCATCAGCCTGCCCAGAGGCTCCTCAGCCAGCACTGTCAGTGTTCGAGTCGCCCTATGCCAGGGAAGGGGCTCAGCCTCGGGCTTCTGTTTGAACCAACATGAAGTGAAACAACAACAACAAACTCAATCTGTTTTATTGTAGGAAAAAAATCCATGAACTGTAAGGGGTGTGACTTTCTCGTTTTTGAGACGTTCATGTCAGGTCCAAGGACATCTGCCCTGGTGGGTCTCTCGTGGTTCATTTGTCCTTTCTTGGTGTGTGTTTTGCTGTGTGATGCGTGGGGACTGTGGGTGTTAGACGTACCTGTTGTAGCAGTAAACACCTGTAGGTCAGGTGAATCATCACAGGACCTGTGCTGGAGAACTTTGGAAAAACCCTGAGTTGAGGAAGATTTAAACTGACTAATTAGGAAAAGATTTCTGAGAGGAAGAATCAGTACCAGTGTCCCAGCATGTGCTTGTGTGGGGAGTAGGCAATAATTTAAAAAAATTTATATGTTTAATATTTAATATATTTTCTGTACGTATTGACCTGGGAAGGAAATGTCTCTTGGCTTTGCATATGCAAAAAAAAAAGAGAAGAACCAGCACAAACAAGGCCCATGAAGCCACCTCAGCCTTACTCTGAGTTCTCCAAAGGAGTGTTCCAACCTTGTTCTGGTCCCATACCTGGGAATGGCCAACCCTGGCTGGCTGAACCCCATCCTGGGATGTCTTACCAGCTCGTGGCAGATGGAGAAATCAAAGAGAGGACTTTGGGATGTGCCCTGTCCTTGTCAATGGGATGAAGAAATCGGGGGAAAAATTGTGACAAAAACTGCAGGGAAGAGCTGCTTGCCAGAGAGATGGAATAATTAAAGAAAAAAGGTGGCTGTAGTAGAAGGAAAAATGCTGATTGTGAATCATCAACTGTCCGTGACTTTCCTGCTGTAAAAGGTTGAATGGTCCAGGCTGTGTATTTGTGCTGGCAGTGAGAGGTCTCTACAATAACAGCCGTACCCTGTTTAGCTTTGCTACTATTTGGAGAATCTGTGCCAGGACTTATTGGAATCCCCCAGGCAGGCATTTAGAAGATCTTTTAAAATTGGTGGGGCTGTGGGATCAGAAATCCCTGCTTGGTCTCCAGAGAAATTGGCTTTGTTTAAGAACAAAATCCACAGTAGGATGCTGAAGTGTGTGAGATGTTTCGTACGGCAGCGTTTAATGGGATCAGGAAAGGGATACCTCCCAGTAGTATTTGCAGGTATTAAATCATTAAGAAGATTAGCAGAGTTGCAAGACCTTTTTTTTTCTTCTTCTAGACAGTTTATTCCACATAATGATGTTCTTATAAAAGGATTAGAGGCATTGGTCCTGTGAGAGAAGGGAACAGGCACCGTAGTGATCCTCCCTTTAACAGATCCCTGACAGGACCTGTAGCCTGAAGTGAATGGAATTATCCTTTCTGTGATTCCTCACAGAAAAATCATAGAATCATGGAACGGTTTGGGTTGGAGGGGACCTTTAAGACTATCTCATTCCAAGCCCCTGCCATGGGCAGGGACACCTTCCCCTAGGCCAGGTTGCTCCAGGCCCTGTCCAACGTGGCCTTGGACACTCCAAGTGTGTCTGCATTGTGTGTTTTATTTGAGGGAGAGACCTCTCTTTTCCCAAGCTGATCAGGGAGGGCAGTCTGCAGGAACAGCAGCTCCTTCTGGGAGAGGGATGTGGGTCCGGGCTGTGCCACCAGCTCTGTGCCCGCTGTGGTTCCACCGGGAAGCAGACTGGGACTCCTTCCCGTAGGCTATGGAATGGCTTCTGTGGTTTCCTCCTGTTTTTCCTGAGTCTGGGTTGAAAAAGATGCTTTGGGGATAACCTGTCCTTGTCCTGGAACACGTGTGACGTGCACACACCTGTGGATAACTCGCGTGCCAGGACAGGGGTCGATGCCTGGCTCTGGGCTGTGGAAGGTGGAGGATCAGAACCTTCTGTGTCCTTCCCCAAGGCAGCCTGGAGGTTCTCCCTGAGGAGCACGCACCCGTGTTCTCAGCCCGTGGTGGCTCTTTCTACAGCCCCACGTTGTCCCCTGAGCTGCAGCACGAGCCCTTTGGGGCGCAGGAGGCTTTGCAGTTGCTGAAGGGCTGCAGAGGAGCTGCACAGAAGCTCTTTTACAGCCAGCACAGACAAGCCCAGGAGGGTCTGGCCGAGCCAAGGTCAGAGGTAAATTGTTCTTGTCGCTCTGGACAGGTGGAGATCGGTCCAGCCAAGGGGGAGAGTTGAGCTGAGGGGAGCAGTGGAAAGCAGGTTATCTCGAGGTCAGCTGCATCTTTCCAGGACAGGCTGATGGCTTGATTGAAGCGTTCCTCCAGAGCTATTTCCAGGGATCTGTCCTTTGCTCTCCACCCCATACCTCCAGATATGTTGCAGAGTGGATTTCTCAGCCCCCGATACTTGGCAGAAGTGTGGACAATTATTCGTCTCAGGCAGATCATGTTCTAGTTTTGGCTCTCTCCTATCTGGAGTTTAAGTTTTCAAAAGAATGGGTAGAACTGGATGGGCAAGTCCTGCTGAACCCAGGAGATCCAGACCCTTCCTGGCTGCGGCGTCAGGCTCGTGTCATTCCAGCTGTGTCACTGCTGAGGAGTCACTTGTGCCACCTGAACTCTTGGCATGTCGAGGGGCTGTTGGATCTCTTCATGTGCAACACGTGGAAGTGGGTGGATCCCTGGACGGGTCTGTTGGTCAGGGTGGGTCCGGAGGAGGACTCTGAGCAGGATCCTGTGCCCAGCAGTCCAGAAAGAACCAGAAATGTGCATCGTCTGCACGTGATCTGGCTTGAGAGCACTCTGAAGAGTAGATTTAGATGGGATATTGGGAAGAGATTCCTCCCTGTGAGGGCGGTGAGGCCCTGGCACAGGGTGCCCAGAGAAGCTGTGGCTGCCCCATCCCTGGCAGTGTCCAAAGCCAGGTTGGATGGGGCTCGGGAGAGTGGAAGGTGTCCCTGCCCGTGGCAGGGGGTGGAATTGGATGTGCTTTAAGATCCTTTCCCACCCAAGCCATTCCAGGATTCTATGATCTTGTGCAGGGAACAAATGTGTTTCTGTCTCCCAAACCTGTTCAGAAGGTCTTCTAGAGGGGCAGCCGAGGCCCGAGCAAGCTGCTCCCTTCCCTCTGTACCTACTCTGGGGCCTCTGAACATCAGCGTTTTTGAAGCAGAAATATTCTGACTGCATCACAGAAGACTTCCTAATGCTAAAAGGAAGCAGCCCAACCACACGCGTTATTAATGCCAGAAACATGCAAATGGCTTCTGTACGGGAACCAGCAGCTCTGTATTGGGTTCTAATTGGGTTTTGTTTTCAGAAGGAAGATATTTAAGGTTCTATAGTGAACATGCTGCAAAAACATTGAGAGCAGAGCCCTCCAACCCAAACAACCGCATTTGAAAAGAGCTGGGGGAGCTCGGATCAGTGTCGGCACTGGCACACGGGGATTAGGGAAAGCCTGTCCTTTGGCCTCTTCAGGCCAGATCCCTGTGCTCTGTCTGTCCCTGGCTCTGGGGTCTGCCCTGCCCTCAGATTTACAGCACATAACATCGACCAGAGCTGCTGCTTAAGGAATTCCTTGAGTGTTTCTGTTCCAGTAAGGATTCCTGGGCCTGACTTTGAGTTATGGAGCCTTTGTGCTAGAGGGATGTTTACAACAAAATGGTGACTTGGAAGCCCTTTCTCCCTCGGAATCCTGGAAATACTGTTATCTCAAGCTTCAGGAGGAACTTCTGCACGGAGACCACCCAGGACTCAGATCTTCCTGTCACCAGAACACCTCTGCTCCCCCGTGTTCCTGCGGGGAGACTGAAATTTGGCATAGGTTGGGCTGAGCCCTCACCACCTGGAAGGGCTGGATCCACCACCACAGCTATGGAATAGCAGAGATGGAGACGTCCTCATCAGCAAAGTTTCTGGCTGCATTTATGGCATCTTCAGCCTGGTGGATAGCAGAGTTTGCCCCTGTTTCTGCTGGGGGAACATCCCTCCTGAGGGCCTGCAGGATTCTCCCTGGTACTGCTGGACTCGTTTCACTCCTTCTCTTCCTGCTGCTGGTTCAGGCTGCCAAGCGTTTCCTTCCTTCCTCCCCTGGAGCTGTGTCTGCATCCACTCCTGTTTGTGTTCCTGCTTTCCTTCAGAGGCCTTTTTTTTAATTATTTTGAACATCAGTTGCATTTTTATCGTATTTGGATCCTGCCAGTTGTGATCACTGCACGAGGAGAGAACAATGTCCCTGTTCTGTCACCTGCCCCATGGCCAGACCAGGTGGGCCACCAGCAAACCAGTTTAACCAGCAGACCTGTAGCTTCCCCTCTTCTTCAGATCACAGTGGGAAGCAGCTCCTTTTGCTGCAGAGGGCTGTGACAGGCACTGCTTTTCAGAGGTGATGGAGAAACACCCCTTGTCCTTGTCTCTCCTGGGATTTCCTTTAACACAAGAAAAAACTGGACACCTGGAAGAAATGTGGCTCCCAAGTCCACCTGAAAGAGACCTCAGAGAAGGGCATGTCAGTCCCCATGGCAGCAGTGGGAGCCTGGGTCTGTCCTGGCTCTGGGGGAGGGCAGGGGAGCCGGGCAGCGGGATGTGGCCAGAGCGGAGCCGGGCAGTGGGATGTGGCCAGAGCGGAGCCGGGCAGCGGGAAGTGGCCGGAGCGGAGCCGGGCAGTGGGAAGTGGCCAGAGCAGAGCCGGGCAGTGGGATGTGGCCAGAGCGGAGCCGGGCAGCGAGAAGTGGCTGGAGCGATGCCGGGCAGCGGGAAGTGGCCGGAGCGGAGCTGGGCAGTGGGAAGTGGCCAGAGCGGAGCTGGGCAGTGAGAAGTGGCCGGAGCAGAGCCGGGCAGTGAGAAGTGGCCCAAGCGGAGCCGGGCAGCGGGAAGTGGCCGGAGCGGAGCCGGGCAGCGGGATGTGGCCGGAGCAGAGCCGGGCAGCAGGAAGTGGCCGGAGCAGAGCCGGGCAGTGAGAAGTGGCCAGAGCGGAGCCACACTCCGGGCGGGAGCTGGCCCAGCGTTACATAACGCACCAGAGACACGTTCAAGTGATTAATTTGAGGCTCTGGCAGCCGCTTCCCTGTAATAATATTTTAAACATTACTTTTCCACTGGCCCTTGCCAGCGATCGTTATTTTGCGCTGTGGAGGCTGTAAAATTTCACTTCAAGGATGGGTTTCACTCCCGTTACAGAATGTGTCTGGAATGTGCAGATGTTTCCTTCGGGGAATAGGGAGCCAATCGGCTCTAACACATCAGCCCTGCGGGGAGGACTCAACGTGCTAAGCAGCCCTATTCACAAAATCCCAAACAAACACACACACACAGAGCCCGAGGAGCTGCACCCGCGCTGGGCATGTGGCTCCCGGCCCTGGGCATGGAAACGCAGGGTCTGCTGGAGCTCGGGAAGGTTCCGGGCTAGGATGGTCACAGAGGGGTCCCTCAATGGGCTCTTACACAGTGCCACATGTTCCTGTTCTCTGGAAGAACTGTGGAAGCTTTGGCTGACTGGGTGCAGATAAGGTGGCTTGGAACGACATGATCTCTGAGGTGCCTTCCAGCCCAAACCATTCCAGGATTCTGTTGGTTTTGAACTGGAAGAGCGCAGGGTTAGATGGGATATTGGGAAGAAATTCTTGGCTCAGAGGGTGGTGAGGCCCTGGCACAGGGTGCCCAGAGAAGCTGTGGCTGCCCCTGGATCCCTGGCAGTGTCCAAGGCCAGGTTGGATGGGGCTTGGAGCACCCTGGGATGGTGGAAGGTGTTGGGGTTGGAACTGGATGGGCTTTAAGGTCCCTTCCAACCCAAACCATTCCGGGATTCCATGATTAACGTCCCACAGGTATCCAAGAGTTGTGCATGTCAAGGACAAAGCAGCTGCTGTGGATGTGCCAGAATTAGAGAAAATGGGAAGATGGGATTTAATTGCACAAAAAAATAGTTTTCATGGAGAGCAGAGAAGACTGAAAATTGCTTTTTATGGAACAGCTTCAAATTAAGGAGCTTCAAATTAAGGCTGTAACCATCCCTGAGGGATACGTGGTGGGGCTGGTCCTCTTGTAATAGGAAGATACAGGAGATAAGTTTTTTACTTCCCTAATTTTCTCTTTCCTTATCATCTTCACTGCAAGGAAGGCGAGAACAAAGCATTGGGGCATCAGGTCCTTAAAGAGGAGCCCTTACAGGGTCCGTCATGGACACAGGGAAAGCTGCAGAAGGGACTTTGAAGGGCCAGGAGGGACAGGACAAAGGGGAATGGCTTTACACCAACTGAGGGAGGGTTAGATGGGATACTGGGGAGAAATTCTTCCCTGTGAGGGTGGTGGAACACTTCCAGGGTACGTGTTGCCCAGAGAAGCTGTGGATGCTCAAAACTCTGCCTCTGGCATTGTGAGGGCCTGAATGAGAAGTGGAAGCTCTTACAGAAAATAAATAGACAAGATGGGAAGGAGAAATGTTGGTTGTGATGAGCGTGGGCTCAGCTCAGGCCCATCAAACACTGATAAGCAAAAGAATCTTAAGGAAAAGTCTGTGTCCAGCAAGGTTGAGAAGAGTAAAGAGTTTTTCAAGTATATTGGGAATTAAAGGAGTTAGATGATAGTGGTCTGTTAATAGATGAACATGGTCAAATTATCAATGAAAATACAGAAAAGGCAGGAGTGCTCAGTAAATATTTCTGTTTTCTCTTTGGAAAAAAGCCAGGTGATGTATTTGTATCATATGAGGATGATGAAACACTTTCCACTCCAACAGTAACCGAGGAGGATGTTAAACAGCTGCTATTAATGTTAGACCTTCTTAAACCAGCAAGTTCAGATATTTTGCATCCAAGAATTTTAAAAGATCTGGCTGAAGAGCCCTCTGGGCTATTAATGTTCACTTTTAATGGATTTTTGGGCCTTAGGGAGATTCTCAGGGACTGGATCAAAACAAACATGGTGCCAGTGTTAACAGAAGGTAAATGGGGTGGTGCAAACATTCATTAGCCCAGTGTCCTGATTTTCTGTCCCAGAGAGAAACAGTGCTGTGCCTAGCATGGCATTAGCTAAAAATTAAAGGGGATGGTGTAATTAGTGGCAGTCAACATGGAAAATCTACTTATGGAAAATAGATCTCCCAAACCTCTGCCTTTTAAGTAACTTTACAGATGGAGGAGCAGAAGATGCTGACGTTGATGTAATACACATCTGACTTCTGCAAGAAGTCAGAATTTGAGTTCTGAGTCAAATTTTTGAGTTTGACTGAATGTCACATGTATTTGTCAGGAATTGGAACGAAAAAATCAACACTACAGATATTAAAGGGATTAAACACTGGCTTCAGAACGTTTCATAGGATGATAGACTTGACCCAAACGATTGTTTGGGTTGGAAGGCACCTTAAAGCCCATCCAGTTCCAACCCCCTGCCATGGGAAGGGACACCTCCCACTAAATCAATTTGCTCCAAGCCCCATCCTTCCTTTAAGGTCCCTTGCAACCCAAACCTTTCAATGATTCTCAGAGTCTTTATGTGAGGTGGGAACATTCTCTGGAAGGCTGGGAGCTGCCTGCTTGGGCTTGACACAGGAATTGGTGTGTGGAATCCGATGACTTGCAGTGTTTGAGTTGTTGGGATAAACCATGGAAAGCAGCCCTAACATCAGGACTGCAGGGAAAGCACAACTGAATTGTGCTGCAGCCGTGGTTTGGCTGGGTCTGGGGGCCTGAACGTGCTGCACTTTGGTTTTTGCTCCCAGCTCTCCCGGTCTGGGGATTTTCTGTCGCAGGCAGTGGCTGTGAACTCAGGGCTGTGCTCAGTACCACAGAGCAGCACCGTTTACTTTGGGCTGGTTTTAAACATATCGAGTACTAATCTGACAGCCCCGAATCCACGAGTTTTCCCTCTGGGGAGGAAGAAAGTAAGTGAAGAGGCTCTCCAGCTCTCCAGCACAGGCTGTGCTGCAAGCTCCTGCTCAGAGTTGGTCTCCATCACTGACAACACTCTGCCAGGCCTGGACCTGAGTGGGTCTTCCTTTCTTCTTGTCTTTTTCCCCATCAGCTGTTTTCGGGGAATGTCCCATGCTGGAGCTGAGGGATATTGGTGAGAGCCTGAAACGGGGAGCCTCTTAAATGAAATGTTGTTGGTAAAACATATTGGAGATGAAAATCAAGTGACAGACAGGGCTAAAATAGACACAAAACTGTTTTTCTTCAGCAGCCACCCAGGAACCTGGAAAACTTGGAGGTGTTGGAGGGGGCTGTTAGCTAAAGGTTGAACAGATTGGGACTGTCAGCTTATGAAAGGGAAAGGTTTGAGGAGCGTTACCTGCCGTGGGAAGGGACAGTCCAGTTCTGAGGACAGGGGAATGGGAAGTTGTGTCTGTGTCAGCACCGAGGCGGGTCCTGGCAGGTCTGTGTGGAGCCAGGCTGGTGCTATCCCAATCCATGTGCTCCGTGTGCCCTGCAGGAGGTATGGGCTGGGGAATTTGGGAACAGGACCTGGAGCTCAAACTTTTCAAATCACTCAGGAGGAAATGGCCAAAAACCCTTTCAGTTTGGCCGGCTCAGCTCTGTGCTGCTCCAGCAGTGGGAAGTGCACAGCAGCAGCTCCCCCCACACCCAGAGGGAGTCAGGGATGTGGTGACACTGTCCTTCAGCCACCTCGTGGCTTTGGCCATGAGACTTTCCTGTGTGTCCTCTGGATCCAGGGTGCCCTCTGCATGTCTGCTTTACCTGTCACAAGAGGTTTTGCCTGGTTGCTGCTGTTTCTCCTAAATCCTCAATCCTTTGTGAACTCCGGGGCTTGGAGCAACCTGGGCTAGTGGAAGGTGTCCCTGCCCATGGCAGGAGGTGGGACTGGATGGTCTTTAAGATCCCTTCCCGCCCTAAACCACTCCAGGATTCCCTGATCCCCTGTGAGGGCCGTGTTCTGCTGCTTGGGGCTTTGTTTCCCTTTGTTTGTGCTGCCGGTGCCGGTGCCTGACAATGCTCTGACTGTTCTGTGTGAGAAATGAGAGAATTATTTCCCAACCGTTTGAAGAAATTACTTTTGATCTGATACTGCCTTATCAGTCTCACTTTCTCTCAGCTGGGTTGCGCTCTGAATTCAGCTCGGAAGTGTCATGAAGGTTTCTACAGATCTCCCCGTGTTTTGGAGGATCAGGCAGTCCCTGGTTCGTGGCTCTCATTCTGTATCACTGATGCCCAAATTGTTCCCCTGTTCCTTTTGGGATACAAAACACAGACACCCCGGAAGGTTTCCAAGGCCATTCAGACTTCACCAGCGTTTGCAAATGAGACGTGTGCTTTGGAGAAGACTTCCTGGAGTTCTCCGTGTCCCTTGGCTCCAGCTCCCGTGTCAGCTCAGTGGCACATCCCTGTGATCAGTCCAGCATTATCCCGAGCCTCCTGCATCCCGTGAACCCTGCCTGTGGCTCCTTTGCTGTGTACTGCAGAATTTACAGTGCTAGGACTACATAGCATTGGGGTTTTGTTATTTCTCACCTCCCTAGAGGACAGCTGTCCAAGGAAAAGCCTCACTTATAAAATAAATACAAATTGAGTAATAAAAAACCAGGACACAAAGATTATCTATGCCATTCCCTGTCCCAGTGGTGAATTAATATCAGTAATACCTAAACATTTATTGAAAACTCTTTACTTTGTGTAAGGAAGATTAAGCACTGAGCAGCTCAGCTGTGTAATCCCTAAATTACAGCTTCCAGAGGGCTTCCTTTTTATGGTAAAATCAAATGTCCCTGGGCTCCCAACATACTGACTTGGAAACATGCTGGGTTTTCAGGAGACCAGAGCTGGGCATTGGAATTGCTGTGTGTTGGCACACGGTGGCACAGGACGCGGGGACAGATGTGTTTTGGGGGAAGAAGTGGGGATCAGCGTGGAAAGCAGTTGGATTTGGGCTGCAGGCTCCTTAATAGGATCTGCTTGAGTTCTGCCACGTGTGCTGGGGAGATACTTGGATTTATCACATCTTTGGTTGCTTTGCAGACTTTCCATGAAACAAATGTGTGTTTGCAGGGCTGACATTTCCCTGGCTGGAGCTGCAGACAGCTCGTTTACGTGCGGCGCTAATTATGGACATCAGCTTGATTTCAGTATTTGGGTTGCTGCTTTCCCAAGCTGGAGGTCTCTGCTGTTCCCATCCTTTGCCGTGGTGGTGCAGGGCTGGGCGATGCCTGAGGTTTCTTCCTTGTTCTGTGCCACATGAAGTCACCTCTTGGCAGCGAGGGAAGGCCCACAGCCGGCGCCAGCCGCGGTCAGTGCCGGCTCCTGGTCACTCGGATGGCTCAGAAGGTGGGAGGGACCTCTCATAACGGTGTCCATCCTTGTGTCCATCTCCTTGTCCCTCTGGAGCACCTTCCTGGCCTCCCCGAGCGCTGGAGGCCCCTGGTGACCCCCCAGTGCCCCCCTCGCCTTTGGCTCTGTTTGGGTGTTGGGAGTGAGGAGGTGAAGTCAGCTCGGGGTAAGAATAACTTGTAAGAGGAGCTGAGCTGCGGGTCCTGGATCCTGGGAGCCCCCTCCCAGCCCCCTGGCCAGGGGGAGGGGGATGGAGCACACGATGCCATGGCCTCCAGGACGGCCCTGCCAGAGCCTGACGTCACTGCATGAGGTAACATGTCCCCCTTGTGCGAGCGGCTCCATCCCCGCTCCGGCTTCATAACCATATTTGGGAAAGTCTGCGGAAAGCTGCCGGCTGCAGGGATGCGGGGAGCTGCTCCTGGAGCCACAGCTGTGCTGCAGACAGCTCCCACCTGGAGGGAGGGCTTATCCCGACCCTCGTGCGGGTGCCCTGGCCAGGGTTGGGATGCCCTGGCCGTAGTTTGAATGCCCTGGCCATGGCTGGGATGCCCTGGCTATTGTGAGGATCTGTGATGGGGATGTCCTGACTGTGTTTGGGACACCCTGCCCACGGTTGGGACACCCTGGCTGTGGCAGGGGTGCCATAGCTGTGTTTGCAATGCTCTGATCGTGGTGGGGGTGGCCTGGGCGTGGTTGGGACACCCTGGCTGTGATGGGGTCCCCTGGCTGTGGCAGGGATGCCCTTGTCTGTGCATCCTGCAGGTGTTTGCAGCCTCAGCTCTTCTGTTTGCTCCAGGAATGAGGCACGGGCACAGGAGCGGAGGGAATGTAGGAGGGACTGGGGTCACCTGGGGTGCTCTCAGCTCAGTCTTTTCCCTGCTTCTCTCCTGCTCAAGCCCCTTTTCCTGAGCTGTGAAGAGCCTGTGGCCCCAACCGAGGATTTACTCCTACAGATCCAAGGGTCTTGTTGTGCTGGTGCTCAGGGAGAGGCTTGAGCAGGATGAGGCAAGGCAGTGAGGTGAGGGAGGAGCATTGCTTCATCCCCCTGCTCGAGGAGCCCACAGTGATGGAGTGACCTGCTCGTGGTGCTGCAGGAGCTGGGAGAGACATTGGGGTCTGCTCCTGGCACAGCTGTCCTGCGAGGGCATATTGGGAGTGCTTTACTCTCTTCAGGAGAACACAGAGCGTACAGAACATTGCAAAGATGCTCATTTCGTATCAACAATTAGGATTTTGCTGTAAGAAGATAAACATTCCGTTTTTAGATGAATTTTTATGAAAAGTCTTCTGGGGCAAATTCCTCGGAGAGAGCCAAGGACTTGGGCCAGCATTTGAAACTCGTAAATTCAAAATGAACAAATAAATTGTCATCGTGCTGTGACGGCCTCGGGGAGATGAGGGTGCTCACAGCTGCCTGCCACCACTGGAAGGCCCCTCTTGGTGCTGGGCTGCAGCTCTTGGGGGCGATGTGTGGTGGAGCTGGAATCCTTTGGCCTTGGAAAATCCCTGCTTCAGCATGATTGAAACCAGTAGCGGGTGATGAAGGTCTCCATGTGCTGTTTCCCTCCTGTCTGTGTTGAAAGGCAGAGAATTCCTGGTGCAGGAGAGTGGTGAGGCTGTTCCTGCCAGCCAGGGTGTCCCTGCCCCTACTGCAGGACCGCAGCATTGCCCCCCGTGCCCAGCACACAGGAAAATCCGTGTTTTTCATATTTCCATAGCCATTTGTGGAAATAATCTCTGTCCTCACCTCTGCACACTGCTTCTGCTGTGCTTCCTTGGAGAGGTGCAAGCCAAAAGATGAAGAAAAAAGGAATCAGATCAGCAAAAACCTGTAATTTTTCCTGGCTCAGGCAGGCAAAAGCGCACAGAGTTTTTCCTGCGCTTTTCTGGAAAGTCTGTTCTGTGTGTCAGGCAGGATCAGCTCCACGCTGCCTTTTGTTCCTGGAGACAGGGAAGTGTTTGCCATGGCAACATGGGAGGCAGCCTTTGGGCTGTGCAGGGGATCTCTCGGGCAGTTTGTGGATCTGGCAGGTGATGGAAGGCTCTGGGAGCTCTGGGCTTCGCTGTGTCTCACCAGCCATCTCACATGTCCCTCTGTCCCTCGTCCTCACTGGTCTCAGGGTGTGGAATGGTGCAGCCTGGCTTTTCATGGAATCCTGGAATGGTTTGGGTTCAAAGGGACCTTAAAGCCCATCCAGCCCCACCACCTGTCATGAGCAGGGACACCTTCCGCTCTCCCAGGTTGCTCCAAGCCCCATCCAACCTGGCCTTGGATACTTCCAGGCATGGGGCAGCCACAACCTGCGTGATGGGGTGAGAAATGGGAGCGCTGTGGGAGCACTGCTGGGCTTTGCTGGGAGCTGTCTTTCCCTGGCACCTCTGGAGCTTCACTGCCCCACAGAAACCTCAGCCTTGACCACAGCTTACAGACCTGGAGCTTCTCTCCTGCGGCCCTGCCGTGCTCTGCCCCAGCCGCGCAGGCTCCTCTCGCCCGGACGCTTCTCCGTCTCTGGATGCTTTTCCCATTACTGTTCTGGCAGGGCTCCATGCACCAAAAGGGCTGGGGAAGCGCTGCCCTCCCTCCCCCTCCCTCCCTTTTTGTGAGATGGAGGCAGAGCGGGCCCACAAATGACATAATGAGAGCGTGACATCAGGCTTGGCAGCGGGGCCGCCCATACTCCGCCGAACATTATATGTTCCGTGAAATGAGGGAGAAAACAGCAGCGCCCCAAAACCAGTCTGGCCACCACAGTGTGCAGGAATAACCCCTGGGCTGGCACTGGGGGGGCTTCTGAGCATCAGCGAGGGATGGAGTGGGTGGCACTGAGCCCTCCCGCTCCCTCCTGCTCTTCCCTCCATCGGCACCGAGCCCTCTCGTTCCCTCCCTCTTCCATCGGCACTGCTGCAGGGCAGCAGCTGAGAAAGGAGCCAGTTCTTGATGCTTTTTCCCCCAGAATTCCCCGAGTCCATCCGGGAGCAGGTCGGGCTGGTGGTGTCTGTGATGGCTCCATCCTCATCCTCTCCAAGAGGTGGGCTGTGGGTATCCACAGCTCCGAGAGGCTCAGGGATGCACCCGGCATCACGCAGGGAGTCGGTAGCAGGGCTGGGATGGAGCTGAAGGCTCCCAAGGCTCAGGTTGACGCCCTCATTACTAAATATTCCCTTATTTCCCAAAGCTTCACCTTCCTCACAAAACCAACTCCCTTTTCCAGAAGTATTCGAATCTCTCCCTTTGCTGGGCTGGCAAGTGGAACGTGGCTGCGTGGGGAGCTCTCTGTAACAGTTCGTGTCCTGCACCGTAGTTGTTGGTGACTTTTCGTGTCCCATGTCCCACAGAATGTGGAGAAGCCTCCCAGCCTCTGGCATTGCATGGCTCCATTTTACAGGTGTGGAAACTGAGGCAGGACTGAGAAGCTGTGGCTCGTGGCTGCCCTTTTCCAGGAGGCACAGCGTGTTCCTAAAGTCCCCCCAAGCCACAGGAAACTGCATTTTTCTTTCTCCTCGTGAGGAGGGCGTCAGGCTGCGTGTGCAGAGAATGTCAATGGAGAGCCTTGTTTGCTGCTGGCTTCAGCTCTGCTTTGAACCTGCTCTGAATTTCCTCCGGCCTGGCAGTGGGCTGGGAAAATACAGTCGTGGCAGTTTGTGGTACCGCCAGGCTGAGCTCCGTCCCACAGCCTTTGCCTTGGCTTTTATTGCTCAGTATTTCCTGGTTTATTTTTTTTTCTGCAACCCAGCTTGGTTCGCAGCCACCTCTCCCATGCCAGGAAGGCATAACACGATTTTCCATACAAGCTGGAGAGGGAGCAGTGGGAAAAGGCAGGCAGGCAGCTCCCCGGCTCCTGCCTGGAGGTGGCAGGCGCTGGATCCGCCGCCGTTCCTCTCTTCTCCCAGCTGTCCTGTCAACAGGAGCTCTGCTTCCCTCGCAGGCTCCGCACCCAGGAGGTCAGGGAGGGTGAAAGCTGAGGGGTTTTATACCAGTTCCTCATGGGGTCGTGAAGGCAAGGAAGCAGCAAGGGAATTGGCCCTGGTTCATAGGTACCGGTGGGTGCCAGCTGGTGCCTGGACTGGATGGAGCTCAGCAGCATCTGTGGATGTGGGAGACGGAGGGTGGGAACCAAGGGCTTGGGATCCTTGGGAAGCATCTGAGTTGTAGTGAAGTGACAAAGTGTCGGGGCTTGGGTTAATTACAGCCTCCGAGGGTTCAGCCTCTGGAGCTGAGCCCCAGCCCTCCCCTGGGGATCTCAGAGGTGGAACCTCTCTGCACGCTGGGCTCGGGGTGGTCAGAGGAGTGAGCTCAGCTGATCATACCTGGTATCAGCTGGGCTGTGGAGTGTGCAGGATGCCAGCCAAGGTCCTTTATCAGCAGATAAAGGAGAGCAAGGCACAGGAGCCCTCTCCAGTCGTGAGACACGACAGTGCTGGCACCCCAAAGAAGGATCTGAGTGTCCTGACACCTTCCCAAGCCTCTCCTTGCCCCACACTCCCCCTGCAGCCAAGGAACACCATGGAAGTGGCTCTTGGAAATGGCAGAGTGCTGTTTTTGTGGCAGCCGAATGGTTTGTTTTGGAGGTTTTGCTTGTCTGGGCGAGGAGCAGGAAGGCATCCGAGCTGAAACTCCCATTTCCTTTCCTTGGACTTGAGGTGCTGCCTAAAAACTAAATGGGCGACTTCCAGGTATTTCAGAGGAGAAGGGAAATATTTGCACTGGTCTCCCCGTAAGGTGGCTGCTCGGTGGTCTGGTCCTTTCCCACACGGGTGCAGTAGTGCAGGAGGGTGCAGGGACAGAGGGGTTCGGTGTGCAGAAGATGCTCGAGGAGAAGTGGAGCTGGGGCTTCCCCGAGGAAGGGTCTGTCCTGGCTGGCAGCAGCCTGGATTCCAGTCCGAGCTGTCTCTGTGCTTGTGTTCCAAGTGGGAGCTGGGAGCAGGTTTGGGGGTGACTTTGCTGTCCCCTGTGCAGTGTGACTCAGCCAGGGATGCTCTGTGCTCCTCCACTGCTGTCCCAGCTGCCCCGAGACAGAGATCGCTGGTGTGGTCGGATATTTTTGTTAGCATCCTTTTTTTAATGTATTTATTGAGCTTTTATTTTGCACATTTTTTGGACTTCTGTATTGGTGTTGCTGGTGAACTCTTCTGAATCCACTCTCAGCTTGGCAAAGAACTCCCAGACAGCAAAATCAGGGAAAATAAACCTTTTAAAGAGACATCCATCCCTGTTACTTATCCCCAGTTTCCTGGAATCGTACGTAATTTTCCTGCCAGTTTGGCAGAATTATTTTCATTTGGATAAATGAAGTTTAAATGTCGGATCAAACCAAGAAATAATTGATTAAGGGGTAGAAATAACAGGTGAGACAGCCAGGAGAAAGGAGAGGAGGTGTTTGTAGGAAAAAAGGTGAGAAAGGAGGTGGCAGGAGAACGGCTCTGGTGGCAAAGTGTGTCCAGCCTTGTCCTCTCCCGGGTGCTCTGCCAGAAATCCATGAAGGATAAGAACCATCACATGGGCTTGGAATAAGTGTTTTGATGCTGCTGAAAGAAAGTTTAGGCCAAAGGACATTTGTCTGAAAAGGAATAGTGAAGTTTATTGGGAACAAGTGGAGGCTGATGAGCGAAACTTTCACTTCTCTGAGTGACATGTAAGTTTGGGAAGGAGGATGGTGGGTGAGGAGAGAGCTGGGACAGGGACAGTTTAGTTCGGATGAGCTGAAGGCTGTTGGTGTTACTGGGAGCAACTGGAGATTTTTTTAAGCAGTGTTCCTTTTAGAATGACAGTCTGTCCTGATTTCAAATGGAAAATATTCTCTGTTGCTCCTTCTTCCATTTTAAGCTTTTCCAAAGAGAGACAAAAAGATGTTTAAAACGTAGAGTTGACGCATCAATTGTGTAATTACTGATCAGGGCTTTGGCACGAGAAACACACTTGGAAGTTCATCAGAAATTTTTCTCTCAGTTAATTACTACTTGAGTCTAAATTACTTCTTAATGACTTCTTTGAACATAGATTAGACTTGAATATCTTTTAAACGATGCATCCCACTTAGTACCACGTGTGGCATGGTGTAATTGCCCCAGGTGTGCTGCAGAGTGAGGGCACGTCCTGAGACTCCTGATCTCTCTTTACAGGTTATATGAGCAGCAAATGCTTTATGGTTTTGGGAAAGGTGTTTTCTTTGGCCAGGAAAAATGCTCTGCCTTCAACACACCAAATTTCCAGTTGGGATTCTGGCTGGAGTTTGGAGAGAGGCTCTTCTGAGGTCTGGTAATGGAGGTGTGACAAAACGAGGTTGAACGAAGGCTAAACATGTTTTTTTTTCTTTCCCTAGGGATCTTTCCAATAACAGGATCAGTGGTTTAGATGTTGAGCTATTCAGAGGCCTGACTTCACTGGCAAAGCTGTAAGTACTTGCTGTGCCCCCCAGCACGTCTGAGCTGGGCCCTGGCTCATGTTGCACTGGTTTCAATTTGCCTTGTTCTTGCTTTGCCTCGTCTCCCGAGCCCCACGTGGTCCTGTCTGTGGGCTCCTTCCTCGAGGCCTTTAGCTGCTCAGTCTGGTGATTTGGGAGTTATTGGCCTTTGGAGTTGGGCAGGATTTGACCCTCTGCACTGCTGGATGGAGAGGAGCTCAAGGCCAGAGAATGAGAATTATTATAAAATGTGTATTGGTACCGGAAGGGACCTTAAAGCCCATTCAGTGCCACCCCTTGCCGTGGGCAGGGACACCTTCCACTATCCCAGGCTGCTCCAAGCCCCATCCAACCTGGCCTTGGACACTCCCAGGGATCCAGGGGCAGCCACAGCTTCTCTGGGCACCCTGTGCCAGGGCCTCCCCACCCTCACAGGAAAAAGCTGCAGTGACGAGGAAGTCGCTTCTAACATGATGAACTTTTCTCTCTTTTACAGAGATATAAGCCACAACCAGATTTCTACATTAGAAGATGGAATATTTGATAATTTATTTAATTTAAGTGAAATGTAAGTTCATCCTTTTTGTTTCCCAGTTCTTTATTTAGACCTTTCCTTGAAACATCCCTTCCTTTCCCAGGGGGGTGGGAGGCTGTGCTGACTTGGAGAGATCTTGGGCATCCAAGCAGCTGCCTTTTGGGCAGTCTCCAGTTTCTTTCTCAAGCTGTGTCCTGCTCCTGGGTCCTGTTGGTGTCCTTCAGTCCTGACCTCTTCCTAGTCTGTGCTTCTGTCTCCTGGGTATCTCCAATCTCTGCCACTGCCTTCTTGTCTTCCTTGCTTCTCTCCCGCACCAGCTCTGCTGAGGTTCTTGTCTCTGACCATGCTCTGGGTCACACAGTCCTGTTTGCATGGTCACACCTTGGGACTGGAGCATCCAGTGATTCCTGCAGCATGGTAGGTCCTGACTGAGGTGTCCAAGTCGCTTGTCCCTAAGTGATTCAAGTTTTTAGGTTTTGTTTTTTTAATTGAAGTCTTTCAATGTTCTATGAAGGGAGGTGAGGGGAAGCCACACATTTTTTGGGAGAGATCCATGAAGTCACAGCACAAATGGCCGTTCTGCCTCGGACGAGCCAAAGGATTAACCCCGTGCAAGCCCTCTTGGCAAGCGAGAGAAAAGCTCAGCCCCACGTTCTCCCTGAGGACAGGACACAAAGAGCGTTCTCAGCTTTGCAGCTTGGCTCACAAGTGGCTCTGGAAAGACACAGAGGCCCTGGGCTGTGTCCCAGGGAGCCTGTCCCCGCTCGGCCTGGTTGCAAAGTGGTGCTTTCAGCCCCAAAGTCGGGGTTGAGCCCTGCAAACGCCCAGCCCTGCTGGCATCAGCTCCACACGCAGCTCCAGCTCTGTCCTGCTCACAGCTGAGTGCCAAAGGCTGTAATTTGGATCGAGCTTAGCTGCAATTAAAGTTTCCATCTTTTCATTGAACTGCCACATGGAAAGATTATCATTGACTTTGCACTTCTTTTTTTGACAGATCAATTTTATTCTCTTAGCTATTTTTTAATGGAGCTGTAAATAGTCTCCCGAGCAGGAGAGGCTGCCCTCATACCCAGGGGCTCTTGCATGGCAGATTATTTTAGATATATGATGGTGTCTGTCATTTGCTTCTAATTGCAACAATTATTTGTAGAGTTAAAAAAGTACTTGGAGTACTTGCCTAATTCTAGCCTCTAGAAAAATCACGTTAATTATTGCTTGATTCCCTATTCATTAACTCCCCTCCCAGTTATTCCAAAGCCTTTCAGTGGAGTGGCACAGATGGGAACAGGGAGGGCTCGGCACACTGCTGTAATTAAGGCTTAGCACATGTCACATTAATCCCTAACTTGTTCTGATCTCCCTCTGACAGAAACTTAAGTTGGAATCCATTTGTTTGTGACTGCAAACTGTCCTGGTTGCCCCGCTGGGTGGAAGACAGAAAAGTGAGAGTCCTTGAGGCGTCGGACACGAGATGTGCCCACCCCCCCGAGGTGGCCAACCTGTCGCTCTTCGATGTCCCGTTCCTCAATGCCACCTGTGGTAAGGAAAGGCTCTGGGGTGGAGGTGGCTGAATGGGAGTGATGGGCCCAGGGGCAGCTGGGATCACATCAGCCTCTTCAGACCTCGAGTCACCAGTTCTAATCTAATTAAGCAGGCGTTGGTCACACGGTCTGTACCCTGGTGCCTTAAGGAGCAGGGCTGAGATTAGCCCTGATCACAGACCAGGCACCACAGGACACTGACTCCATGACCTGCAGCCTCAGGCTTTCATTCTCCCAGGGTTTAAACAGGCTGACTTCAAGCACTGAAACCTCATGGGAGGTGATGGCACCTGAGGACGTGCTGAGTTGGGTCATTGCAGGTGACGGGGCTCCACGTTGGGAGTGTTGAATGAACGCTGCCCTGATCTACAGCCACCTGCTCCAGGGGCATTTTTCTGACTGCTTGGCCAGGAGAAATGTCAGGCAGTGATTCACTGGAAAAGGGAGAGCTCTAAGAAAACTAATCCTGCCTGGATGCTTGGTCATCCTGGAATAAGAGAGAGGGAGGGAGAGCAAGGGCTCCCTATGGCAGGCATCAGGCATCTCCTTTAATTTGGGAGCTGTGTGACAGGAGGATGCAGGGATGAGGGACCCAGAGCTGTGTGACAGGAGGATGCAGGGATGAGGGACCCAGAGCTGTGTGACAGGAGGGTGCAGGGATGAGGCTGAGGGACCCAGAGCTGTGTGACAGGAGGATGCAGGGATGAGGCTGAGGGACCCAGAGCTGTGTGACAGGAGGATGCAGGGATGAGGGACCCAGAGCTGTGTGACAGGAGGGTGCAGGGATGAGGGACCCAGAGCTGTGTGACAGGAGGGTGCAGGGATGAGGGACCCAGAGCTGTGTGACAGGAGGAGGCAGGGATGAGGGACCCAGAGCTGTGTGACAGGAGGATGCAGGGATGAGGGACCCAGAGCTGTGTGACAGGAGGGTGCAGGGATGAGGCTGAGGGACCCAGAGCTGTGTGACAGGAGGGTGCAAGGATGAGGGACCCAGAGCTGTGTGACAGGAGGATGCAGGGATGAGGGACCCAGAGCTGTGTGACAGGAGGGTGCAGGGATGAGGCTGAAGGACCCAGAGCTGGTGGGGGCCAGCTGAGCTGCCTGGTGAGGCACAGTGCTCCCCAGGACCAAAATCCAGGTGGTGGTTGTTTCTCTTCCCCCAGCAAAGCTACCCCAGCTTGCAGCTTCTTGCAGGAATTATCAAAGGGAAAAACACTTGGCGCTGTTACTGCTCTTGATAATTAGTTGTTCCCTCTTGAACTACTCTAAGCCAGTGTGGAAACAATAATGTGAGGCTGCCTTCTGGGTAATTCAGTGTAATGGGAGTAGGCTGGGACAGCCTGCCAGCTCCTGACAGTTCTTAGTGACCGGCAGGGGATGAAGAATGACCAGGCTGGTGGTAGAAAACAGAGCAGTTCCCGTGCCGTGCTCCTCTCCAGGGACTGTTCTTAGGAGAAGTGGCTCAGTGTTTGCAGGAAGGCCGTGGAGGAAGCTGGACAGTTGGATGGGTTTGATCTGGGAAGATCACACGAGGCTGGAGCTGTTGAGATGTTTGGGGGAGATGTTGTAGCAACCAGCAGCAACAGCGGAGCGAACGTGGCCGGGCCACGTGGGCAGAGGCCGAGGGAGAGGCCCTGCCTGGGTGTTTGTGGCAGGGAAACATCCCACCCCGTGCAAGCCAGAGAGGGGGAATGACACTCAGGGGAATGAGCTGTTCCTCCGGGCCCGGGGCTGTCGTGGCTCTGTGTCCATGCACGTGTGTGTCCCTGTTCCCTGTGGCCAGCACGTGCTGCTCCCGTGCATCCTTCCCGTGGGCATCCCTGCACCCCCTCGGGTGCAGCTGGGCCTGGCATTGCCCTCCTCTCCAGCGCCACGTTTTCCTGCAGGGAGGGAAACTCCTGGCTCTCCCCACAGAGAAAGGTGCCTCAGGGAGCGAGCCTGGTGGAGGATCCATCGATGTCTCCTCTGTGTCCCCAGTGTGCCACTGCCCAAGGGTGTTTGGTTTTGGATTTGTTGCTGGAGGTCCCAGGCAGCGCATGGTGAAACATTCTGCACCAAACCAAGCCAGGGTACCACCAAAGGACACCCTTTTGTCACGGTCTCACTTGGTGGCAAGTCCTGCGGGCTCCTCTGAGTGTCAGACTCGGCGGCTCCGTGTCCCATGGGAGTGTCAGGCTCTCCAAAGCCCTGTTTTATTTACTGAGTGCTGCTGCTCCATAAATCTGTGTGACTGGCTTGTTATTTCTGTCATCACTAATTAGCATAAAGAGTTTGGAAACTGTTGCTGGGGGATTAAAGACTTCCCAGGCAAGTCTCAAAAAGGAAATGCTCAGAGTAGGAGCTGCACAGGAGAATTCCATTCCCGGGAGTGTGGGGTGGTTCTCTTGGAGGGTCTCACCAGTCCATGGCATCCCAGTGTCTGTTTTGCAAGAGGATCTTCTGTTCTGTCCTGCAGGAGCTCAGTACATCACGTGTCTGACAGGCAACCACACCGAAGAAGCTGAGCTTGTCATCCTCTTCACGTCTGTCCACCCCGGGAACCTCACCGAGGAGACTTGCAGTGCCCTCTGTTACTCCCAAGACCAGGAATACGGAGGTTTCAGCTCCCAGGGGCAGTGTTTGTGTGGAACTGCCCATGAAACAAACTCTTCCTCCGGCTGTTTGCCATTTTGCACTGAGCATTTGTTCGAGCAGGGCTGTGGTGGCCCCTCACTCGTCCCCTCGTCCTTCCAGGCACAGCTGCCTGTGTCTTTCACAGGACTCCAGCCCCGGTACAGCCTGCACCAGCCCGTGCTCTTCAATGTCAGTATTCCCATTGCTGTCAGCACTTTACTGTGGGAATTTGGGGACCAGACAGAGGTCCTCAACACCACTGGACACACAGCTGTGCACACCTATGCCTTACCCGGGCAGTACAATGTCACTGCCACCATCCTCGTGGGCTCCAGGGTCCTGTATGAGCAGGCAGAAATTGAGGTGGTGGCTTCACCCCAACAGCTGGAACTGCAGTGTCCTTCCTTGGTCATGACAAACGAGAGCCTGGACATCCGGGTCCGCAACAGAGGCGGCACCGGGCTCGTGGTGCTGTACGGGATCACTGCGGAGACCGGAGAGCTGGGCAGGGGTGAGCAGAGCTGGCTGGGGCTGCTGGGATGGCTGGCACTGGGTCCTGGGCCTCTCCTTGGCCTCCCCTCCCAATGAGGGGTAAGGGATGACCCCTATGGGCGCTCCTTGCTCCCTGGCTGAGCCATGTTTTGCACTGTAACAGCAATGGGGTTTGTTGGCTTCAGGGCTGGGACATTCCTGGAGCCTCTCTGCCCAGACTGGGTTGGGATGTGTGGCCCATAGAGAGGACATTACCCTTATGTTTTTTCTGCAGCAGTTCACCCCATGTGCCCCCCTGAGGGCTTGGTTTTCCCGGGCAATAACCACTGCTACCAGCTGGTGGTGGAGAAGGCAGAGTGGCTGGAGGCGCAGCGGCACTGCCAGGAGCTTGGAAATGGGGACCTGGCTTTTGTCAGCAGCCCCGACATCCAGAGCTTCCTGGTTGCTCATGTCATCAGGTGAGTGAGGAGGGGAAGGGTTGGGATCACCTAGGGACAGGTTTTGGGTTCCTGAGGGCACATCTGCAGAGGGTCTGCAGGGAGGGTCCCGCTGTGGCCGGGCTGAGTATGAGGAGCTGGTGGGGGTGAGGCTGCTGAGCAAAGAGGAGGAACGAGCAGAACTTGAGCCCTTGCTGGACTTGGTTTCTTTCCTTAAAGGCTGTGGAGGGAAGAAGAGGAATGGGGCAGGATGGCTGGGAATTGAGAGATTGGTGGGCTTCTTGTACCCTGTGTTTGTGCCTGTGGATGCCTCTGAAATGTCGTGAAAAGGGATCTTGTGCCCTTAGACAGGGCTGCAGCCCAAAGCCCAGACCCTTCCCCTTCCTGTCTCTCATCCTGGGAAACAGCAGTGCTCCTCTCCAGCAGCATCTGTTCCACCTCAGGACTGGGCTTTATAAACAGAGAGTGCTGCAAGTGTCAGCCTTTGATTAAATCCGCCCCTCCGAGTGCCCTTTCTCCAGCCAGTCATTCTGGGGGAGGGAGGACAACCAGGAGAGCTCTCAGGGCCTGACAGCCCTGTCAGCACTCCCAGCTGCAGCTGTGGGAGATGGGCTCTTCACAAACACATCCCAGAAAGCACATGGAAGGGAACAGCTGCGTGTGACGTCGGCTTTGAACGCTCCCGCTCGAGGGCTGACAGCCCCTTCTTCCCAAACTTGTATCCGTGCCCTGTTCCCTTCACACGGGGCTGGATCCTGAGATTGCAAACATGTGTTCCCTGCTCTGGGGAAGGGAGGCTGTCCCTCTGCACGGGTTAGGAGCTGGTCACTGGGCGCTGGGATGTGGCAGGAATTGCGTGTGGAGCTGCCGGGCTGCGGCGCACGGAAATCATGAGACCTCGGAGGGAACGAGGCTGTTCCCCAGCTGCTCCCCACGGCCCTCTCCTCCCCAGCCCCCTCTAGCCCGTGTATTTATTTTATTAATCCATGCAGATAAACATGAAGGAGGCAGCTCCAGGATGCGATTTCCCTGGCGATAAAAGGTGAACGGGCCGGGCTGCAGGATTTTGGAACGTGCAGCTTCCATAGTTTCTTATGGGAAGATGACAGAAGCAGGAAGCTGTTTCCCATTAGGGCACTGAGCAGCTCTCCTCTCCTTTGCTCCTGGTGTGGGATGGCCTCCCCAGGAGCAGCATGTGCTGAGCTGGTCCCTCCCTGCCTGCAGAAGCAGAGGATGGGTCCATCCAGGGGACCCCACTTTCTGGGCAGCACAGGGAGCCCCTCTGCCCTTCCAAGCCTCCCCAGGCTTGTTCTGCTCCTCCTGTCCCAGCAAGGCAGCTCAGTCCTTCCTCAGAGGCAGAGGAGAGCTCACATCTTGCTTCAAGAAAGGGTGTTCAGAGTCCTCCTGTTCCCTCTGCAGTGGAATGGGCTGGGCACTGGGGCAGGGTTGGGAGCCAGCCAGCAGCTTGTCTTTAAGTTATTCCTTTCTTTCTTACATTTTCATTTTTTTTTCTGATGACTTGCAGTTAGATCATAGCTGGAATTAGAAAAGGAAAATCTCCCCTGAGTTTTCCTGATGGCAGCAGGCAGGCGGTTTCCTACCCTGCTCTCCCTAATTCCCTGCCAGTGGTTCAGGAGCAGAACACAGCCCTTATTTATTTTTTAATCTCATTTGCAGTGAAAACTACTGATTCACGGAACAAGTTATTTTTGTCATCATTTTTCAGCATGACCTCATGAATCATTTCATCTGGCGTGGGCCTGGGGGTGGAGAGGCACCGGTTATCACCAGTTATCTCCCCAGTCTGCTTTGCAGAGCCGTGGTACCACCCTGGGAGCACTCTGGGGCAGGCGAGGGCACGGCAGGATTGATTTCCACCTGCAGGAGGGAGCGTGGAGAAGGAGCTGAGAGCTTGGAAGGGTGCAGGATGTTAATATGGAGAAGTTAATAGAAGTTAATATGGAACAAATGCCTCCCTTTCTGCTGGGTGCGATTGGAAACAGTTCTCCAGGCTGTTCGTGGCTATGGGAGACCTCTCAGCACTTTCCACCGGGATCTCTGCTGGGATTCAGCCAGTTTCCAAATGGGGCAGGGACATTCCATCTCCTAAAAGGAGCCTGGCAGTTTCTCGTGTGTGGGGGGTTCAGCTGCCTGCAATGCTTCAGCCTCTGCTTGTCCCCTCTGGCTGCTGCCTTTCCGTGGTGGCTGAGGAGCTCATCATCTCCAGGAGCTGCATCCAGGAGAGCAGGAGCTCCCAGACTTGGCACTGTTGGGCTTTAATCCTGCACTGGTGCCAGTCCCACCTGCAGTGGAGAATTGACTGGTGGTAAATCCCCCAGGTCTGCACAGAAAAAGCACACATTTTCCAAGGGATTCAGCTTTACCAGACAGTTCTGTGTGACCAGATCATTCCTCTTGGGTCATGACTCAAAACAGGCTTGGCAGAGTCTGGGAGGGTCATTTCAGCTGCAGTGTGGGCAGCTCATGGTAACAGAGTGCTCTGCTCGGGGTGGGGTTGAGGCTCAAATCAACCTGCTGGTCACAGAATCATGGAATCATGGAATGGTTTGGGCTGGGAGGGATCTTAAAGCTCATCCAGTTCCCCCCTTTTCCATGGGCAGGGACACCTTCCACTCTCCCAGGTTGCTCCAAGCCCCGTCCAACCTGGCCTTGGACACTTGCAGGGATGGGGCAGCCCCAGCTTCTCTGGGCAGCCTGTGCCAGGGCCTCACCACCCTCACCAGGCTCTTGGGACAGAGGTGGGAAGGCTGGTGCAGAGCGGTGCTGTGCTGTGGAAGGGCTGTTCTGGTGGTAGAATGGATACTGAAACTCTTCAGTAATTAAAAGGCTCCATGAGATGCAGCCCGTGACACCCCGATGGAGCTGTTGTTATTATTTTTAGAGAGAACCATAGATGGCAGCTGTCCCAGCTCTTTCTAATACTCATGATTTCCTGAAATCCTCCCCCCCCCCTCTTATGTTTTTTTTTTTTTGCAGGAGCCTCGATGTCTGGATTGGATTCAATGATTTTGCAAGCTCTGGAGCGCAGCAGAGAGGGGAAGGATTTAATCTGGAGAGCTGTCAGAACTGGCTGCCAGGAGAACCCCATCCCTCCAACGCTGACCACTGCGTGCGGATGGGCCCGACGGGCCAGTGCAACACGGACCTGTGCATGGCCAAGCACAGCTACGTCTGCGAGTACAAGCCACAAGGTGGGCTCTGCTTGCCCTGCTGGCGCCGAGGGTGGGCTGGTGTCCCCTCGCTGGCACTGCCATGGAAAAAGAGGGATGTATGGACAGGCTCATCCAGGGCATCACCACAAAACAAGTGTGACTTGCAGCAATATTCCCAAATCCACCTTCCAGAAGCCAAACTTTAGCCCAAAGGGAAGAGTTTGGCTTATTCCAATCTTTGCCATGAGCAGGAGAGAGAGGAGCAAAGTTCTGAGGCAAAGCACTGGAAATAGCTTTTCCCTCTTCTGTGAGCAGTCTCTGCTGCTGCCAAGGTCTGAGGCCGTGGTGCTGCCTTGGTGGCCCAGTGTGAGAGTGGGAGATGTTGGGGCGGCTCAAAAGATGATGAGGTGAGGTGTGATGTGGTGTGTGCTGTGCAGGTTTGTGGTTATGCAGCTTCCCAGATCTTCCACACGGGTGTAGGGAGTAAGAAAGAGAAGTAGAATGGACGTGAAACAGGGCAGAAGATTTAGGTAAGAAGGAAAAGCCATGGCCAGAGAGGCCACTGGCCTGGTCAGAGGGGCAGCAGCAGCTGCCCAGTCCCCAGAGAGCCCCAAGTGTTTGCCACTGCTGGAAACCAGCTGGTCGTGGCCACATTTCCCACAAAGTCCAGGGGCACAGTGAGGATGAGGAGGGCACCTTGTGCTCCGGAATTCCAAGCAAATCGTTAGTTGTTGGAAGGGAGAATTTCTTGTACAGTTCCTAGAAGTCAAAATTGCTGAACATTGCAAATGAAAATGTTATTTGGGCTGGATGAGAAAGAAATCAAGACACCTGTAAGGAGAAGGAAGGTACAGGATTATGAAGCTGCTCCTCCAGAACAGCTGGACAGACTCCTGAGTGGTCCAAGGCCTGCTGCAGCTTCGCAGGGTGGAGGGAATGGCCTCAGGCCTTGCTGAGTCTCATGGGCTTTGTTCAAATATTTCCTTTGTAAACAGGAGTTCTCCTAAACGCCGAAAACTTCTTTGAGGGAGACGCTGTGTTCGCCGCACACGAGGCCGCGAGGAACGTGAGCGAAGCTGTGCCGGAAGAGCCGTGGCAGGCTGAGGAGGTGAGGGGGTTTGCTCATCCTGCTGCTGCCCAGGGATCCCTGGGGACACGGGCAGGTGAGAGCAGTGTGTGTTCTGCAGGTGCTGGAGTTCCCGGAGCTGGCGTTCAGGCACCAGGGATTTCTCACTGCCCTGGAGTTTGTGACGCAGGAGCTGCACCAGCCTGTCCAAGTGAGGTTCCAGGTGCACAGACCGATGGATGGAGAAGGTGAGGCTTCTCCTCAATGCTTGGGGGATTGTTGGAGGTGACACCACCAAGCTGGGTCTGGCCTTGTGGCCCCTCTGGTCCTCTGACCCTTAAAGGCTCAGAGATTTGGTTCTGTTTTTTGAGGAGATTAAAGTGCAGGATCCACAGGTAGGGTTGGACAGCCTTAGAGAAGTGGTTATCCTGGAGAAAATAATAGAGGGAGAAACGTCTCTCAATGCCTGAGGAGAATGTGAGTGTAAGGACCATGTGTAGAAGCTCATTAATCATCTGAGCTGTACTTTTTACTTTGTGAACACTCGTGTCAAATGGGAATGTGTTCTGGTCCATCTGGCCCCACGGGTTAACAAGGAAGAACATTTTCCTGAGCCCATTTCTTCCTGATGGATGAGATAATCTAAAAAGCCTTTTATTCCTTGTACAACAGCTCAACAGTCACAGTTTTGGCAACAATTAATTCTGCAGCAGAATGTTTGTTGTAGCCGTAGGGTTGGCTGGTTACAAAAGGATCTTTTTTGACACTGACAAGCTGATACTTTGACATGGAAACATTAACTTCAGAAAAGTTGCTTAATGTGTTTTCAATGTCAAGGCCAGCTCTTGCTTTCACTTGGACTCACTTTTGCTGGAGCACAGATCCTTTCAGAGTGCAAATTGGTACGTTCTCACTGGAAAAGAGACAGCTTTGGCTTTAATGATCTTGGTGGATTTTTCCAGTAAAACTGGACCCTTGCGTAGCACCAGGATGTGCTGCAGTTGCAGCTTTTACTAAGAGTGGAGCCATCACTAAAGTGGAAAAAATTGTGAATTTGGAGCAAAGAAGTGCATTAGTGGTGTTACTCGTCAGAGTGGTGATCACTGATTTCTCTTCTTCCAGACTACCAGGAGGAAAACAATGCGACAGAACCATTCCCCAGCGCTCAGGATGATGGGAACTGGACCCTGCTGGAATGTCCTCCTGGTTTCCACTGGTGTCCTTTGACGAATTTGTGCTCATCCCACAACAACTGCTGCAATGGGACCGAGTGTGCCAACAGTTCCTTTGGCAGCAGCCCTGCCCCCGGGTCCCTGCAGCCCAACCACAGCCAGCCCAGCTATGAACTTCTCAAGGAATTCCTCTTTACAGTACCAGCTGGCCCCTCCTCCCAGTATCAGGTCAGTGTTTACTGCTGTAACCAGTGAGTAGGTGGGGCAGTTTTCTCCTGAGGGCTTTGGGTAGGTTTGGGTTGTTCCCATTTGGCAGATGGAGCCACGAAGTCCATTGGAATGTGCCCAGTGTCACACGGGCCATGGGTTCCTTGCAGTCCCCAATGCCAAGCACAGTTGGTCAGAAGGGTCAAAAGCGGGTGGCACAGGGTGCCCAGAGAAGCTGTGGCTGCCCCATCTCTGCAAGTGTCCAAGGCCAGGTTGGGCAGGGCTTGGAGCACCCTGGGATTGTGGAAGGTGTCCCTGCCCATGGCCAGGGATGGAATAGGATGGACTTTAAGCTCCCTTCCCACCCAAAGCCTTCCATGATTCCATGAAAAGGCTGTGCAGATTCCATGGGCTATTCCCATGGCATTAACACAGTGGAGATGGAGCATAAAGCTGATTTCTGTGTCAGTATGTTTGATTCAGACTCTCTCAAGGAGGGTGGAGTGGTGAAAGGTCTCCCCGTGCTGTGCTGGGATCTGCACCGTTTCTGTTGGTTCCCACCTGGCAGGAAATCCAGCATTTTGCCAGGCAGGAATTGGGGTTGAGTGCACTTAACGTGAGGCATTAATCCAAAACGTCTCCTCTCTCTGCAGGTCACATTCGGAAAAGAAAACGTCTTTGTCAGGGCTGGGGATGTTTTCAGCATCCAGCACAACGCAGGCTCGGGCTCATTCCTCCAGTGCCGCTCCAGTGCCACCTCCCAGTACAGAAGGAACTCCTCTGAGCGGGCACCGGGCTCGTCCAACGGCTCCGTGGATGCCCCCGGGACGAACAGCACCGTGTGCTCTGTCTGGGTGCGCTACGCCGAGGAGCAGCTGGTGCCAGTGCTCAGCCCCCACAACGCGGGGCTGGAGCACCCCGGCCGCTACACGGTCCGAGCCAGCGTGGACAGCGGGGTCTTCAGTGCCAACCTGTCCTGCAGCTTCCGGGTGGCCTCCCGCGTGTCCGGCCTGCGCGTCATCCACCCCGCCCCCCAGGGCTCCAGGGTGTACCTGCCCACCAACCACACCACGCTGGTGGTCAAGCTGTCCTCGGGGGTCAACGCCACGGCCAGCTGGCTGGGGGACAACCGCACCGTGCCCTTCGTGGCGACCTGCCCGGCGGCCGTGGCCCCGCTGTGTGCCAGGGAGACCAACGACACCTGGTTTGCTGTGGTGCAGCTGGGCGGCCTCGGGGAGGGCGTCAGCACCCACGTGCTCGTTGCGGAGAACGCAGTGAGCTCCCAGAACATCACGGTCACGGTGAAGGTGGAGGAGCCCATCCGTGGGCTGAGGGCCACCCCTGACCCCGAGAGCAGAGTCCTGGTGAACACACGGGTGGTGAGTGTTTGCTGCTGCTCTGAACCCGTCCCTCGTGGGTTTAGCCCTCACCTGTAGCTGTCAGGGGTGTGTGTGGCTCGGGGGCGGCGGGGCAGGGGAGCACTGCTTGCTGCTAAGCTGCCAGGCCGTGCTGCCCGCGCTGCTGCAGACACAGCATGTGGCACCAGCACCGGTGCTCTCCAGCAGGAAGGCAGCTCAGCTGCACGTCCCCTTGGACCCCCCGAGGTAAGACAGTGCCTCCTGCGAGAGAATACTGCCTGTCCATTTCCCCAGGACACCGGGGGTGTTAGGAAAGGCCAGTGTTTGCCTTGTTTTGCCTTGTCGAGGTAGTCGTTCCTTGAGGTGTTTAGATTTGCTCTGCTAAATCCTTACATCAGCTGGCTAAAGCTGTAAAAATGTTTCACCCCTCCAAGTCTTGGAGTTCCTCTGGTGTTTGCAGTCTTGTTTTCTCCAGTCCCCCATCCCCAGAGCTACAGCCCTGGGAAGCTGCTCAGTAACTGCCCCGAATGCTCTGTACAAGCTCTGTCTGCTTCTGGCAGATCCTGTGCCTGCACCTCTCGGTCTCGCCCTTCCTGCTGCCACAGGCTGCTCAGGAGGCACTGTTGGAGTGAGGAGGGACCTGCCCTGTCCAACCCCTTCAGCCTTTGGGTCAGGCACCATCCCTGGACGAGGGTCAGAGGCTCAGCTTACAGGTGTAGCTAAAGCCAGGCTGTTTCCACAAAGATTTCAGAAGGTTTTTTAGTCAGCAAGAGAGACCTGATCACAAGAGCAGAGTGCTGGGCTGTGGGAGCAGGGAGCGTGGGGTCTGCTCCCAGCTCCGCTGGGGATTTATGGAGTCAGGGTTTGCATTTTTCCATCAGCAGCAGAGCCGCAGATGATCTGTCACCTCTGTGCCATGCTCTGAGGGCACTGCAGGTGTGGGGGCCTCCCAGTCTGGCTCTGCTCCCTCTCCAGTTCAGCTGGAGATCTCCTGGGAAGTGCTGAGCATGCTTTTCTCTTGCACTAGTGTGAAATGTTCTCGTGCCTTTCAGAGCTACATCCCTGTGATGGAGGCTGGGTCAGATGTGACTTTCCGATGGACAGTAGATGATAAGCCATCTTTCACTTTTTACAATGTTGTCTTCAACGTTATCTACCAAAGCCCAGCTGTGTACAAGCTTTCGGTAAGCCAAGGCCTTTCCCATGATACCATTTCACCCCTGGGTTTCCATCTCATCCCACAAACTCCCGAGGAAAAGCAGCAGGGAGAGAAGGCAGAGCTGAGTTGAGGTTTTTACTGTGCTCGTCTGCTATTTCTCACTGAGCTGCTCTTGCAAATGCAAATAGTTTCTTCTACTCTTACATTACTTCGCTGTGTTCCTCCCCTTTGCTTTCTCCTCTTTTCTCCAAGTTCCCCTTTCTGTTCATGGAGTGCCTGTGTTTCCTCCTCCTCCCCAGCAGGAATTAGCAGGGAGCCCCTGCTCTGGCAGGCAGGAGATCTGGATGCAGAACCTGGCAGAGGCAGGATGCATCATAAGACTTCCATAGGCAGGACAAAGCTTCTCCCATGAGCTCCTCTGTGTTCTCTGTTCTGTTCTCTCTCTCCTGGTGCAGACTGGAATGCTGGGTTTTGCCATGGCCCCTGAAGGATGGAGCAGAGTCTGGGCCAAGGGAGGTGTCTCTTGTGGAACAGGAGTATCTCTGGCCAGAACATCTTTCTGTGTCATGCCCTGCAGAGTCTGCTCTGGTCCAAGGTGCTGGATCTGCTCTCAGGGTGGCTCTTGGCCTCCTGAGCAGGCACCAGCCCAGCCCCGAGGCTATGCTCGCACTAATTTAAGATGTGCAGCACTAATTTGCTGGGTGAAGCACGGTGCTGAGGGCCTGGGCTGCTTTCACTTACAGAGCTGCCAAGGTGCCGTTAGCCTGGGGGGCTCTGGGTTTGGTGCAGCAGATCCACAGAAGCCCAGACACGAGTTTCTCTTACCTGCTGGGGTGGGAGGTCTGTTCCAGTGGGTGTGAAGGATCCCTCTGCCAGCAGCTCAGCTCTCCTGCAGGTGAGAGGGTGAAGATGCTTTGTCAGTGTTACATGCCTAGAAAATCCTGATGATTCTGCTCTACTTCTGTCATGTCTCTTCAGTCTCTTGCATCCCTTTCCCTCCTCTGCCCAGCCTCGCTCTTCCTCTCTGTGCCCACCACACCGGGATCCTGGAGCTGCACTTCGTGTGCTTGGTTTTATGAGCCTCTCCCATCCCCGCTATGTGCTCAAAGCCACTTTTCTGCCACAGTCCAGAGGAAATTGGATGGCTCCTGTCCCGTTGGGGGCAGCAGGTGCCTGCGCTCAGCAGCTGGAGCTGCAGGGCACTTTGGAGCAGGCGAAGGGGCAGCTGGCGAGTTCAGAGCCAGAGGTGCCTCAGGATGAGAAGCTTCTCTCCTTGTCCTCTTGCTGTAGCACCAGTCCTTCCTTGGACTGGCTGTAGTGGTGAAGATGTGGCCACTCTCTCTGCCCTGACCTGCTCACCTAGCTGGTGGTGCTGCTTCAGTCCAGCAAAGCCCCGCTCCGAGGGCGATCCCCGCAACAAGGGGGCCCCAAACCCATTCTTTGTCCCACTGTCCTTCCCAGCTCACCGCCTCCAACCACGTCAGCAACTTCACAGTCAACTACAACGTGACGGTGGAGATGATGAACAAGATGAAGAACCTGAGCGTGGTGGGTGTCCTGCCAGTGCTGCCCCAGAACAGCAGCGTGGAGCTCAGTGCCAGGGTTCACGTGGACTCGGCTGTGGAGGCTCTGTTCCTGTGAGTCCTTTGCTGCTTGCCCAAACTTAAGATCTTTCAGTGCACATCTTACCTTGCCTGCACCGTTTCTCTTCCCAGGGCCAGCTGGTCCATCTCAGCTGCTGTTTAGTTCATGTGAAATCCCTGTGAGTGGGGGTCAGTCACACACCCGTAGTTCAGGCTGAAATCCTTTTCTTTTAAAGTGCTACAGCACTGCTTTCATTTGGGTTCTTCCTCTTCTTACCGGTGCTGTGCTCCTCTCAGCACAGCTACTGCTTTGATACTTGACATTCTGCTTCCTGTGTTTTTTTCGGAAAACCCAGCCCTGACCTGAAAGACAGGCCAGGATTCCTCTGGGATTTCCGTGATTCTCCTGTTGTGCCGTGTAACGTGGTTTGCCTCTTTCTCCAGGTGGGATTTTGGAGATGGTGTCCAGGAGACATACTTGTTCAAACCTCCCTACAACAAGTCTTTCCTTATTCCTGATCCCAATGTCCATGAGGTTGTCATTGAGCACAACGTTTCACACATCTACCAAGACCCAGGTATGCTCAACAAAGTTCTTTGGGGAAGAAGGGGCTCAGGCATTTTTGGTGTGAGGGGTGTACAAGGCACCTTCCAAGAAAACCAGAGCTTGGAAGTCATTGTCTCGTTCCCGAGCAAACAGCCAGTGACTGGAAGTCTCCAGCAGTTGCCGTCCTCTATAACTCTGTTTCCCAGGGAAGTTTGGCCACGCTGTAAGAAGCAGGTTCACCACACACAGCCCCTTTTTGGGCAGTCTCAGCAGAAGGTCGAGGGGCAGGCAGGCACCGGCCTGGTGGGAGGGGTGGGCAGCAGGAAGGGTCTGTTCTGTGGGTGAGCAGAAAGAAAATCTTTTCTCTCTACCCGTTGGACTGTCTCCTTTCTTGGTGTTTGGTCCCCACACACATGACCTGGTGTAATTCCTGCTGGTCCTGGGCTAGAGCAGGGCAGCCCAGGGTGTGCACAGCACAGGAGCAGAGTGTCCCCTGCAGCCCCTGTCACACCCCCCACTCCACCACAGCACTGAGAAGCTGTTGACAGGCATGTCCTCACACTGCCCTTGTTCTGCTCTCCCCCAATGCAGGAGAATATGCCCTGATGGTGGTTGTGTCCAACCAGTACGAGAACCTCACCCACCTGAGCCCAGTTCATGTCCACAGTTACCTGCTCGATGTGAAGGTGGAGGCAGAGGAGGATGTTTTGGTCGTGGGCCGGCCAGTCACCTTCCGAGCCACTCCTCTGCCGTCCCCGTATGGCGTCGTGTACACCTGGAACTTCGGGGACGGGTCCTCCCTGCTCACAGAGATCCAGCCCACGGTGACCTACAGCTACCCCCGCAGAGGGGTGTACAACGTCACCGTGACAGCCAACAACACCGTGAGCAGCGTGGAGACCGTGGAGTGCTACCAGGTGTTTGAGGAGATAACGGGGCTCCGCGTTTCCGCGGACGAGGCCGCAGAGCTGGGAGCAGCCGTCACCATTAACGCTTCTGTGCAGACTGGGGACAGCATCACCTGGACATTCGACATGGGGGACGGGACAGTGCTGAGGGGTCAGGTGCCAGTGGTGGAACACGTGTACATAAAGGACATCAACTGCACCGTGAACGTGACGGCTGTGAATCCTGTGAACTCTGTCTCCCAGGCAGTTCCCGTCCGGATATTTGTCCTGGAGGTACTCAAAATAGAGCCCGCTTCTTGCATCCTGGAGCACCCGGACGTGCAGCTCACCGCCTACGTGACAGGGAATCCTGAGGAGTACATCTTTGACTGGACTTTTGGAGATGGCTCGTCCAATGTCACAGTCAGCGGGGACCCTGTGGTGATGCACAACTTCACCCGGAGCGGGACGTTCCCGCTCTCCCTGACCCTCTCCAGCAGCTTTAACAAGGCTCACTATTTCACCAGTGTCTGTGTGGAGCCAGAGATCCTCAACGTCACCCTCCTGCCTTCCAAGCACTTTGTGAGGCTCGGGGAAGAGACCACCTTCCAGGTCAGCGCCGTGCCTCCCTACCAGTACCGCTACCGCTGGGATTTCGGCAACAATGAGTCCGCCAGGTCGAGTGGGACTGAAGTGACCTACACCTACAAGAACACAGGGGTCTTCCTGGTCACAGTGACTGTCTCCAACAATGTCTCTTTCAACAACGACACGGCGTTTGTGGAGGTGCAGGAGCCGGTTGGGGTAGCAAAGATCGAGTATAACGGGACAGACGTTCTGGAGGTGAACCAGATCTACCTGTTCTCTGCCAGCATGAATGGAACCAAAGTGAGTTACTGCTGGGACTTTGGGGATGGCACTGTCCAGCCTGGGCAAGTGGCCACCCACTCCTACAACAGCACAGGCCACTACAGCATTACAGTGATGGGGCAGAACGATGTGAGCTCCAACGAGACCACCATCGACATCTCGGTGAAACGGCGGCTCTTTGGCCTGACCGTCAATGCCAGCAGGACGGTGGTGCCATTGAACGGGTCCGTGAGCTTTGTAGCCACCCTGGTGGCTGGCACCGCCATCCGCTACTCGTGGATCCTCTGCGATCGCTGCACTCCCATCCAAGGCTCCTCCACCATTTCCTACACCTTCCGCTCCGTGGGCACGTTCAACGTCATTGTGACAGCAGAGAACAAGATCAGCTCGCTGCAGGACAGCATCTACGTCTACGTCCTGGAGCAGATCGAGGGCCTGCAGGTGGCCAGCAGTGACCTGGTGGAGGACATGTATTTCCCAACTAACAAAACACTCCATTTGCAGGCCATGGTGAGAGAGGGCACAAACATCTCCTACAGCTGGGTAGTCCAACGGGATGGCAATGCTGTGCAGACCTTCACTGGGAAAACCTTCCCCTTGAGCATTCTGGAGGCTGGGAACTACACTGTCTACCTGAAGGCCACCAACATGCTGGGCTGTGCCACTGCTAACAGGACACTGGAGTTCATCGAAAGCCTTGGTGTCCTAAAGCCCTACGCCTTCCCCAACCCAGCTGCTATTAATGCCACTGTGAACATAAGTGCCACCATAACCAGTGGCACTGGCATCACCTACGTGTGGTACCTGGAGGACGGCTCCTCTCCTGTCACCTCTGAACCCTTTATTATACACTCCTTCCAAAGCCCTGGAATGATCGAGGTCATCGTTGGAGCGGAAAACAAGCTGAATTCAACCAATGCCACAGTTTCTGTCTGTGTGGAGGAGGTCATTGAGGGACTGAGTATAGGAACAGCGGAGCTGGACTGTAGGTATGTCTCCTCAGGCTCCACGGTGGTCTTTGAGGGGGAGCTGCAGAGAGGGACTGAAGTGACGTGGCTGTGGGAGGTGCCAAATGGCACACTGAGTGGCCAGTCCGTGGCAGTCACGTTCCCCACGGCGGGGTTGTACACGGTCCATCTGAACGCGTCCAACGACATAAGCTGGGCTCTGGCCAGCAGGAACATCTCGGTGCTGGACAGGATTCAAGGTCTGGAAGTCGTTGCCAGCAAGAAGGTGGTAGAGCCAGGGGAACAGGTCACCTTTGAGATCAGGATGCTGTCGGGTACCTCTGTGAGTTACCTGGTGAGCATTAGTGGGGACTACTCCGTGGTGCTCAACGGCTCCAGGTACACCCATGAGTTCACCAAGAGCGGCGATTATCTGGTGACCGTGACCGTGCAGAACCAGATCAGCATTGCCCACGCCCAGGTGCTCATCTCTGTCTTAGAGCCCATCCAGGGCGTCAGGCTCCTGAACTGCTGCGAGGAGGGCATTCCCACGGGCACGGAGAAGAGCTTCAGTGCCCGCGTGGGGAGCGGCTCCCGCGTGTCCTTCTCCTGGCAGTTCTGCCTGTGGAAAGAGCGAGGCCGGTCTGTGGTTGCTGCATCAGGAGAAAGTGTTTCCTACACTCCAGAAGCTGCAGGGCTGCTGGAGATCCACCTCATTGCCTTCAATGACTTGGGAAGTGTCAACATCACCAGAACCATCCAGGTGCAAGACCCCATAGTCCAGGTGTCCCTCAGTGCCACCAATGCCTTTGTCAACCGAACGGCCCTGTTTGAAGCCGTGGTGGTGCCCAGCAGCAGGGGCGTTGAGTTCTTGTGGAGCTTTGGGGATGGATCTCCCACTCAAACCACCAGGGTTGCGGTGGCCAACTATTCTTACCTGAGCCCCGGGGATTACCTGGTGGAGGTGAATGCCACCAATCTCATCAGCTTCTTCATAGCCCAGCTCACTGTCACCGTCAAAGTCCTGGAGTGTGAGGAGCCCGAGGTGGAGTTGGCCCTGCCACCGCAGGTGGTTATGAAGAGATCCCAGAGGAACTACCTGGAGGCACAGATTGACCTCCGAGGGTGCATCAAGTACCAGACAGAGCACCTGTGGGAGATCTACCGAGCACCCAGCTGCATGAACTTGGATGACTCCAGCAGGATCCGGCTGCCGAACGTTGACGTGAACAGGCCCCAGCTGGTTATCCCGAAGCTCGGCCTGGAAGTTGGGAACTATTGCTTCATGTTTATTGTCTCCTTTGGAGACACCCCGCTGTCCAAAAGCATCTTTGCCAACGTGACTGTGATCCCGAGTAAGCTGGTCCCGATCATTGATGGGGGGTCATACCGTGTATGGTCCAACACTCAGGACTTAATCTTGGATGGAGAAAAATCCTACGACCCGAACTTGGATGATGGGGAACAGACCCCGTTGTTGTATGAGTGGTCCTGCACATCCTCCTCCAAGGTAAGAGCGGCCTTGCACAGCCAGAGTGGCCATTTTGGAGCTCCAGCTCCACCACAATAGTGTTTGGGGTGAAGTGGTGTGGAGGGAAGCTTTTGTGAGCATCTCTAACAGCTGCTCTGGAAGGAGGGTTGCAAAGGCTGAGTTCCCAGCTCGGGATGATGATACAGAAATTGGTGTGAGGAGTGGTGAAGTGCAGTGTCCCTGGGCAAGGCAGAAGGGCTGGCTCTGGAAGTGGAGGCATTGGCATTGCTGCTTCCCTGGCACTCGGCCTCTGGTTCCCAGTGTCAGTGCTGCTGCAGTGAGGGAGTTACGGAGCTGCTGATGCAGTCTGGGAGCTCAGGGCTCTGCTCCCTCTCCCATTAACACTTAAATGTCTCTAATGCCATCGGGGGACAAAGTTAGGCTTCGGAGAGGTCAAGTGACCACAGCTTGTGGTCACAAGCAGGCCACTGTCCTCACGTGCTGAAGTGGTCTGACCCTGCACTGCTGGAAGGGTGAGGGAGAACTGCCTCGCAAATCCTGGTGGGAATCCACCTCAGGAGCATTTTTGATTGAATGAGGAACTCTTCTCCTTGTACAACGTCATGTTTTCTAGCTTTGTCTCAAAATAGCAAATGTGAAGTGTGCGGGGATCGGACCTTTTGGTTTAATGTGAGCTTTTTGTGTTGCTTGGCAATGTTTATAAGGTATTTAATGAAGAATTAATTGCTGTAAACTACAAATTTGAAGCTCAGATGAAATACAGGGGTGTTACAACTACTGTTTACTAACCTGAAGAGTAGGATAATGTGTGTTATTGTCCACACATGCCCTGTTTCTCCCACCCCAGTGGTGGCACTGCACAGCAAGGTCTGTGACAGTGGCTCTGTGTGGACCTGAATGTTTTGGCTGTGGACTAACCCGATGTGCACCCTTACCAAGGAGGGTTTGAAAGTTCTTTTCTCCTTGCAAGCAGAGCTCGGCTGCAGGGTGCTCTCTGAATTTCAGTGCCAAGGAAGGAATTGTCACAATATCCAAAGCTCTGTTAGAAGCAGATGTGGAGTACACGTTCGACCTCACCGTCAGGAAGGAGGGGATGAGTCCCGAGGCCACCAACCAAACCGTACGTACCACACACAGCTGTCACCTTCTCTCCTTGGCACAGCCACCTCTAAGGCACAGTCACGGGATGGTTGGGTTGGAAGGACCTTAAAGATCATCCAGTGCCACCCCCTGCCATGGGCAGGGACACCTTCCACTATCCCAGGGTACTCCAATCCCTGTCCAGCCTGGCCATGGACACTGCCAGGGATGGGGCAGCCACAGCTTCTCTTCAGGGCCTCCCCACCCTCACAGGGAAAAATTAGTCCCTTTTCCCAAGGAAGTTTCTATAGGAGAAAGGAAACTTCCTTTCCCGCTCTTCAGCAGTCCCAGCTCTTCACATGGCACAGGCTCTTCCCTCATTTTACCCAGAGAGCTTCCTAAGAGCCAGTGCTTAATTTTACTGTCAACAGTTCCTCTCTTCTCACCTTCCAAGTTTTTTCAAGGGAGGGTTTTTTCAGCGCACGTTGTTTATGTCCCATGAATCCCAACGCCGAGCGCACCCGCACAGTTTGTGTCGGGAACATCCATCGTGGCGCGCTTGGCAATTGGAGATGGACTCAGTCTGGAAGTGGAAACTCTTACAGCCTGGGGTTGAAACCAGAGCTGCAGGATGAAAAGAAAAAAAATGAAATTGATAGTCTTTCAAGGACATTCCGTACTATCTGGTTTCCATGCAGGAGCACAAAACAATGCTTCCAGTGTCGCAGGAAATCTGCAAATACTGGCGGAGTGAATGGAGCTCCGGCGCAGTGCTGGGGAATATTTATCCCCTTTTAAGAGTCTGCCATGTTAAACAATGTCTTCATTACTGTCTTTGAATTCATAACACGCATAATGCCAGGGCAGAGGGCTCAGTCCAGTGCTGGACAAGCCCATTTCGTCAGGGATTAAAGGAATTTAGACAGAGCACAGGGGTCAGAGCTCAACTGCTGTTGTGTCTGAGCCACTGGTGCCTCTAGAGCTCTGCGAGTGCTCTGCCAGGAAGGTGTGGTGGATGTCTGGAGATGTGCAGTTAGGTTCCAGCTGAAAGCCTGGAACAATGTGCTGCTCCCTGGAAAAGGTGGTTCTTCCATCCCCACTTGGCAGCACAAGCAGGGTTTGCTGGGAATTCAGCACCAGGGACCAGAGGGACGTTTCAGAAGTCATTTACGCTGTTTAAAAGTGTAAATAAATAAATCCAGAATGACCTAGATTGGCCCAGCTTGGCGTTGGGTGGCTGCTGCAAACCGGTGACAGAACTGGGCAGTGTAAGAGCAGAGATGCAGCTTAAATCTGACCCGAAATCCATTGGGAATCCCTCCCTGCTGTTTCTTAGCACAGACTGAGCTGGTGCAGAGCAATTCCTCCTTGCAGCACCAGGTGCTGGGGTGTGTCCTTACTTGTTGATGTCTGTGTTTTGGTGTCAGACCTTCTGATGGAGCCTCTTGCCTTCCCAGGTGTTCATCAAGAGGGGAGGAGTCCCTATCGTGTCCCTGGAGTGCGTTTCCTGCAAGGCTCAGTCGGTCTACGAGGTCAGCAAGAGCTCCTACGTGTACCTGGAGGGCACCTGCCAGAACTGTCACAACGACTCCAAGCTTGGGGTAAAGTCACAAGGCTTTGCTTCACCTTTGGTGGGCTCTGGGAGAAGGGGGCAGGCAGAGGGGTCAGGGTGGAAAAGGAAAGAGAAATGAAGTCCTGGACCTGAATTGCCGTAGAGACGAGGAGGGGAAGCAATCCCTGGCCACAAGCAGTGGCAGGTGGGTCTGGCTGAGTCCTTGTGGGGTCATTTCTAAGCCAAAGCCATGAGTGACCAGCTCTTTCCACACAAAAGCCACTTTTTTTTTTTCCCATAAGAGATCTGTAAAGTGTTTTTTCTCCCTGCTGGTTGGCATTTTGCCCATTATTCTGGCAGCTCAAGCAGAGGTGGTTCAGTCTCTCCTCTTGTGCCCTCCTCTAATTCCAGCTTCCACTGCAGCCTGTGGAGTGAAGCAGGTCTCAGAACTGGAAGTCCTGTTGCTCCCAGCAAGCCCAGCATGTCCTTGCCTGGCATTTTCTGCCTGGTTATCTCACTGTTTCTCCTGTTATCACAACTGTAGGTTTGTGCTATTAACAGTAACCACCCAGGCCACGTTCAGCTTGAAGCACATAAAACACGGTATCCCGTGGAGACTCCACCAGTCCTTCATTTATTTCCTGTGTTTTGTACTCTGTATTATGAAATATTCTGTCGGAGGGTGATGTAATCCCAGAAACTAAAGTAGATCTCACAGTGGAAATATTCCCACCAGACATTTTGGAAAGGTTCCAGTTCTTGTTGCTGTAGCACACAAGACTAAAGCTGAATTATCAACTGCAAATTTGGCAGACGCTCCCACTAGAAATCTGTTACTTTTTATAAAAGACTCAATCTGAAAACATTTTAAGGACATAACTTCAGCTTCAAACCAAACCTCTCCTGTCTTTCCCCCGTCCATCCCTGCAGAGGTGGGCAGCTCACAGCTTTAAGAACAAGTCCCTCATCCTGGACAAAACGACCACGTCCACCGGCGACACGGGGATGAATCTGGTCCTGAGGCAAGGAGCCCTGAGGGATGGCGAGGGATACACCTTCACTCTGCACATCACAGACCTCACCACGGGGGAGGAAGGCTTCGCCTCCATCGACCTGCTGCCCAACCAGCCCCCCGTGGGGGGGTCCTGCCGCCTGTCCCCCAAGGGACCCCTCAGGGCGCTGGTGACAAAGGTGCACTTCGAGTGTGCAGGTGAGAGCACCTGCCAGGCCCCCCTGCTCCTCATGACCGGCTGCTCTTCCCACAGACGTTCCCTTCACCCCAAACTCCTACCCCAGGGCACTGTTGGCCAGGGCTGGGCTCAGCAGTGGTTTGGACCGTGAGCAGCTTTGTGTGCCCGAATTTTGGAGCTCTCAAACTCACAGTAGTGGGTAGGCAGTTTAAAAATTCCTATAACTCATGTAGGTGAGTGGTGATAGCCAGGCCAGGCCAGTTCTTGTGGAAGGGACTGGTATTTCAGTGCAGGAAAAAGAAGATGGTGCCCAAAAGTGAGTCACAGTATGTGGGAAGAATCAAAAGACAAAGCAGTGGGGCCGTCTCTGCCGTGTGGGCTGGATGTTCCCACCACAGTCACCTTCCCAACCAGCTGCAGAGACAGCAACAGCGAGCCCAGCTTTGGAAAAGTGGCCTGGCCGATGTCCCGTAGCCTTGGGCCAAGGACTAAGTGCCTCTGGAAACCAGATTTCCCCAAATGATCGGTGTTAGAGATTAGAGCTGTTTGTGCACAGTGCCGGGAAGCCACGCTGGGAGGGGATGGATCCTGCTGCTTCCAGGGGGCTGGGCACCAAACTGGGGGAGCAGCAGAAACGTGTTCGGGGTGATGTGGTTGTAACTTTGGTATGTTTTGAGCTATCCATAATAATGCTGGAATCAATTCCTCTTCGGAATGGTGGGAATTTCAGCTCTTAGTGATTGTTTTTAAGCTGAAGTGACAGACACGGGACACAGTGGCAGTGGCAGTGCCAGCACCTTTGCTGGGGCTCACTGGCAAACACGCAGTGAATTTCCCAACTTCCCAGCTCCCATGAAAGTCCCCATAATTCCTGGGAGCTCCAAGGAAACCTGTGTGCAGGTTTGATCCTGGGCTCAGTTGTTCCTGAGCTGCCGAGCTCCCGGAGGACTGAGCCTCTGTCTAATGTCAGGCTTTGCAGGGCTTGTACAGAAGCTGTGGCCTTTGTCAGTGCTGTTCCCAGCCTCAGCACAGTTATTCCCCCTTTTTATTTTGATGATGAATTTTTCATAATCCCTTTAAATGTTACAGAACCCAAACACCCAGGGAGAAACCCCTAAACATCATAAAAATTCAGAGGGTATGAAGACACTCCTCCAGCCTGGTGGAGTCCTTGAGCTGTCCTCATTGTGGGGACAGTCTGCCAGAGCAGGGGACGCTTGCTGGGACAGCAGCAAGGGCAAGTCCATAGAACCATCAGAGAATCCTGGAATGGTTTGGGTTGGAAGGGTCTTTAAAGACCATCTTGTCCCTTGTCAGGGACGCCTCCCACTAGTCCAGGTTGCTCCAAACCCCATCCATGCTGAGGGGCCGAGAGGGTTGGGACGCCCCAGGGGAGGGAAGGGGCAGTGCCAGCTCCTTTGGGGCGGTGTCTGCAGCTCCCCATGCCCCTTTCAGAGCCCTGTGGGGTTTCCTTGCAGGCTGGCGGGACACGGAGGACGCGGAGGGGCCGCTGGTGTACATCCTGCTGGCCTCGCGCCACCGCCCCGGCCACTTCCACGAGTTCTGCGTGTACAAGGGCAGCCGGGCCGAGCACGGCGCCTTCCTGCCCCCCGGCTTCCACGAGAGCGGCTTCCAGGTGTCTGTGGCTGTGCTGGTGCAGGACCAGCTGGGAGCCACCGTGGTGGCCGTGAACCGGTAAGACGCCGCTGGCTCTCCCTTGGCACCGTGTCCAGCCTCACCTCCCCAATCCCAGGCTCGTGGCTTGGCCAGCGGGTCCCTGTCCTGATCCTGGGTGAAGGGTTTGCCTCCTGGAAGAGGCTGTTGGCAGGAAGGGGAGGGGAGGCTCAGCAGAAGTGCAGACAGAGGATTCCAGGCTTTGTGGATCATCGCTCGAGGGGGAGGTGTTCCCAGGAGTTGCTGCTTTCATAGAATCATGGAATTGCTAAGTGGGAAAAGACTCCTGGGATCATGGAGTCCCAGGGCTGGGCCAGCGAGGAGCCAGGCTGCAGGTCCGTGGTGTTTCCCATGCAAATGGGGCACCAGGGCAGCAGCAGGGGTGCCTTTGTGGATCACCCACCTGCCTCCCCTCCTCTCCCTCCCAGCCCAGTCCGCACTTCACCCAGATCCCTCTTTCCTTGCAGCTCCATGGAAATTGGCCTCCCCGAGGGCTTCCCCAGCCTCTCCCACTGGCTCTACAATCAGACTGACACCGTGCTCCAGGGATTGGTGAAACAAGGGGACCCTCAGCAGGTCATTGAGTACTCCCTGGCCCTCATCACCATCTTGAATGAGGTAACGCAGCTCACTCTGCCCAAGAGGGGTCTCTGGAAGTCCTTGCAATCACCAGTAGAATTTTTGGGCCAGATTTTGCACAACAATCTCTATAGGCAGGGCAGGAATTTGGGGGCTGTATTCCTGTTTCCCTGCCCAGTAAGAGGCTGCTGCGCACCTGGAAGCCAGGCAGGGATGAGCTTCCCCCTGGGCACAGGCACCCCGCTGAGCTGGATGAGGACTGCACTCCAGGTACTAGACAGCTGCTGAGTGCCAGGCTGTTGAGATAATTGCTTGGAGAACAGAAGTGAAATTGAGGAAGTTCTGCTGGAAAACCAGCTCGTTAGATCCCTCTGGGGAGAAGCAGAGGCAGGAGATGTGGAGTGCAGGGAACAGGTGACTCCAGCTCAGCTCAGCAGACTCTGAAATTGCTCTTCACTCTGGTTTTTTTTCCTCCCTCTTCCTGCTTTTTCTTCCACCCCCCAGTATGAGCGATCCATGCTGCTGGAACCTGAAGCTGAGCATGAATTTGAGCTCCGGACCTGGACTCGCAACAACATCACAGAGACCCTGAACTCCCTGAAGGTGAACACGGTGGATGACATCCAGCAGATCTCGGCCGCCCTGGCGCAGTGCACGGTACGTCCCCTGTCACCTCTGAACCTCCAGGTGCAGCTCAGGTGCTCCTCAGTCCTTGCTGTGCTTCTCTGGCTCTCTCCACGCACAGCGGGGACAGGTGTCACTTGCTGGCATCGTCAGAGTTTCTGTGGTGATGTCCTGGGAGCTGCCAGCTCTGCCCCTGGGAGCTCTGTGCTGCTCCTCTGGTACCTGCCCTGGTTGGCAGCTGCAGCTGGAGGCTGCAGGAGAGACCTCCACAGGCTGGAGAACTGGAGAATCGTGGAATGGTTTGGGTTGGAAGGGATCTTAAAGCTCACCCAGGACCACCCCCTGCCGTGGCACGGGCGCCTTCCACCATCCCAGGGTGCTCCAAGCCCCGTCCAGCCTGGCCTGGGACACTTCCAGGGATCCAGGGGCAGCCACAGCTTCTCTGGGCACCCTGTGCCAGGGCCTCCCCACCCTCACAGGGAACAATTCCTTCCCAATATCCCATCTAACCCTGCCCTCTTTCATCTTAAAGCCATTCCCCATTGTCCTGTCACCCCAGGCCCTTGTCCCAAGTCCCTCTCCAGTTCTCCTGGAGCCCCTTTAGGCACTGGAAGGGGCTCTGAGGTCTCCTCAGAGCCTTCTCTTCTCCAGGCTGGACACCCCCAGCTCTCCCAGCCTGGCTCCAGAGCAGAGGGGCTCCGGAAACATTGGAATAAATCACTGGGGGAGTCACAGAATCTGTGAGGACAGGCTGGGCTCCCATCAGGAGTAACATGAGTAGAGCTGCTTTCGGCCAGGGACCAGTGCCCAGGTCTGATGCTCCCTCCAGCCCTATTTCTGCCCCACAAGATGAGAAACCCCTCTCTGCTTTGCGCTGCTGCTCACTGGAAGCACCATGTTCCTGGCAGTTTGCAGCCCCCCATTCCCAGTGCTGGGGCTGCTGCCTGGTGGATTTAGGAGGGAAGAGAGCCCGGTTACATAATGCACGTGGGGTTTGGTGCTCAGCCAGGCTGCTCTGGCTCCTCCTCCCGCCCTCTCTAATCTTTGCTTTGGGGACTGGTCAGGTACCTTGGCCCTGGCTGTGCTTCCTCTGCAGCCAGGTCAGTGATGCACAGGCACTGCATCCCACCCACAGAGTCCTGATCTGCTCCCTTCCCTGCTTCTGAGCCTGCAAACCTCAAAAATCCCTTCTTTCTGTTCCCCTTTGTCCGGGGTTTGGGGTTCAGCACATCCCATTCCATGCTGGACCAGTTTGTTTCTGTCTTTCCCACCTCCTCCTGCCTCGTGACTTGATCTTGCTGTGGAAGCTTAGGTCTAGAAATAGAATTTTTATTCCACGGGAAAAGCTGACATTCCAGGATTACTTTGTGCTCTGGGTTGGAATGAAAAGCTTAGGAAAACAGTACTCTAGAATTTCCCAAGTGGCTGAGACAAGTGGAGTTCACACATTCCTTTCCTGCACAAGTGTCCATCGGGGCTGATACATTTTTGATTTCACCTAAAAGGGAGAGGAAAAATCAGAATTAGTTTCTCCTGGAGGGATAAAAAAAAGAATCTCAGACTTCTTGGTCAATTCTCCTCCCTAAGTAGGAGCTGCCCTTGGGTGGTTCCTCCCCAGAACTCAGTATCTTCCCCACCTCCCTGATTCCTGACTCCGATTCACACAGTCTGGCCTGGCTTCTCAGAGCTTACAAATGAAGCAGAAAAGGGGGAATTCAAGACCTGCAGATGCTGTTTTGATTCTTCACCAAAACATATGGTGAATCACAGCTGAATCCTGTGATGATTAAAAGAAAAAAGATGAATAAGAGCTAGGAACGGGGTTGTAACAGTTTCCATGTGTAGCCTCGGTCCCTCCCATCCAGCCCTGGAGAGTGCGGGAAGCTCCAGGCCGTGGCGGGAACATTCTGTTTCTTGGACACATCTGGGAGCAGAGGGAGGGACATCCATCATGCCTGAGTGGCAGGATTCCTCCCACAGCCTTCAGGAGTATTTGGACACTGAAATGGATTCAGTCGGGGCTAAATCCTGCTTCCATTGGAGGTCGTGGAGTGGATGGAGGAATCCTATCCAGCTCTTCCTGGTTGGTTTCTGTGTGTGGTCCCAGGAGATGTGCCTGGTTCTTACGAGTGAGCACCAGGGAACGTGAATTTAGAATCACAGAATCCTGGAATGGCTTGGGTTGGAAGGATCAGGTTGCTCCAAAGCCTGTCCAACCTGGCCTTGAACAATTCCAGGGATGGAGCAGCCACAGCTTCTGTGGGCAACAATTTTCTCCCTTCATTCCTCTTTCCAGCCCAAAAGCATCTGCTGCCAGGCATCCTCTGCCTGCCTGTACACTGGCACATTGGAATGTCATGGGAGGGAGATGGAAGAGTCTTGGAGACACCAACAACTTGCTGGCCACTCGCAGTGGGAGCAGGGCAGCCTCTGCTGTCCCCTCCCCAGGGCTGGACAGGGCACGGGGCACTTCCAGAGTGAAAAGGTCTCCTCAGGACGGAGCCAGCTGGGCTTTCCCTGGGGCGTTCCTGCTCTGTCAGACACTGGTCCCTTTGCAGGTGGTGAGCAAGGAGCTGGTGTGCAAGTCGTGCCTGACGAGGACCCTGAACAAGCTGGAGACCATGATGACCATTCTGCAAGGGGAGACCACCCAGGGCATGGTGACACCGACCGGCATCGCCGACAACATCCTCAACATCACAGGTGAGCTTTGTCCTGTGGGTGGGGACAGGGCACTGGCTCAGGGGCAGGAGGAGGCCGAGGGGAGCTTTCAGGCTCCTCTGCCATTTGAGCTTTGGCCCAAATTTTTAGGAAATTGCATCTGCCATTTGGAGCGTGGCATCCCAGCCCTCTCTTCTCCCTGCACTTTTCCCAGGGTTGTCCTGGCTTTGGCAGCTGCCTCTGTGGACACTTAAATCTGACAGTTGTTAATATAACTCACTATTACTCCTAATAAGCTCACTAATACTCCAGGGGATTCTCTTTTTAGTAAACAATGAGTAACAGCTATGGCTTCCAGATGCTTGTCTTCCTGGCTGGAGTCCAAGGAGGCTGTCAAACCTCACTGGGGCATCTGGGAACACTGCGTGGAAATTCCCACCTGGGTGACCCGGGGGGAAGCAGAGACTCCTTCTCTGCACCCCTTCCTGAGTGTTGTGCACTTTGTAGTGCAAAAGCTTAGGAATGTATGTTTGTTTTATCCATTCCTTCCCTATTTCCTGAGCTGTGGTTCTCTTCCCTACACAGGAGGGAAACCAAGCGTGTTGTGATTAAGTATTCCTCACCAGACCTGGTAGATTAGAGAGGCTGCGGGAACTGCTGATAGCTTTGCTTTTAGCTCTGGGCTATGTACACTGCAGTGAGGAAGGTCATGTGCAGAGGAACAGTGAGAAGACAGCAAGGAAAGCCTTGTCTGATTGCTTTGGGAAGGTGTCAGATGTTCTCCTGACTGTAGCTGTTATCCAGGCTATTTACCACTTCCTCTTCATTTCTCTCCTGGCAGGTGACCTAATCCACCTTGTCAATACAGTTTCACAAGAATCCGAGCCCCAGGAGCTCCTTGCTGATTCCCACAATTTGCTGCTGGCTCCCAAAGCCTACAACCTGTCTTCCAGCCTGATGCGAATCCTCATGAAATCCCGGGTGCTGAACGAAGAGCCCCTCGAGCTGGTGGGAGGAGAAATTAAGGCCACAGGCAAGAGGTCTGACCCCTTTAACTTGCTTTGCTACGAAAACACACCAAACTGCCAGTTCTCCATCCCCCAGGCCTTCAACTCCACCCTCTCCAACCTGACGGACGTCATCCAAGTCATGTTCCAAGTGGACTCCAATCCCTTCCCTTTTGGGTACATCAGCAACTACACCGTGTCCACCAAGGTCGCCTCCATGGAGTTCCAGACACACAACGGGGTGCAGATCCCCATCGGGAGCCTGGACTCAGAGAAAGCCATCACCGTGATGGTCTCAAACAACACAGACCCCGAAAATCTCGTGGCTGGCACCGAAGTCATCGAGGCAAGAACGTCTGTGAACCTGATTGTGATCATGGAGAGCAACAACAGGGAAGCAGGACTGCACTTCCAGCTCACCTACCGAGTCCTCAATGGTAGGGCAGACAAATCCATCTCTTTGTTAATTCTTCCTGTGGGAGAGGGGTGTGAGGGATAACCGGGTGTGAGGGATAACCGGTGTGGGAAGGGATGCCAGGGGTCGGCAGCAGGTTCCACACTGCATGGTCGAGGTTCTGGCTGTCCTGGACAATCTCCAGTGCCCAGTGTCCAGGTCTCCAGTGCCCAGGGATCCTCTGAGGTGCACACTGAGAGAGCACGGTCCGGAGAAGCATCTCCCACAACTTTCTGCGTTCCTTATACTCTTCTCTGAGCCCCAGTGCTGGCAGCAGACCTGTGGTTGCATCTCCAAGGGGTTTTTAAAGCCCTTTCTGTTCCTCCCCCTCCCCACAGAGCATTACCTGGCCAGTGAGCCCGAGCCCTTCATCATGGCCTATCTCCATCATGAGCCCGAGCCCAACGAGCACAACTGCTCTGCCTCCAAGAGAATCAGCCTGGATGCCCTGGCGGGAAGTGACCACAAGCTCTACACCTTCTTCACCTCACCCAGGTAAGAGAAGCCTCCCTGGTAGTCCCTGTCAGCCACAGGCTGTGCTGCGGATGCATGTGAGGGCTGCTCAGGTGGTCTGTGGAACCTGTGAGTATCTGCACTGCCAAATGGTGTAAATTACACCACACTCACTGGGCTTTTCCTCCTTTTTGAGTGCATCCCTGCCCCTGCAGCTGGATGCTTACCCTGGACACACCTGCACCAGAATGGGGCTGCTGTCCCTTCAGGAGGTGGGGGAGTCATCTCCTTGCTCTTTCCCTTCTCCAGAACAGACGATCCCATCCAGAAGTACTACCTGAACATCACCAACCACTTCAGCTGGTCGCCAGTGGAGGTGACCCTGGGGCTGTACACGTCCCTGTGCCAGTACTTCAGCGAGCAGGAGAAGCGCTGGAAGACGGAAGGAATTGTCCCCCTGGAGGAGACCAGGCCAGACCAAGCTGTGTGTTTGACCCAGCACCTCACAGCCTTTGGGGCCAGCCTGTTTGTGCCCCCAAACTCTGTCCAGTTCATCTTTCCCGTGAGTACAACGAAGCAGAGGCTGTGCAGTGTTGTCACACATAGAACAAGGTGTTGTCACCTGGAGCAAAGCCTCAGGCTCCTGTTGGCTTCATGTCCAAGCTGGCACCAGCACAGGCATCTGGGAGCCTTTGGGAGGTGCAGATGGGCACAGCTCAGGAGAAGCTGTGTCCCCTGGCTGGGAATCCTGGCTGGAAACAGACCTTTGCAGATGGCTTTAGCCCCTGGCCTGGACATCTCGCACTGCGTTCCCCTCTTAGGGAGATGCCAAACATTCCTCCCAGCTGTTACCCAGCACCGTTTGATCCCAGGGAGTCGCACCTGCCAGCTGCTCCCTGCATCCCAGGGGCGTCCAGGCTCTTCCTCGCTCTGTCCCCGTGACGTGAGCGGGAGCAGGGAGCTCCTGGCAGCTGCTGCCGGCTCTGCGGGGCCACGTCTGTGAGCGGGGCCATGGCCAGGAAGGAGGCAGGGAATGGGAACGGGATCCTCCTGGGGTTGCCTTTCAACACCTCTCTTTTCTCCAGGCTCCAGGCCCAGGGCTGAACTACATCGTGCTGCTGACATGTGCGGTGTGCTTTGTCACCTACTCGGTGGCCGCGCTGATCGTGCACAAGCTGGACATGATCGACATGAACCGCGTGGGGGTGATTCCCTTCTGCGGGAAGAACGGGATGTACAAATACGAGATCCTGGTGAAAACGGGCTGGGGCAGAGGGTCAGGTGAGCCCACAGCCTGCTCCCGTGCCTGGGTCCCAGGGGGACACCTGCAGTTCACCTGAGGTCCCACCTCAGCACGTCACGCTCCGAATGCTCCCCGCGGGGCCCGGAGCTGAGCTGCAGCTTCAGTCCAGGGCTTCCCACAGCATTCCCAGTTTTTACTGTGTGGTGATGGGGCAGGTCAAGAGAATGGTTTGGGATAGAAGGTTCCTCAAAAACCTTCTGGTTCCAACCTCTTGACATGGGCAGGGACACCTTCCACTAGCCCAGGCTGCCCCACCGCTGGCTGTTGTGGTGGGACAACCAATTGCTGCTGGAAGGAACCACCCAGGAGAGAAATTCCCCCATCCTGCCTTCCCTGACTGGGCTGTGGTGGCAGAGATTGTTCCTCACTTCTGACCCTCTCCTGCCTAGTGGGCCCTTTGGATGGATCCTTTTGCTGTCTTCCAGGATCCATCACTTTGTTCCGAATCTTTCCCAGCAGCAGGCAGGCACAAAGTTTGGCTTTTGTTTGGGGGCTGGGTTTTTAGATAGAGCTGTCACAGGCAGTGCTGGGGACCGGCTGCACCTCGGGTGGGCTTTCCTAAGGGCGCCCCTTCCTCCCCTGCAGGTACCACGGCCCACGTGGGCATTGCCCTGTATGGGGCGGACAATAAAAGTGGCCACAGACACCTGGATGGGGACAACGCCTTCCACCGCAACAGCCTGGACGTGTTCCAGATCGCCACGGAGCGGAGCCTGGGCAGCATCTGGCGCATCCGCATCTGGCACGACAACAAAGGTGAGACATGGAGGGGCCACGTCCCGGGCCTGGACAGGGGGACCTGGCCTGTGGTGACCCGCTGGACTGGGGGACACTGCTGGGGGACATGGAGTCTCCCTCACAGACTGGCTAGGTGCCACCCCAGACACAGACGATGCAATGTCCTGTGCACTGTGACCATAAATGCCACCTCAGCGTGAGCTGGCTGTGCCACGCTTCCCTTGTGGGTGCTGTGCAGTGCCCATCGATGACAATCACGTCACACAGAACTGCTGCTGTCCCGCTGACAGTGCTCTTGTGGCCCCCTGGGCTTCGCAGGCTCACACAGAATGTGTGCCATGAAATATTCCCTCGTCTCTCCCCGTGCAGGACTGAGCCCCTCGTGGTACCTGCAGCACGTCATCGTGCGGGACCTGCAGAGCAGCAAGAGCTATTTCTTCCTAGTGAACGACTGGCTGTCGGTGGAGAGCGAGGACAACGATGGCCTGGTGGAGAGGGAGGTGTTTGCTGCCAGTGAGTGCTCCACCTCCCCTGAGCCCTTCTCACCCCTGGCACCTGGGCCCCTCCTTTTCTCCAGGCTGAGCTCCCCCAGCTCCCTCAGCTGCTCGTGGTGCTCCAGACTCTTCCCCAACTCTGTTCCCTTCTCTGGACACGCTCCAGCCCCTCCACGTCTTTCTTCTTGTGAGGTTCCCAGAACTGACCCCAGGACTGGCGGTGCCTCAGCAGTGCCCTGCACGAGGGACAGGCACTGCCCTGGGCCAGTGGCCGCACTGTTTTGGTACAAGCCAGGTGCCATTGGCCTCTTGCCCACCTGGACACATGAGCTGGGCTCATGTTCAGCCACTGTTGCCCCCAGATCCTTTTCTGCTGGGCAGATTTTCCAGCCACTCATCCCCAAGCCCGGAGCACCGCATGAGGAGGGACGCTGTGGATGCTGTGTGGATACCTCTGGAGTATCAATCTGTTGGGAGGGACGTGGCCAGCCCAGCCAGGTCCCCTCAGTGGTGCAGCCACCCTGAGTCTGTCGCTTTGTCCCCAGGTGAGAGCGAGCTGAGGAGCTTCTGGCGGATCTTTGTGGCGGAGCTGCAGCGCGGGTTCTTCGAGAAGCACGTGTGGCTGTCCCTGTGGGACCGCCCGCCCCGCTCCCGCTTCACCCGCGTCCAGAGGGCCACCTGCTGCTGCCTCCTCATCTTCCTCTTCCTCTGCGCCAACGCCGTGTGGTACGGCGTGGTGGGCAATGTCCACCTCAGGTTTGTGCGTGGCGTGGTGGGCAATGTCCACCTCAGGTTTGTGCGTGGCGTGGTGGGCAATGTCCACCTCAGGTGTGTGCATGGCATGGTGGGCAACGTCCACCTCAGGTGTGTGCATGGCGTGGTGGGCAGTGGCCACCTCAGGTGTGTAAAGGGTATAGTGGGCAACGTCCACCTCAGGTGGTGTGCACGGTGTGGTGGGCAGCGTCCACCTCAGGTGTGTGCATGGTATGGTGGGCAGTGTCCACCTCAGGTGTGTGCATGGCGTGGTGGGCAGTGGCCACCTCAGGTGGTCCATGGCGTGGTGGGCAGTGGCCACCTCAGGTGTGTCCCTGGGGCCCCGGCCAGTCCCAACCTGCTCAGGGCCCTCCTGCCTGTCCCACTGGAGCAGGACACATCTTCCATCCCCTGGGAAGAGCTTCCTTGCTTGTGCCTTGAGTCTGCCCTCCCCATTCTAAGGAGTCTGGGACCAGAACATGGATGATGGGTGACCAAAGACAGTCTGGTTTTGGTTTTCAGGCCCATTTTCTTCTCTGCACATCTGGAATTCCTGGTTGTGCACTTCTGTCTCCTGCTTGCTTACCTGGCAACCCCAAATGCTCCTGCTGACTCCTGTCTCTGCTCCCTCTTGATTCCCTGCAGCAACGTGGCAGTTTCCAGCCTGATCCCGGTCAGTGTGGACACGGTGGCTGTTGGCCTGGTGTCCAGCGTGGTGGTTTACCCTCTCTACCTGGTCATTTTGTTTCTCTTCCGGATGGCTCGTGGCAAGGTAAGGAGGGGGAATGGTTGCAGGCTGCTCAGAGGGGTGGGAAGTCACCAGGTTTGCTTTGGGGAGGCTGAATTCTGCCTTTCCTGGGACCTCACTCCTCCAGCTGGGCTCTGCACTTGCCCAGTTGTGCTGCACCAGGGCTGGTTTCTGCCTCCCTCCCTGAGCTCAGATCACTGCCTGGCCTCTGGCAGTGCCCAGGCACCAAAAGGGCAGATTTTAGAAGCTGTTTAGGCATTTCCTCCCTCAGGATTTCAGTGTGTGACAGGCACCCAGATGCCAAAGGCAGAGCCTGGGAGCTGCTCAGTGGAGCCTCTCTAATGTCTACCCTGGGTCCAAGCTCAGCTGGCTGAGCAGAGCTGTGGTGAGGCAGCTGGGAAGGGATTAGCTGGGGATTTAATGACTAGTTAAGCACAATTAGCAGCCCCATTAAGTATTGCAGCCAGCTGCTCAGGGCCTGATGAGCAGCAAATGTGGCTGATGCTGCTGAGAGCACACAGGAAGAGCTTCCAAACTCGGGGACTTCGTGGGAGCTTGTACCTGAGATGGCCTGGGTGGCGCTGGCTGTGGCACGTGTGGGTACAGGTGTCTGGGGGCCGTGGAGGATGAGCGTGTGCCTGTTCTCAGCAGCAGTGGCAGTGTCACCTCCGTCCCTCCTCGTGTGCCCTGCAGGTCTCCATCAGCCACACAGTGACTCACTCAGACCAGCAGTCCCTGGAGATTGACAACTACCTGGACTCCTCAGTCCTTGACAGCTCCTTCCCCACCTTTCCCGGGCTCCAGGCAGAGGTAACTGCTTCCCTCCCCACAGCTGGGCAGGCTCCTGGAGGTGTGGGCCCGGGGCTAAGAGCAGCTCAGTCACCCCTGATGTTCTCAACCCACTGCTTTGACCAGGCACAAATCTGTGTCATGTTCTGAAAGGTTTCTGTTCCCCCCAGGCCTTCTCTGAGCAAACCAAAACAGATCTGTTCCTGGAGGACTCCAAGAGGTGAGTGGGGTTCTGGGAATGGAGCAGGCAAGGACTTTAGTCTGTGCTTTGCTGGGCTTGGCTCGTGCTCCCACAGCCGTTTCCCTTTTCTCGTGCTCCCCGCATTCCTGACCGCCCCCATTCCCGTTTTCCCACAGCCTGGTGCGGTGGCCCTCCAGCGAGGCCCTGCTCAGTTGGCCAGACCTGCTGAGTGACCCCTCCATCATGGGCAACACCATCCAGAAGCTGAAGAGAGGCCGGGCCAGCCGCCACCTGGGGCTTGAGGCCCCACTGGCCACCGAGGAGGACACTTTGTCCCTTGGGATTCACCAAGGACAGCCCCGGTACTTCTCGGCCTCAGGTGAGAGGCCTCTCCTGGCTCAGAGCAGAGGTGGAATGACAGAGCTGCTGCCATCACCACTGGCCTCACTGAAGGGCAGGGGAGGAGGGTTGTGTCTGCTTAGGGGCGATTTTAGTCTGGGAAAGCAGAAATCCTGGTGGGCATCAGACTGAGGTGGGTGGTCCCACACTGCCAGCAGACTGGGAGCCAGGAGAGGCGTGTTCCCATGGGAATGCTGCAAGCAACCAGCACTTCCCCACTGCCTGCAAAGCCACAGTGTGTCCCTGAGCCTCTGGAAGTGACTGGAGAAGGAGAGCTTGGCCTCCTGACCTAGTAGTTCCCTGCCCAGCTCTGTGGCCAAGCTGGGATAGGCAGGAACTGGAGGGCAGGGAGCAGGGGAGGGCTGTCCCAGGGAGAAGGACATCACCATGGCCCTCCTCCTCCTCCCCAGTTCCACCACGTGGCGTGGTGCTGGGTGCTGAGCTCCTGCCAACGCCGTCTGTGCTCTCTCTTTCCCAGATGAGGATCTGATCCGGCAGATCCTGGCGGATGGAGCCAGCGGCATCTCCCACTCCCAGGACCTGGGGCCGTACATGAGGGCAGAAACGGATCTGATCTCAGGCCTGTGAGTGTTTGGAGAGCAGAGTCCCCACGGAGCCAGAGCCTCCCACCCCCTGCCCTCCCACCCAGCTGAGCTGAGCTGGGTTTGGGACACTTTCACGGGTCACTCTGTTCCTGCTGGCCATGACTCCTGCAGGCCCCGCAGCCACAGCTCCAGGAGGGCACTGCCACCCTTCCAGGAGCCTCCTGGAATGTCCCTTAAAGCCCCAGCTGTGTCTCCAGCACTTTGGGACTGCGGGCAAAGTGCTGGGATGAGGGTTCACCTCATGGCACTGATGGGAGGGAGAAGGGGAGAAGGGGATTCTGAGGGTATCCCTGTTGTGTTACCGTACCCAGGACACCCTGCTGGGCACCCTGACCAGCACCTGCAGGGCTGGCAGCCCACCAGCCACTGCAGAGTGGCAGGCCCAGGGAAGGGAGGGACTGTCAGGCCTTGTCCATGAGACACAGAGCAGTGTCTGTGCCTTGGGGACGCGTGTGATGTCCCAGGACCGGTGCTGGCACTGGAGTTCAGCCCCCTTGGTGCCAGCCTGCTCCACACAGAGCCAGCAGTGGCACAGCTCTCACCAGGCTCCCCCTGTGCCTGGCAGGTCCAGCGTGTTTGGGGAGAAGGTGGAGACTGTCATGATGCAGAGGCTGAACGACAAAGGGCAGAGCGTGGCCCCTCCTCCCAGGGAAGTGAGCAGATCAGCCAAGTCCACCTGGACAGGTACCGGGGCTGTGCCCCCCGGGGTGTGTGGGGACAGGGCCCATCCCACACTACAGCACTTTGGGGGCACAGTGGGGTAAATGGAAATGAGGGTAAAGTAGAGCCTTGGGAAGGGCTACTCCCTGCTTGGGATATCGCTGCTATTTCCTGCCAGCTTCTCTTGGAGCCTGGATCTCAGTAAGCCCCGGGCCAGCACTTGTGCTGTGACAGTCCCTGCAGTGTCCCCTGGGGAGGCTCTGCTCCCTCCTCCCCCAGTTACTCTGCTCCCTGCCCCCTCTGCAGCCACCGGTTGTAGAAACGTGTGGGATGATCCCTCCAAACTCACCCGGGACTGGTGGCAGGCTCTCTGCTGGGATGAGTGCTGAGCTCAGCCCTTCTGTGCCCACTGGGACCCTTTGCAGTGATGTTCACACTCGCTCTCCCTCCTCCTCCTCCTCCTCCCAGTTGCAGACCAGACGTTCAGGAAGCGCCTGCTCCCGCCCTGGTGCTCCCTTCTGGCTCACGGCATCAGCCTCCTGCTCTTCGCCACCTNCCTCCTCCTCCTCCTCCTCCTCCTCCTCCCAGTTGCAGACCAGACGTTCAGGAAGCGCCTGCTCCCGCCCTGGTGCTCCCTTCTGGCTCACGGCATCAGCCTCCTGCTCTTCGCCACCTCCGCGGGCATCTCCGTGTGGATCGGGGTGGGCTTCTCCTCCAGTGTGGCCCTCATGTGGCTCATCTCAGGGATATTCAGCTTTCTGGCATCGTTCCTGGTCTGGGAGCCCCTGAAGGTGAGGATGGCATGAGTGCACCAGCACAGACCTGTATGTGGAATTAACGGCTGGAATTAACTGGTCCAGCTGCTAATCACAGTCATGGAATTGTTAAGGTTGGAAAAGCCCTTTAAAATGATCACATCCAACCATCAACCAGCACCACCACCATGTTCATCATTAACCCATGGCCCCAAGTGCCACATCCGTGTGGTTTTTGAACACTTGCGGGGATGGTGAATCCACCACTGCCCTGGGCAGCCCCTTCCAATGCTTGACACCCCTTTCCATGAAGAAATCGGGTCAGAGTGGACACTGTGTGCATTGAATGGTTACTCCCATCCCCATATCCCTCGGGAAGGATGGGATGTGGACACCAGCAGCAATAGGAGAGGCAGGGCTGGTGGCACTTGGTTTTGAAGGTCCAGGTAGGAGCTGTGCCGTGCTGGCTGTGCCAAGGGGCCCACGGGAGCTGCTGCTGGAATGCCGAGGTGGCACAGCTCCCTGCAGGCTCAGCACTCTCCCTGTGCCCCAGGTGCTGCTGGAAGCCCTCTATTTCTCCCTGGTTGCCAAGAGGCTGCACCCGGAGGAGGATGACACCTTGGTGGAGCAGCCCTGCGTGGAACACGTGTCCGAGAGGATCAGCAAAGTCCGGCCCCCGCAGGGATTCGCCCTCTTCCAGGCCAAGGAGGAGGCCAGGAAGGTCAAACTGCTGCACAGGATGCTCAAGGTGGGACATTGCTGCCTGGTGCCCAGGGGTGAGACACGTCCGAGTGTGGGTCCTCCCAGTCCAGCTGGGATCCACTGAGTGCGTGGCTCCGGCTTCTGCCTCAGTGTCTCCGTCTCTGGGTCTGATCCTGTTGCATGGCCGTGGAAAGCACTGCTCTGCTGCGGGATTGGGATCCAGCCCTTCCATGCAATCCCATTTTTACTCTCTGCTTCCCAGAATTTCCTCATCTACATGATGTTCTTGCTGGTGGTCCTGCTCACCAACTACGGCGACGCCTCGCGCACCAGCCGAGCCTTCCTCCTGCAGAGCTCCATCAAACAGCAGCTGGGCAGCAACGACTTCCTGCTCATCAAGAGGTACCTGCCAGCCCCTGGGGGGGTCAGGGGAGTTGGCTTTTGGGTCATGCTCCACAGTCTGTCCCATAAGAGGTTCGTTCCTTGGTGCCCTGTGGAGCTGGGCACTCCACAGCAGTGAGCAGGTCCCGTCTGTCCCTGTGGTTCTGCTGCTCCACTGGAGAGCAGAGGGGCCTCTGGGGATTGAGAGGTTTAATTTCTCTGAGGTTTAGTGATTTCCCCAGTGGGAAGGGGCTGTGGGAGTTGATGTTGATCTTTCTGGAGCTGCTCGAAAGGACACGAGTTTCTCTGTCTCCAGAATTTACAGCCACAAGTTGTAGCCATGAACCAGGGTCACGAGAGCCAGAAATGACATCTTGTCCAGAGTCTGCCTGTCCTCACTTTGCACAGAAGTTTCACTGGATTAAATTTTCCCAGCTGGTTTTCCACACCCCTGGGAGCTCCCAGCAGCCCAGTCTGGCACTGGAGATCCCTGGGCTTGAGGGCGTGTCACTGCAAAGCCCTTGGCTCTCTGTGCACATCAGTGTGGCTTGTTCGTGCCCCAAAGTCACTGAAACTTTGACTCACCAATCTCACACCTTCCCCCCTGCAGGTCGGATCAGTTCTGGGTGTGGATGTCCCAGGTGTTCCTGCCGTACCTGTACAACAACGGCTCTGGCCAGGAGAGCCACAGCACCACGCTGGGGACAGCCCGGCTGCGCCAGCTCCGGCTGCGGGGAGGTAGGGCAGGGACGGTGGCTCTGCTGTCACAGGGGGAGGTGACAGTCCTGGAGAGATGAAATGGGCAGGTCTGGGGGCAGCTGGGGCTGAGGGGAGGCAGCAGAGGTTGTGGAGGCAGTGGATCATGGAATCTCAGAATGGTTTTCATTGGGAGGGACCTTAAAGCTCATCCCATCCCACCCCCTGCCATGGGCAGGGACACCTTCCACTGTCCCAGGGCGCTCCAAGCCCCGTCCAACCTGGCCTTGGACACTTCCAGGGATCCAGGGGCAGCCACGGCTTCTCTGGGCAGCCTGTGCCAGGGCCTCCCCACCCTCCCAGGGAAGAATTCCTTCCCAATATCCCACCTAATCCTGCCCTCTGGCAGTTTGAAGCCAGTGATGTATCCAGGGACCAGAGTGCTGGTCCAGTTACCCAAGGCCAGTTGGGATGTCTCTGTTCCCCTCCACTTGTACCCAGCTAATCCACTCTGAGTTGGTGGCATGGATATATCATGACTCCTAAATTGGGCAGCTCTCTATTTTTATTATTAATATCCATCCTTTTCTGAATCACTGACTTTTGCATGCTCCTTCCCTCACCCTGGTGCACTCGTGGGGATGAGCGTGGAAGGGTTGGGAGGAAGGGAGGTGCTGTGAGCTCAGCACTGGCTGTGCTGACTCCCCGTGCCTCACAGGGTGGTCTCATTCCAGCTGAGTGCCAGCAGAGTGCCCAGGACATCCTGCAGGGCATGGGCAGTGCCCGGAGGAGCTGCACTGACCAGCACAGCTTTGCCACTGCTGACTATGGAGTGGGCTGGGAGAGCACAGCCGGGAACGGGACAGCGACGTGGGCACACTCAGCACCCGACCTGGCGGGGTAAGGGCTGCCCTGCCTGCTCCCACCCCTGCTCCCACCCCTGCAGGGATCCTTACAGACCTCTCTAAGGCCTTTACAGGTGCCCTGGGTTGTTCCCAGCCCTCACAGCCCCTGAGCCTGGCAAAGGGCAGATGGACGTGGAAATTCCAAAGGGTCTGAACAGCAGCGTTGTGTTGTTCTGGGGGCCCGGGGGCAGAGGGTTCAACTCTGCACCTTCCAGGGCACAGACGGGGCAGGGGAGCCCAGCACCCCAGGAGCAGCACTCGATTTCTGCTCAAGGGGGTGACGGGAGGTTGTCCTGCACCCTGGGCATAAATCACACTTGGTTTCTGCTCTGGTTTGTCCCCAGAGGTATCTCCATGTGAGTCTGGGCCACCACAGGGCTTGGGGCTGTTCTGAGGTTGTGAACACTGAGGTGGATCAATGCACCCCTGTAATTTGTGTTGTGAAATAAATCCTGAGGGGCAGGATCTGCATCTGCACACTTGCTCCTAGCCTGCCATGTAGGAGAGCAACCAGTGTCCTTCAGCCTCACCCACAGCTCCTCTTCCTCCGCAGGATCTGGTACTGGGGCTACATCTCCTTCTACGACAGCAGCGGCTACGTGCAGGAGCTGGGCCCTTCCCTGGAGGAGAGCCGGGCTCAGCTGGAATTCCTGCAGCAGCACACGTGGATCGACAACATGTGAGTGCGGCAGGGGCAGAGGGAATGTCCTGCTGTCACCTGGGCTCGTCAGGGGTGCTGCTGGAGTGTCCCAGGGGCACAGGGTGCATGTCCCACCCAGCAGGGGCCCCAGAGCTGGTGGTGTCCCAGCCCCTGAGCTGCTCCTGTCCCTCCTCAGGAGCCGGGCAGTGTTCGTGGAGCTGCTGCAGTACAACCCCAGCGTGGACCTGCACGTGGCCGTCACCCTGCGCCTGGAGTTCCCTGGGGCCGGCCAGGCCATCGCCGCAGTCACCATCAGCCCCTTTCCCCTGCTGCGGCTCAGCGGGGGGGTCACCCTGCAGCTCCTCATGATGGTCAGTGTGGGACCTCCCCTGCACCCCCTTCCCTCTACATGGGGGGCTCTGGGGACCCTCACCCAGGCTGGTCACTGTGGACTCGAGCTGCCCTGCCTGGGGCCACTTGTCCCATGTCTGTCACCTTGCCTGGGTTTGGTGTCAGCAGAGCCCTCGTCCCCTGGGCGCTGCCAGCCTGCCACAGGGCATTGGGTGTGGGCATTGGGGAGCTTCGGGGGGGATTGGGGTGTTGGATGAGCAAGGAAGGCAGGGCAGGATGCAGGGAGTGGTCCAGGGGTGTAACTTGGCCTGGTTTGGGGGATTTTGCTGTCCTGGGGTGCTGCAGGGTCTCCTGGTGCAGCACAGCAGTCAGGGCTTGTCCTCTAATCTCCTGGTAACTTCTCCATTCCTCCTCTCCTGGTAATCTCTCCATAACCTCTCCTGGTAACCTGTCTGTTCCTCTCCCAGGTCTTCCTCATGCTGTTTGTGGTTTACTTCGTGGTGTCGGAGTCTCTGGCCATCAAGAAGGAAGGCAGAGCCTACTTCACCCTCTGGAGCAACTACGGCCAGTGGGTTTTCATCCTGCTCACCACGTGCACGGTGCTGGTGCACCTCAGCCAGGCCACCCTGGCTGATCAGCAGTGGCTCAGGTACCTCAGCAACCGCAGGGGCTTCACCAACTTCTACCAGGTGGCCTTCCTGAACTCCGTCTTCAGCAGCCTGACTGCATCCCTCCTCTTCCTCCTGACCGTGCAGGTACGGGCGGGCTAGGGGAGCAGCAGGTGGGTGGTGGGTGCTTTGGTCCTCCTGTGCTCCTCACCCCTGCGCAGTCCTGGCAGGGGCAGAGCAGGTGGCAGGGAGGCCACGTGTGTCTCTGCTGTGCACTTCGGGTCTCTGAGGCCTCCGGGCCCACGATTCCCTTGGGGAATTCGGTCAAGTGTGGCTGATGGGATGATTCTGTCTGCAAGGAGCCTGTGGACTGGGGTGTTTGTGCTCTGATGGGGTTTGGGTTTCCCATGTGTTTGAGAGACCCTTCCTGGGCTGGGGCTGTGTGTGTGTAACTCCCTCCTCTTCCCTCCCAGGCCGCCCAGCAGCTGCGCTTTGTCCGACAGTGGTCAGTGTTTGGGAAGACCTTCCAGAAGTCCATGAAGGAGCTGATGGCTGCAGGGGTGGCCTTCGCCCTCCTCCTCCTGGCCTACGCCCAGCTCGGCTTCCTGGTAACCACTCCTGTCCCCCTCTCTCACAGGGGGGCTGCTGCTGGTCCTGCTGCCCTTGTCCCTCACGGTGGCATGACATGAGCAAAGCCCCTGGGTCCCCTGGGTGCTCCGTGCCCACCCTGCCACCGGCACCTTTGGCCAGGGGCTGTCTCTGTCCCAGCCCATTTGTTGGCCACCCCTCAGGGCCCATGTGGAAGGGGATGTTGTGGGTCAGGGGAACACTTTGCTGCTGCTCCCTTCTCATCACATCTCCTCTGTCTCTCTGCAGCTCTTCTCCTCCTCCTCCGAGTCCTTCCGCAGCGTGGGCAGCAGCCTCCTGCTGCTGCTGGCCCTTCTGCGGGGCAGCGCCAGCCTCCGCCCCTGCCTGCCCGAGGCCTCGGGGCTCTACTGCCTCTTCTGCACCACCTACATCGTGCTGGAGGTGTGGATCGTGCTGCGGCTGCTCGCGGTGGTGCTGATCCACAGCTACCGCGAGATGCACTCCGAGCTCTACCGCCCCGCCTTCGAGCCCCAGGACTACGAGATGGTCGAGCTGTTCGTGCGCAGGCTCAAGATGTGGATGGGCTTCAGCAAAGCCAAGGAGGTGAGGGCAGCCTGGGGACTCTGTGGAGAAGGGGTCTGGTGGCACAGAGCAGCATCCACCATCTTTAGCTTTTCCCTGCCTCTGGCTCCGTCCTGCAGCCGAGTTCCTCTGGCAGGTGAGGGCTGCAGCAGTGGCCACCCCTGGGGGCCCAAGAGCTGGGTTAGTGATGGGGAACCACACAGGCGTCAGCTGCCCATTCTCAGCCCCACAGTTCCACACGGCTTTATCTGGGATCCAGCCCTAGCCCACGGCCTGTCACACCAGGAACGGCTGGGAGCAGCCCGGGCGCTGTTTGGAGTGTTCCCACTTCCCAGCTCCTGCCCTAACCCTGCCCCTGCTCCCCTCTTCTCTCCCAGTTCCGGCACAAGGTGAGGTTCGAAGGGATGGAGCCGCTGCCCTCCCGAGACTCCAGCGACTCCAAGTCCTTCCGGGGCCCCACTCCCAGCGCTGCCTCCGACAGCTCCAGGGCCTCCACGTCCTCCAGCCAGCTGGATGGGCTGAGCCTCGTGCTGAGCACCCGCGACAGCCTGGAAGTGGACGCTGACATCCAGCGCCTCCTCTCCCTCTTCGAGATGCTGCTGGCGCAGTTCGACCGCGTCAATCAGGTCACGGAGGACGTGTCCCGCATCGAGCACCTGCTCGAGTTCTCCCGCAGCCGCCGCGCCCGCAGGAGGCACCGCGGGCCCGAGGGGGGCC